>JASPKZ010004573.1:5000-372500 GCA_030220185.1 Diploptera punctata
TCTGCCTGCAATGCGCCTGCCTAATGCATCCCACACATGCTCAATCGGATTTAAATCCGGGGAGGAAGCTGGCCATTGCATATGCTCGATACCCTCCACTTCCAGCATGTCGTCCACCAAGCCAGCTCTGTGGCGTCGTGCATTATCGTCCATAAAAAGAAAAGAATCACCTATGGCACCAGCATAAGGCACGACAAAAGGTCGGAGAAATCTCATCTCTATACTTTACCGCAGTCAAAGTACCACCTTGGATAACGTAGAGGTCCGTACGTCCACCACTACTGACTCCTGCCTACACCATCAATCCACCGCCACCATATGGGGATCTTTCACGTACAAAAGCTGGATTGTTTCGTGTCCCTTTTTCTCTCCAGATGAATACACGCCGACTATCACATTCCACGTTGAAATCGCGACTCATCAGAAAAAAGAACTGATCTCCATTCAGCATGTCTCTACCCACGTATGTTTCCTCCGCCCAGTTTCTGCGATCTCTACGGTGTTTGTGGAGTTTAACCTGGTACACACCATGGGCCTAAGGGCATAGAAACCACTTCCATGCAGTCGATTAGGGACAGTTTGAGTTTACACCCTGCGTCCTGTTGATGTTTAAGTGTATTTCGCAGTTGAGTTGCATTCTGCTGTCTATTCCGACAGGCTATAAACAAGAGGTAACGGTCATCCCTTGCTGTTGTTGCCCTTGGTCGACCTTGTCCGGCTCTTCTGTGAACAGTATGTTCTTTGAAAATGATTCCAAAGTCTGGAAATCACGCTTTGAGACACCCCAATGGCTTGTGCCACCTCTTGTTGTGTCTGTCCAGCTTCCACCCTTCCTATGGCCCTCCAAGCCATTAGTTCAGGTAAATCACGTTGTCGAGGCATCACTGTCCCTAAGACAAGTCATTCCGATTGCGATTGAAGGTCTTTCCACTTTTCAGCGGTTGCCCTTTTACCAGCCGGCTGCTGGCCCTTCACATCCACATGTGTCAATCACAGAGGTAGATGATCAACAGCCAGTGTAGGGGTGACATGTGGTTAGCATGTCGGGTCCCCCAGCCCTTATAGCTGGTTCCTCAACCTGGCGCCGCTACTTATTGTAGCTACCCAATTTCCTCACGATGCTCGGTGGGCACCGGTCCCATACTGGCCGAAATACCATGAGAAAATTTCTTCCCCCATGTAGACTCGAACCAGCGCAAGTCCCGTAGCTCTGCGCCAAGGCTTCCTGCCTTAACCGCTCGGCTACGGCGAGGGACAGGCAAGTCATTCACTAACTGAAAACTGGACTGGATCTAAAAACAGCAACAAAACATTCACCCCCACACCACCCTTTCACATCAACAATACAGACATTGCCCTCTGGTGTGGTACCGAGGTTACGTAACAACTTCAAACTCTTATTTACATTATCTTGGAGTAATAGAAAGTGATTTGCATCTAATACTATTCCAAAAAACATAATCTTAATAGGTTATTCTACAATATCCCCTAATTTTTTTTGAGCAGTGTACATTAACGTTCTGTTACAAAGCACTTTATTATATGAGTCCGAAACCTGGAAAGTAAGTAAAAAATAAGCCAACCAGCTGTTAGCAGTAGAAATGGATTTTCGGAGGCGATGTACAAGAATTTAAAGAATGGATAAGGTCAGAAACATCACAATAAGGGAAATTATGCAAGTTGAGAAAACATATTAGGAAAAATAGAAGAAAAACGTTTGAAATGGTATGGACACCTCATAAGAATGGAAGAAGAGAGAATACCATAGAAGATCATTAATTGGAAAGCTAATGGAAGAAGTGGAAGAGGCAGGCCTAGAGAACGATGGATGGATGGAGTGAAGACAAGTATGGAAGCTAGAGATGTGAGGGAAGAAGATGCTTTAGACAAGAAACCTCTGGCGACAAATCACTTTCCGTTGAAGGAGAAACACTGTATTGTGGAATATTCCTAAATAAAAAAAATGCATTATTATTATTATATTATTTTAATTTACGATTTATTTATTAATCATATTATAATAAAATAAATATTGAAATTATAGATTTTATAAATTTTGCAGTAGATTGTATGTTAGGTTATCGTTTATATTTGTAATGTTTGATAAAATGGCTAATTAACGTGCGAACCCTGTTTACAAAACATGGTCTGATAAATAAAGTAGATGTGGCAACAATGTACTTCTCATTCTGCGTCTCCGGAAAAATCAATAAGTAGCGCAATGGCCCGTGTAATATATCTATCGAATTTACATATTGTATTATTTTTAATATTTACACGAAAACTATCAAAGCTGCTTAAAAAATAAACATTTCCAGACAATTTTGAAAAATGAAGCTATTCAAAAATAATATTAAAACATCTCCGAGCAATTACATAGAGTATATATTTTATTACAAACTTCAAAGTTTTTAAAATATTTCGTTTCCATGTTAATTGACGATCCATTACTAATGTCAGAACTCGCGTCAAGGTGACACAAATATCGCCACTTAGCGATCGTGTTTTGTTAATTTGCAACACTGTAGGCGTACCTTGGATGAACCAGACGCCTGTCGAGAATAAATGTTAGAATTTGGAAAATATGAAGAAGTGTATGACGTAATAATAGCAGTTATAACTATTAAATAACCAATAATAACAGTTATAAATGCAGTTAAACAGTTATAATTATTTATATAATGTCTCAAACTTTAAAACTACCAAAAATAAGTCATCGAAATTTTAATTTTTACTTTATTTTTGTGTAGAATGTGTTGTTGATTACATGAGATTTTGGTTATTTTTTTTATATTTCTTGTAACTGTGATCAATCATAAATATAAATTAGCAATACGTGATTTCTCCATTCTAACACATTATATTTATAATTTTATTTTCAATCTCATAATAGCTGATTCTCTGCCAGAAGTCCACCCACATTAATCGAATTTAAAACTTCAAAAAACGCATAAATTATTATAGCAATATGTGAATAATAATCTGAGGAAAGTATATAAATTGATTTATTTCCCAAAAAAAAAAATGCCTGAAAATTAAATGTGGAGTTCAGGCGACTTTAACGCAAGAACGGCATATGACAACGTTAAACTTTTTTTAAAGTTCAAACGAAAGAGACAACTCATGGAGCGCCAGATCATCCGATAATTTTGTGTACATTAACTGTCAACTTTCTCACCTAACTTATTGTCTTTATCGAACCGTGGTACCTAGACTCGCGGACATCACTATCCTGAGATTTTTCCAATCATTCCCTGTATATTCTACTTCCCTAGTATCATGTTAACATTAACCTCCTACATCATTCTTGGCCTTCCCTTTGGTTTAAAGTTTCCATGCCCCTCTTCCATTCCTCATTTGTGTCACATGACCTGCTCACCGAAGTCTACGAGACTTGACTGTAAAAAAAGATGTCGTTTAAACAAACTAATTAACTTACTAGCACTATCGTCCCCGTAGTTTCACGGCCGCGTGTAGATAAGCTCTCCATACATCCCTATCCTGGGATAATGTTTTCCAATCATCCCCTGTATAATCTACTTCACTCAAATCATGATAAGTATTATCCTCACGCTTCATTCTTGGTCTACCGAATGGCCGTTTTCACTCTGGTTTCTATACCAGCTTCAATGCCTCACTTTCTTTCCGCATTCGTACCACGTGTCCTGCGCATCGCAGTCTATAAAACTTAACTGTATTATATTCGATTTCTACTATATAGATCATGTAGTTCACTGTTATGTAGTCTTCTGCATTCGCCCGTCTGTTCATCTCTCTTTTGTCCTAAAATTTTCCTAAGAACTTTGTTCTCAAATAGTACAGTATTTCCATTATTATTTCATATTATTGCTTTTTATTATTTTTTTTTCAAATGCCCCAGGATTGTCTTTCGACATTCCTGGTTTCTCTTCTGGTATGGCGTACTTGTAACCTACTTCTGAGGTTGGGGCGCCAGGAAGGTGGGGTTACGTTGCCCCGATGATATGATGGGTGATGTAAATGATAATGGTGCGCCAGGAGAGTCCCTAATCCTAAGCTTAACCTAAGATGAATATGAATGAAGATGATTGCGATGGCCATATGATTTCGGGGACCCTTTGGGCTCTAAAGTTTTCCTGACATTTGTCTTACAAGTGAGGAAAAACCCCGATAAAAACCTCACCCAGGAAAACTGTCCCGACCGGGGATCGAACCCGGGCCCGCTGCGTGACAAGGCAGCACGCTACCCCGAGACCACAGCGGTGGACATATTATTATTATTATTATTATTATTATTATTATTATTATTATTATTATTATTATTATTATCATTATTTTTATTATTATTATTAATTATAAAATAATAATTATTTATTTATTAATCATTTGTTACTAATTATATATAGTACTATAATAATATGTTTATTATTGTAAATTTTCCAATTTTTCAGTTATTTAATGTTACATTTGGTTTATATTAATACATTTTGAAAAAAAATTGCTAATTAACATGCGAAATCTGTTTACACAACAGTCTAAGAAATAATGTAGATGTGGCAACAATGTACTTCTCATTCTGCGTCTTCGGAAAAATCAATAAGTAGCTCAATGGCCCGTGTAATATATCAATCAAATATACATATTGCATTATTTTTAATATTTACACGAAAACAATCAAAGCTGCATAAAAAATAAATATTTTCCGACAATTATGAAAAATTAATTTATTCAAAAATAATATTAAAACATCTCTGAGCAATTACATAGAGTATATATTTTATTGTAATCTTCAAAGTTTTTAAAATATTTCGTTTCCATGTTAATTGACGATCCGTTTGTATTGTCAGAACTGCGTCAAGGTGCACTTAGCGATTGTGTTTTGTTAATTTGCAACGCTGTAGGCGTACATTGAATAAACCAGGTGCCTGTCGAGTATAAAGCTTGCAATTTGGAATATGAAGACGTGTATGACGTCGTTATATAGGCCTATATATAGGCTCTCCAGACATCCCTATACCTATATGTTTTTCAATCATTCCCTGTATATTCTATTTCCCTGATATCGCCTACGCTTTAGTTTCCTACAAAGAGTTTCCATGCCTCTCTTTCATTCCTCATTTGTGTCACATGACCAGCTCACCGAAATCTAGGAGACTTGACCGTATAAAACTATGTCGTTTAAACTAAGTAACTCACTGGATCTATCTGGAACTCTCCATGCACCCCTATCCTGAGCTAATGTTTTCCTCTTATCCCATTATAATCTACTTCGCCCAAATCATTTTAATGTTATTTTCCCACTTCATTCTTGATCTATCAACTGGCTGTTTTTCTCTGGTTTTCCTACAATAATCTTCCATACACCTCTTTCATTGAGACTTGACTGCATAAAATCATGTCGTTTAAACTAACTCATTGGCACTATGGAACCCGTAGGTTAATGACCACAAGGCCATAACCTCTTCATACATCCCTATCCTGGGCTAATGTTTTCCAACCATCCCCTGTATAATCTATTTCCCACAAATCGTGATAAATATTATTCTCTCGCCTCATTCTTGGTCTACCGAATGGCCGTATTCACTCTGGTTTCCTATAAGAAGCTTCAATGCCTCCTTTTCATACCGCATTCGTACCACTTGTCCTGCGCATCGCAGTCTACGAGACTTAACTGTCCTTATTATATCCGGATTCCTACAATATAGATCATGTAGTTCACCGTTATGTAGTCTTCTGCATTCGCCCGTCTGTTCATCTCTCTTTTGTCCTAAAATTGTCCTAAGAACTTTATGTTGGAACAGTACAGATTTTCAATATATTATTATTATTATTATTATTATTATTATTATAGTTATTGTTATTATTATTGTTATTATTATTATTTAAATAAGAATAACTGATGGAAGAAGAATCGTTGGTATGTTGCACTCAGTACTTTGGAAGAGAAATGTAATATACAGAACGAAGAAAACTACATTTCACGTTCTGTTACAAAGCATTTTATTATATGGGTCCGAAACCTGGACAGTAAGTAAAAAAAAAGCCAACCAGCTGTCATCAGTAGAAATGGATTTTTGGAGGCGATGTACAAGAATTTCAAGAATGGATAAGGTCAGAAACACCACAATAAGGGAAATTATACAAGTTGAGAAAACATATTAGGAAAAATAGAAGAAAAACGTTTGAAATGGTATCGACACCTCATAACAATGGAAGAAGAGAGAATACCAAAGAAGATCATTAATTGGAAAGATAATGGAAGAAGTGGAAGAAGCAGGCCTAGAGAACGATGGATGGATGGAGTGAAGAGAAGTATGTAAGCTAGAGATCTGAGGGAAGAAGGTGCTTTAGACAAGAAAGCTCTACTTACAAATCACTTTCGGTTCAAGGAGAAACACTGTATTGTGGAATATTCCTAAATAAAAAATTATTGCATTATTATTATTATATTATTTTAATTTACAATATATTTATTAATAATATTATATATTGATACTATTATTATATTATGTTATTTTAATTTTCAATTTATTTATTTATCATACTATAATAAAATAAATATTGAAATTATAGATTTTATAAATTTTGCAGAAAATTGTATGTTAGGTTATCGTTTATATTTGTAATGTTTGATAAAATGGCTAATTAACGTGATAACCCTGTTTACAAAACGTGGTCTGATAAATAAAGTAGATGTGGCAACAATGTACTTCTCATTCTGCGTCTCCGGAAAAATCAATAAGTAGCTCAGTGGCCCGTGTAATATATCAATCGAATTTACATATTGTATTATTTTTAATATTTACACGAAAACTGTCAAAGCTGCATAAAAAATAAACATTTCCATACAATTTTGAAAAATGAAGCTATTCAAAAATAATATTAAAACATCTCCTAGCAATTACATAGAGTATATATTTTATTATAAACTTCAAAGTTTTTAAAATATTTCGTTTCCATGTTAATTGACGATCCATTAGTAATGTCAGAACTCCCGTCAAGGTGACACAAACATCGCCACTTAGCGATCGTGTTTTATTAATTTGCAACACTTTAGGCGTACCTTGGATGAGCCAGACGCCTGTCGAGAATAAATGTTATAATTTGGAAAATATGAAGATGTGTATAATATTAATAATAATAATAATAATAATAATAATAATAATAATACTTTATTTATTCTGGCAGAGTTAAGGCAATAAGGCCCTCTCTTCCACGCAACCAGCACAAATACAAATAAATATTTGATAAATATAGATATACATACTTACTCACTGGCACTATCGAACTCGTAGGTTCATGGCCGCGCGGACATGAGCTCTTCATACATCCCTATCCTGAGCTAATGCTTTCCAATCATTCCCTGTATAATCTACTTCCCTCAAATCATAGTTAATGTTATTCTCCCACCTCATTCTTGGTCTACCAACTGGGCGTTCCCTCTGGCTTTCCAACAAGAAGCCTCCATGCAAGTCTCTCATTACCTATACTTGCAACATGTCCAGCCCATCGCAGTCTACGAGACTTAACTGTTCTTATTATATCTGGCTTCCTATAAAGACCATGTAGTTCATTGTTATGTAGTCTTCTCCTTTCACCTGTCTGTTCATCTCTCTTAGGTCACAAAATCTTCCTAAGAACTTTATTCTCAAAAACTCTTAATCTCATTTCCTCCCTTAAAGTAAGAGTCCATGTTTCGCATCCATATAATATAACAGGTAGAATAATAGTTTTATATATTTTCAGTTTAACGTTTTTTGAAAGGAGTTGGGACATCAAAAGTCTCTGCAATGCATAATAGCATGCATTTCCAGAATTGAGCCTATGTTTAATTTCTTTGTGCATCTCATTCCTATTTGTGATTATTGTTCCTAGGCATTTGAATTCAGCCACTTCCTCAAAAGTTCCCTCATTTGTCATTAGCTGTCCATTTCCATTATATAATGCATTTCTACGTGTGTCCATATATTTATTTTTATTGATATTTACTTCCAGTCCTAATTTCTTAGTGTTACTCAATAGTGTGTGCGTGTTGTCCTGTAGTATCTCCTCGCTATCGGCCAATAATACTACATCATCAGCATAAACTAACATCTTATTAATACCATTGAGTTCTTCATTCTCTAAAGATTTAATGGCATGCTCTATTACAAAATCAAGTAGTAGAGGAGATAATGCACCTCCTTGCTTCAACCCATTCTGGATTTCAAAAGTGTCCGAAAACTGTTTGCCTACACGCACCCTACTCTTTGTGCCATTTAGACACATTCGTATAAGTCTAACTAACTTTTTAGGAATTCCGAACTCCAGCTGGATACTATATAACTTCTCCCTCTTAATTGAATCATATGCTTTTTTGAAGTCTACATATAGTTGATGTACAGTACCATTATATTCCTATTTCTTTTCTAAAATCTGTTTTATACTAAAAATCTGATCTGTTGTAGACCTGTTTCTTCTAAATGCACATTGATGATCTGGAATGTCATCAATATAGGGAGTAAGTCTGCTTACTAATATATTTGTTAGAATTTTGTACGAAGTTGACAGTAATGTAGTTGTTGCAGTCAGTTTTATCTCCTTTCTTATAAATAGGTACAATAATTGATTCCTTCCATTCATCTGGAAGAGCTTCCTTTTCCCAAATCGTACGAAGCAACAAGCGTATATTGTCCATCAATTTTTCTCCCCCTGATTTTATCACTTCTGCTGGGATCTCATCTGAACCTGATGCTTTATACATCTCCAATTTTTCAATCGCCATTTCAACCTCTAATGCACTTGTTTCTGCCACTAGCATTTCTGCTGTCTGTAAATTAACCTCCTCAATGTCCTGTTCTGTATGTACATTTAATATCTGATTAAAGTAACTTTTCCATCTATCTAATATACTCCTGGAATCTGCAATCATATCCCCATTTTCATTCCGAATTATGTTTGTTCTAGCCTGAAACCCTTTCTTCTCTATACTAATTCCCTGATATAATTCTCTAATGTTCCTATTTTTTGCATTCATTTCAAGATCATTAATCTTCTCTCTCAAATATTCCCTCTTTTTACTCTTTAGTAACTTGGCGGTTTCCCGTCTAATACTACCCAATTGCTCTAAATTTACCTCATTTGGTTCGTGTAACCATTTCATTTTGCTAGCTTTCTTTTCTTTACAATGTTGGCACATTCCTCATCAAACCATTTCTTGTTTTGCCTCTTTTTTAAACAACCAATGCTTTCTGATGCTGACAATTTAATAGTATCTCTTATAGCCTCCCATTCTTTATTTATATCAGTTTCTTCTTCGTTTGCCACATTGTCATCTGAAGATTCCAGTACTTCAAATCTATTAGCAATTTTGATTTGGTATTTTTGCCGCATATCATCATTTTTCAAGTTTTTTAATTCAAATTTTACAGAATCATCTTTAGCGTTTGTTCCTCTGATAAGCGATAGCCGTTGTCTGATTTTCACTCTGACCAGATGATGATTCGAATTGCAGTCTGTCCCTCTAACTGATCTAACATCGATGATGCTACTGTGCCAGCGTTTATCCACTAATACATGATCTATCTGGTTCCGAGTTTCTCCATCTGGGGACGTCCAGGTGTATTTATGAATATCCTTATGCTGAAATGTTGTGCTCTTAACAATGAGATTCTTTGATGTGGCAAATGTGACTAATCTAACCCCGTTGTCGTTACTATCTTCATGAAGACTGAATTTGCCTATTGTTGGTTTGAATATATCCTCCCGTCCTACTTTTGCATTAAAATATCCTAAGACAATTTTCATATGATATCGGGAAAGGCTACCAAATAAGCATTCAAATATAGATATACACTATACTAATTATAAGCAGTTAAAAATACAATAATGTAGCAATGTAAATGTCATGTACACACAACATTTTATAGGGTAATAACAATAATGATACGATAATAATAATAATAATAATAATAATAATAATAATAATAATCTCTATCTATCTTCGGGTTTTTACAGCTGCTGCCGTCTTCCCGTGCCAAACCTCCAAAGCCTACGGTCTTGGGCATCTTCGATGCTTAGCCCTCTAGCTTGCATTACTGTCTTCATGTTTTCCTTGCATGTTAACTTTGGTCTCCCTCTTTTCTTCTTTCTGTTCGGATGCCATTCATATAGTTGCTTCAGCCATCGCTCATCTTCCATTCTTAAAACATGTCCTAACCACTTTAATTCCTTCCCCTCAATTCTTTCAATTATGCTTTCTTCTGCTTCCATTATGTTTCTAATTTACTTATTTGTGACATGTTCTAATTTAGACTTTCTGGCACTTCTTCGTAAATAATCCATTTCTAGAGCTATTAGTCTATTCTTGTAGTACTTATTGATTGTCCATACCTCACTTCCGTACATTGCAACAGATTCCACCAATGTTTTACCAATATATATTTTTTGTGTCTTTCCAAATATGCTTATCCCACCATATGGAATTTAACAATGATATTATTTTGCTACTCAATTCAATTCTATGTTTTATGTTCTCTTTGCCTATACCTTCGATGTTATCCATATGTGCTGGCAAGAAACCAGCGCTCTGTTACCATTTGTGGGGGTTACGAAACCCAAAACCACGCTGACTGCTACCTTTGTACTTAGCATTTGAACACAACCACGCATCTACTACCATTTACGACGTTAGAAAAGCAAACTACGCTCAGCGTAACACTTGGCCGGGATCGAGTTTTGTTAATGCTGTATTTATTAATGTGATCGTGATATTCAAAGATGTTATCGGTAAGAAAGCAGTCTGCCTCGGGCCCATGAAAGGCAGCTATTAATTCATCTTTCTTTACCTGATGAACATACATACAAATAGAGATTCTGATTACTAAATGCATACAGTGAGTGATTTTGTGACAGGATAGTGATCAACTACTATACTTGAATAATAACAAAGGGGCGTTGTATAAAAGATAAGCTTTTAATATAAACAAGTTGAATATTAAAATAAATAATAAATTAATAACATAAGATGGTTCTTGATCAATCAATCAAGCATAGCTTGTAGAAATAACTAAACAAATAACGTACCAGACATAATGCCACACTCACACAGATGTCCAAGCTTTTAGGAAACACTTCTTCCGTACATAGCTGGACTAACTCAAAATCGACCTCTTCTCGGTCTTAATCAACTTGTCTATACATAGACCACCATATTAACTTCTTAACTGCATGGTGAGTTAGAATTGGATTCCACTATTGAATCCGCTTTTAAGTAACTAAACGCCACTTGCTAGGCTGATCGAATGATGATGTTCGGTAAGAGTACAATGCATATAAAGGTTCACAAGTAGAGGGGATATGCGCTGTAGAGATGCGCGGCAGAAAGGATGAAAAGGGAAGGGGTAACCACACGGAAAAGAGGACATTGGCATATTTCATAAATGTTCTGAAGTAGGGAGGAGAACAAAGATACCATACTGAACCGCAGAAAGGCACTTTCGGTTCACATAATCATTCCTAAATATTTAGTTTGTTTCACTTGCTTTATTTGGATTCCTTCTTCCAATATTAAATTTTCCCTTTCATTGCTATTTATTGCCAGATATTCTGTTTTTTGTAAATTTACTGTGGGACCCCATGATTCATATGTGTTTTTCAACCTTTTTATCATGGATTCCATATCAAATTTGGCTTGCGCTAAAACCAGTTGATCATCGGCAAATTGTAATATCAGCAAAAATCTGTTGCCTATTGGGATCCCCATACCTTCGCAACTTTGTTTCCATTTCATTAATATAAATTCTACATAAACATTAAATAAAATTGGTGATAGAGTGCATCCTTGTTTCAATCCCTTTGAGGTTCTTATAGGATTAGACATTATATTTCCAATTTTAATATAAGCGGAGTTATCTTCATAGATTCGTTTAATAATTTCTATTAGGTTTCTGTCAATATTGTATTTCTCCATTACTTCCCATAATTTGTTCCTCGGAATTGAGTCATAAGCTTTCTCTAAATCTATCATTGTCAAATGGGTTTCTTCTCCAACTGCTGTCCGTTTTTCAATTAACTGTTGTATTGCAAATATATTGTCAACACATGACCTTCCTGGTCTGAATCCATTTTGATCTTCTCATAATTTGTCTTTAATATCTTTTTGTAACTTTGTTTTTAATAATTTCGTAAATATTCTATATAATGTGTTATTTACACTTAGTCCTCTGTAGTTTTTTGCGTCTCTTATAATAATAATAATAATAATAATAATTATTATTATTATTATTATTATTATTATTATTATTATATAAATATGATTCAATATACGAGAAACACTAATTAATATACATACCTTGCACTGGATAATAATGAAGTCGAGTTTAGAGCAAATATAAATTTAGATTTCTTTTAAAAGATGCCAATGTCCGGCAGCCCCTTATTTCTTGTGGTAGGGAATTCCAGTTGCGAGAAGTGAAGATGGTATATGACATGGAGTGATTTTTTTTTTAGTCTTAATATTACAGCATGCTCCACTACAGTTTTCTGCAGTACTACATGCTTTAGTTTAGCAATATTAAAACATCTCTATCATTTTATGTGTGTTGATATTCCTGACTATGAATTTATAGTGTTCTTTACTAGTTCTAAAGTGTGAAATTATTTTTCTGTTTTCGACTCCTTAAATTATAATTTTGAGTTGTTGTGACGCTAAATTGTTCTATTTAGTTATGGTTGTTACTTGCATTTTAAACAATGCTCTCTGTTAATTACACTTAAGCGAGTTACGGTTCCTCTTATCACTAACAAGTTATGATTAATATTTACAGTTGCTTGATATTGTTCCTATTAGCACTTACTTAACCCTTAAATTGGCGAAACAATACTTTCTAGTGCCCGTCATTCAAGTGTTTCGGACCGCAAAGAAAACAAAATCATGTAAGGGTAAGTTCTTACTGTATTTTAACGTAATTTGGCACAATCTTAGGTAATTTATGATAATTTGTTTTATTTCTACTGTTTAATAAACAATAATAAATAAATGAAATCAATGTTTCTTGTAAGATACATTGTAATTTAAGGGTTAAATTAGTGCATTCTTCATTACTATTCCTAACAAAATATGGTTCCTATTTACATTTAAATTGACTAATCCTATCAAGCTATAATCTATATTTACACGCTAAGATAATATTCTATCCATTACTAATCTAAGAAGATATAGCTCCTATTTGCACTTAAGTTACGGACTAATTCTAACATTTTATGAGTAATTTACTGTTGATTAAATATTCTACTATCCTTACTAGTTCTAAGAAATTAGGCTATTTGGTTCCTATTTACACTTATAGCACTGACTAATCCTAACAAGTCATGATCAATATTTACACTTCCTTAAAATAATGTTCTTATCCTAACACTTATTAACTAGTTCTATCACTTTATGATTTACAGTTCCTTAAAGTATACTGTCCAAGTAATTTTTATTGTAATTTTTTTAAGTCTATGCTATTTGCAAATTTGGTGAATTGTTTAGTATACTTAATAGCTAATTTACTCTTATCTATGGGCCACCTATCACTACCTCTATTTACAAAATGTATAAGAGTTTGTCTTTCGTTTTTAAATTCTATACAGTTATATATGACATGGTCCACTGTCTGCTCACCAACACCGCATGCACACATTGCACTGTCCTTTATCTTGAAGCGATGGAAGTAGGCGTTTATATTCCCGTGTCCGGTCACCAGCGTTGTGAAATTGGGAGATATCTGGATTCTTGTCTGTAGTCTGTCGCTGACTTTCGGGAAGAACGATTTCGTCAAATTCCCATTGGTGGTTGATTGTCATTCCCTTTCCCATTTTTCTTCACTAATGGTTGTCAGGCGTTTCTTCACAGCACTTACTGGAATCCTATCGTAACTCATTTGTAGGCCGCCGTCGCACGCTGCTTGCTTCGCTAGGCGATCCGCTATCTCGTTGCCGTAGATTCCAGCATGTGCCTTGACCCAGCTGAATTCCACTGTCCAATTGTCGCCTTCTAGAGATTTCAGCTTATTCCTAATTTCTTCAATTAAATTGTTGTGATTATTTTTGTTCCTTAGGGAGTCTAACGTGATCTTGCTGTCAGTGTAGATTGCCACATTACGTTCGTCAATCGGTATTTCGCTGGTGTTAAGTCCTTTTAAGGTGTCTAATGCTTTCATGATGGCAAGTTGCTCAGCCTCGTTATTTGAACATTCTTCGTACAACTGAAATTTCAGCTGGTTTGTTAATACATGTTTTTTGAATATAACTATTCCCGATCCAACTACATCATTGCTTCTGCTTCCATCTGTGTATATTTCATAAGTGTATTCTTTGTTTTCTCTTGTGTCCTGGATTTCTATGAATTTTGCCGGATGTGTCCAGTTTTTGTAACTAACTGTCTGATCAACGTTAAGAGTTTCGTATTTGGAACTTCCTCTTATTTGGTGAATAGCCGAAATTTCTTGTATTTTTAGATGTATAGGTGTTAATCCCGTCAGAATGCAGAGAGCTTCGTAGGATGCAGTGCGATATGCCTTTGCCATTCGTATGCTGATCAATCTCTGTACCTGTTTAAACTTTCGGATATTATATTTCTTGTCCAGTGCACTTATCCATACTGGTGCCGCGTACGATAACAGTGGCAGAATTGCACCGTTATAAATTGTGCACAGGGCTTTGTCACTTAAACCCCAGCTTATTTTTGCTGTCTTCGAGAGAGCATTAATAAGATTTTTGCATCTCTCTGCTACATATTCGATATGCTGGTTGAACGTAAATCTCTTGTCGATTATTATGCTGGTCGACCTGTTCTAACAGCTTATTATTTAGAAATATATGTATTTGTTTGTTTTCCCTTCGTTTTCTTCTTGTTATTAGAATAGTTTTGATTTGTATTCAATGAATTTGGATTTATTGTTGCGGGCCCAGGATGTAATCTTTCTCATTTCAATGTTTGCGTAATTCTCAGCTTCGAGAACTGATTTTCCCTTTGCTATTACTATCAGGTCTTCTGCAAATGCTATTACTTTAGTATGTTCAGTGTAATCTAATCTTAGTATTGAGTTGTACTGGATGTTCCAGAACACCGGACCGCAACAAGATCCTTGTGGGCAGCCTTTGGTTACATTTTTGTCTACTTTAGCATTGTTTACTGCTAATGTAGCTGTTCTTTGGTTAAAATAATTGTTTGCAAGCTTATGCAATCCTATGTTGCGGTATATTAAGCAAGATAATATGTTGTGATCTTGTGTTTAAGTTATGGTTTGAGGATAGATACTGGAAACGGGATGATACATAATTGGGAATCGAGGTATGTAGGATCTTAAATAGGAGAATTAGACAGTGCGATTTTCTTCTCTCTTTTAGGTGTAGCCATGACAATTCGTGAAATAATGGAGAAATGTGATCGTATTTTGAACATTAAATATGAATCTGATACACATATTATGGACACGCTGCAGTTTGTCCGACAATCCGTTACTTATGTCAGTTAGTAGAATGTCACAGTAGTCAAAATGCGGCATCACTAACGTTTGGATTAAAATTCTTTTAAGAGTTGTAGGAAGAAAATGTTTAAGTCGCTTTAGGGGATGCATTATGGAGAAGATCCGACACAATAATAGCAGTTATAACTATTAAATAACAAATAATAACAGTTATAAATGCAGTTAAACAGTTATAATTATTTATATAATGCTTTAAACTTTAAAACTACCAAAAATATGTCATAGAAATTTTAATTTTTACTTTATTTTTGTCTAGAATATGTTGTTGATTACATCAGATTTTGGTTATTTTTTTTAAATATTTCTTGGTTTTAAACTTAATAGCTGTGCTGATAACTGTGATCAGTCAAAAATATTATAAATTAGCAATACGTGATTTCTCCATTATAACACATTGTATTTATAATTTTACTTTCTATCTCATGATAGCGGATTCTATGCCAGATGTCCACCCACATTAATCGAATTTAAAACTGAAAAAAAAACGCATAAATTATTATAGCAATATGTGAATAATAATCTGAGGAAAGTATATATATATATATCTTTAACATTGAGCAATGCAAGCTTAATATGGTATGATAAGAAAAATAAATTCCTGGACGGGATTCGAACCCGGATCTCTGAGTCTGTGCCTCAGCGTGATATCCATTACACTACCAGGCGAATCCAATTCAAACACTTATTTTTCTTATATATGTATTATACTCTCCATTATTACTAGATGTCGCGAGAACACTGTCTTCACTGCCATCTAGTAGCTGACTATATCAAGTAAGCAAATTAAAGAGAATATTTATTTTACTTTATAGCAGTGACGCTTTATCGATGTTATAATTAAATCTTTAACATTGAGCAATGCAAGCTTAATATGGTATGATAAGAAAAATAATATCTAGTAATAATGGAGAGTATAATACATATATAAGAAAAATAAGTGTTTGAATTGGATTCGCCTGGTAGTGTAATGGATATCACGCTGAGGTACAGACTCAGAGATCCGGGTTCGAATCCCGTCCAGCATTTATTTTTCTTATCATACCATATATATATATATATATATATACATTGATTTATTTCCAAAAAAATGCCTGAAAATTAAATGTGAAGTTGAGGTGACTTTAACGCAAGAACGGCATATGTACAACGTTAAACTTCTTTTTAAAGTTCGAACGAAAGAGACAACTCATGGAGCGCCAGCAGATCATCCAATAATCTTGTATATATTAACTGTCAATTTCCTCACCTAACCTATCGTCATTATCGAACCGTGGTACCTAGACTCGCGGACATAGGCTCTCTATATATCCCTATCCTGAGAGTTTTTCTATCATTCCCTGTATATTCTACATCCCTAGTATCATGTTAATATTAACCTCCTACCTCATTCTTGGCCTTCCCTTTGGTATTCCTACAGTTTCCATGCCCCTCTTCCATTCCTCATTTTTGTCACATGACCTGCTCACCGAAGTCTACGAGACTTGACTGTATAAAACTATGTCGTTTAAACCAACTAATTAACTTACTAGCACTGTCGACCCCGTAGATTCATGGCCGCGCGTACATAAGCTCTCCATACATCCCTATCCTAGGCTAATGTTTTCCAATCATCCCCTGTATAATCTACTTCACTCAAATCATGATAAATAATATTCTCACCCTTCTTTCTTGGTCTACCGAATGGCCGTTTTCACTCTGGTTTTCTATTGGAGCTTCAATGCCTCCCTTTATTTCCGCATTCGTACCACGTGTCCTGCGCATCGCAGTCTACGAAACCATCATTATATCCGATTTCATACTATATAGATAAAGTAGTTCACTGTTATGTAGTCTTCTGCATTCGCCTGTCTGTTCATCTCTGTTTTGTCCTAAAATTTTCTTTCTTCTTCTTCTTCTTCTACTTTAAGCCCATGTCTCCCTTAACAGAGATTTAGACGTTCTCCCCCTACAGGGAAGAATTTGAGCCATACTAATTTAGTTACACTTGTTTTCGTATAGATGTCATTTGAGAGGTCCGTTGTCAGTGTTCCGCCTCATACTGATATCTAGTAAACCAAGATAGTACTAGGACGGGAAAATTCGGTAAATTTTGCTTAGAGGCCTTTTCATTCAGGCTTAAGGATCTTTTACGAGCCTGAAAATCTTCTTAAGAACTTTATTCTGAAATAGTACAGAATCTCCATCATATTATTATTATTATTATTATTATTATTATTATTATTAATTATAAAATAATTATAATTTATTTATTTTTATTTAATATTTGTAAACAGTATTATAATAATATATTTTTCAATTTTCTCAGTTAATTTAATGTTACGTTTGGTTTATATTTATAAAGTTTGAAAAAATTGCTAATTAACATGCGAAATATGTTTACACAACAGTCTAAGAAATAACGTAGATGTGGCAACAATCTACTTGTCATTCTCCGTCTCCGGAAAAGTCAGTAAGTAGCTCAATGGGCTTCATAAAATTTCAATCAAATATACATATTGCATTATTTTTCATATTTACACGAAAACTATCAAAGCTGCATAAAGAATAAATATTTTCAGACAATTATGAAAAATTAAGTTATTCAAAAATAATATTAAAACATCTCTGAGCAATTACATAGAGTATATATTTTATCGTAATCTTTTTAAAATATTTCGTTTCCATGTTAATAGACGGTCTGTTCATATTGTCAGAACTGCGTCAAGGTGACACAAACAAGGCCACATAGCGATTGTGTTTTGTTAATTTGCAACACTGTAGGCGTACCCTGGCTAAACCAGGCGTCTGTCGTGTATAAATATTAATACACTCAACTTGTAAGATTTGTGATAGTTATTAAAGCGTGCTTAGAGTGTTTTGATGCGTGTGGAATGTACTCAGGAGCTGTTTTTGTCTTCAATTGAACACGTGGTTGGTTATTTATATTAATATTTGATAAATTATATAAACATGGACATCTGTGAATCTGTTTTTTATGAACTCAATAACTGCTTAACCGAATTGAATGGGGTTTTAACCATCATTTAGAGAATTTCTTTGGGAAAATTAACGTATGTAACTTATTACCGTATGTACTATAGGACCGGAGCAAAATAAATAAAAATAAATAATAGTTTTAAAAAACTAAAACAACACGCTTTATTAGAAAACCGAACTAGAAAAATGAAAAATAATTTTAATTTCCAACACGCTTGGGATAAAATAAAGTGGTCAACAAAAAAAATCACCTCCAACACATATAGAATAAAACTAGTTATGAACAAAAAGAAAATACTTTTACCATCAAAAGCGTGGGGTGCTCTATATCAATTAATATATTTGATAATAAACAGATATTGGTAAAAGTAAGCTCTCTAAGAAGAAAATGTAATAAATAATAGTTTTAAAAAACTAAAAGAACACGCTTTATTAGAAAACTAAAAAATGAAAAATAATTTTAATTTCCAATACACTTGGGATAAAATAAAGTGGTCAACAAAAAATCATCTCCAAAACATATAGAATAAAATTAGAGTTATCAAGAAAAAGAAAATAATTTTACCATCAAAAGCGTGGGGTGCTCTATGTCAATTAATATATTTGATAATAAACAGATATTGGTAAAAGCAAGCTCTCTAAGAAGAAAATGTAAAAATCATAAAAAGCACCCCACGCTTTTGATGGTAAAATTATTTTCTTTTTCTTGATAACTCTAGTTTTATTCTATATGTGTTGGAGATGATTTTTTGTTGACCACTTTATTTTATCCCAAGCGTATTGGAAATTAAAATTATCTTTCATTTTTTAGTTTTCTAATAAAGCGTGTTCTTTTAGTTTTTTAAAACTATTATTTATTTTTTGTTTTTTAGTTTTAATATTTTACAGAATAAGATATAAATGTAAATATCTTTAAATTCGATTCTATTGTAGTATGAGCTAAAAGTAATACTCTTCTATAAAAACAAAACCCTCCCAGCCGGATTTGAACCAGCGACATATGGATTACTGAAATTGTATACCACTAAGAGTTCACTGCTCTACCAACTGAGCTCTTACAACGATTGACTAAAAACTCGACAAGTCCGCAACCTATTATACCAGTTTTCATTTGTTTGATTTTCGGATGATTCTGGCCAGGATTTCAGAAACAAAATATAAAATTATTGTATTGTCACGGGTCCCCTACACGTATACAAAGTTTCAAGTCGATCCAATGTTTCTAAGTGGGTGAAAATCGCGTTGAAAGATTCCGTTACATTGATACAAAAACACTTTTTTTGATTTTCTGATGATTATGGCCAGGATTTTAGAAAATAAATATGAAATTATTGTATTGTCACGGGTCCTCCACAAGTATACAAAGTTTCAAGTCGATCCCATGATTTTAAGTGGGTGAAAATCGCGTTGAAAGATTCCGTTACATAGATAGATCGATAGATAGATACAGGTCAAGCTAATATAAAGCGTGTAAAAAGTGGATCGCTGCACTGAAAAGTCGCTTTTTGGACTCCTGAATTGCTTATTTTGTCTAAACCATAACAAATACGTCATAATAGAATATCTCAAAAAAAAATCTACGACAAAATATGTCTATCTTTTACGGATAACTCACAAAAGAACATTTTTGTCTTTCAGAATTAGATTAAAAAATAAGGATTATTTACAACAACACAATGTTAATTCTGTAATAATATTAACTGTTTAACAATTACAGTAAGTACACTTAGCAAAACAAAACAAGAACGAGCCGACTGATCAATTAGCTAATTCCGCAGCATTTTCCGAGCTTCATTATTCATTTTCAAAGTGTCCAATATCCTATGTTAAAAAGAAACTGTTGCACTTTGTCATCACTGATTGGAATGAACATTGGATAAGGAGTGCAAATGGTGCTTTGACTAAAGAACTCTTCTTTCCTACAGTACACTATAGGCTACACATGTTATTCTAAATTCCATCTTTTCACAATTAATGACGGGTGGCCATGGAAAATTAAGAAGTTATTTTAGGAGATTTAATATTACATAATTGTAAATGTCAATAATCAATACAATAAGTAAAACATGTTTTATTTTATTACACGCTTTATATTAGCTTGACCTCTACCTATGTATCTATCTATCTATCTATCTATCTACCTATCTATATGTTGTGTAATATTTACAGACTTTTGTGTTGAGGGGAAATAATGTATATACATTTTTCATTAACCTTATTTTGAGCGTATTTTCAAATTCTTAAAGTCTTACAGATCATATCTTTAACTTCATTTTAATAACTGGGTTCTTTCAGTTGAGAGAGTAAAACCTTATTTGCTGTGTAATACCACTTTCATTATACATTGATCGAAAATTAAAATTAAGAAATAAACGCATCTGTTTATCTTAACTAGTTTTTACTGTATAAATATTAGATCTTGTAGTGTACATTTTTATAATTGTTCGCAGAGATTTTAACTGCTATAGGTCAATCACTAATTTATATCTATTTGAAACTTATCTGTAGATTAGCGTGTTTGTTGCGTTTTGTAGGTCTCGGAAAGAAACAAAATACATCGCTCAGGACATGACTTTAAGTTTAACGCGCACCACTGCTGTTACAGGTTAATATTGGCAGAAGATGTTAGGAAACATGAAACTGAAACAACTGTATTGAGAACTGTTAACAGGTTGTTTCCTTAAGAACAATGATTATAGGTTAAGTCATACTTCAATATCGTCCTCAAGGGAAGAGATCTTTGGGATGTCCTAGAAAGGATAGACCGAGAATGCTTCACTGAAACCATTACAGACTTTGGGCCTTCAACTTGTGTGGAAGAACAAAATGATATAAATATATATACACATACTGGCTTTCAGCTAGTAGTTGGAGGTGATGTTGAGTCGCTGTATAACAAACTATCTCACTGTCGCTATCGAACCCGTAGGTACATATTTGCGCGGATATAATCTCTCCATACATCCCGATCCTGAGCTAATACTTTCCAAATATTCCCTGTATAATCGACTTCCCTCAAATCATAGTTCATATTATTCTCGCACCTCATTATTGGTCTACCAACTGGGCTTTTTCCCTCTGATTTTCTTACAAGAAGCTTCCATGCACATCTTTCATTTCCCATTCGTGCCACATGTCCTGCCCTTCGCTGTCTACGGGACGTGCTCTTATTATATCTGACTTATCAGAAAGGCCATATAGTTCACTGTTATGAAGTCTCATCTATTCACCTGTCTGTTCATCTCTCTTTGGTTCAAAAATGTTCCTAAGAACTTTTCCTCAAATACACGTAATGTCGTTTCCTCCCTTAAAGTAAGAGTCCATGTTTGGCGTTCGTATAATACAGAAACAAAAACTTCGGGGGGGGGGCATGGATCACGCTTCTTGCAATACGTCACATTGTACCAAAAATATCAAGGGAAAAAAAAACAATTGCAGCGTTTCAAATCATAACTGTTCATGACCTCCTTGCTACCGACTTAACATCTTGCCATCACCTAGTTGTGTTTTGTGTTGTGATAGCGACAGTGTCATGAACTAGGACATTATGGAACTAAGTTCTGATTTGAAAACGTCCAATTTAATCTGATGGCAAATTATATTGGAAAGTTTAGCGTAAAGAGACTTTACTCTTAAAGTCAGGACGTTAAATTATTTACATTTATAACGTTACTGTGGCACTGAATACAGTGTGTTGTGCAATAAAAGTTGTAACGATTTATTTGACCAATAATCTCGATTAATGTTAAAGATAAAATCTGTAATATTAAGAACGGCATATTTTACTATCTTCTAAATATTGTTCTCCTATAATTCATACATTATTGTTAACTGGAGTAAAATTATAAGAAAATACGTTTATCAGTCACTTTTTTTTTTGCGGATTATGCTATAGAGATTTGAAGTGCTGCAAATTGACAATCTTTCTGCAGATGAGAATGAAGCATTTCATCAAGTTTTCTTGCGCTTCGATTGGGATGCTCTCTAAATTGGCGAAGAAAACAGATATTAACTATTTCTTGAGAGTCCTGCTAGTGCTTATCACAGTGTCTTGCACGTATAGTTTTGTTATCTTCTATAATGATCCAATAAACACTAGAACATAATAGTACACAGTTGTAAGCGAATAAAAATAATAGACAACATTAAAAAGTCATCTGCGCTATAATTCCAGGAATTACGTAACAAACTAACTGAAAGAAAGTTAATGTGTTTCATAATCATTTGGTAAATATGTAGTAGGTACCTCTTTTGAACCAGTTCAATTCGGTGAACTACAACATAAAAATTATTTGTTATTCTAGTGACGATTCTTATGAACGATCAAGTTATAATAAACAGCATTTTCTCGTGATGAAGCAATCTTAAAAACTAACAGACTAAAATTCAGCCTGACGTATAATGTATGCTACATAAAAAATGACAAATATCAAGCAAGTGTGAGTCATTTTTTTTTCCGCGCCGTAGTCGAGAGGGTAAGGTAGGACGCCTTGGAGCGAAGCTACGGGAGTTGCGCTGGTTTCTCTCATGGAATTTCGGCCAGTACGGGACCGGTGCAAACCCAGCATCGTGAGTCATTTGGTTAGCTACTATAAGTAGCAGCTCCAGGTTGACAAAACCAGCTGTAACAGCTGGAGAACCCAACACACTGACTATATGTCGCCTCTACACTGACTGGATGATTGTCTACATATGTGAAGAACACAGGTGGATGTGAGGTCAGCATTCGGCTGGTAAACGAAGGTCCTTCTAGGCCTGTCGCGTCATGGAATTGAAGTTAGAATGAGTCATTTTTGTTAACTTTTAAACTAAATACTGATCTGTTTAAATGTGAACCAAAACTAAACATATTACGTGTAAACAGTAAGACGAACGGAGTTGCTGGTAATCTTTATATCTCTCCTCACCTGTAAGACAAATATCGGTTAAATTTAAGGCCGAAATGATCACCGAACTTTATATGCCACCACAACATCCACATCATATACTTAATAATAATAATAATAATAATAATAACAATAATAATAATAATAATAATAATAATAATAATCCACCATCCACAGTAATTCTACCCGAGGGCAGGTCTTTCACTGCATTCACAGCATTTTCATGCTATGCTTTACAGTTTTACTAGGGAATTAGAGGTGTGGTAGCTTCCCGTTGCTTTCCACAAATACTAAAATAATAATAATAATAATAATATCATAATAACAATAATGATGCTTTATTTCAGCTGGCAGATTTAGTGCCATAAGCCCTTCTCTTCCATTCACCAGCGAATAGTAAAATTGCACAAAAATTACATACATATTACAATTTTAAGATGTTATTAAACTATAGACAAAACAAAATACAGTGATGATGTGATCTAATACTAACAAAAACATGGAATATAATAATATTAAAATAATTTAAAATAAAGTAAGTAAAACTTTCTAGATGATAATTTACAAAAAGCTGAATATATTTGTTATGCAGTTGATGTTTTCATTGTGTGGAACTTAAGATATCAGTTATTATATATAACAGGCAGAGTTAAGCGAGTGCACCTCGTCTTCTGAGGCGATTGGGTTAAATAACAAGGGCTTTACCTCATCTCTCGACCGGACACGAGTAGAGTGTTTACATTTACCGGATGTTAAAGCAGATACTTTTTTATCGTCATAGAACTCGAAATATCCTATACAGCAGTTTGCAACTTTATAAAATAGTCAAGATTACTCAAGATTTTAACATCCCAGGTTTTCCGATTTTTATGTAGGTTCATTTTTTTAATCAGTTCTGATATATTTTAACAACATTTAACATAAATCTCGTCAATGTAGGTACTTTTATTATTGAATTCATAAACGTGACGAACTTATGTTACTGTTTTTAAAGAATCCTACCTTGAAGAACTAGTAAAGTGCAGGGCTTTGGATTCCAGAGTCAAAACTAAGTACTTTACAGCACTGTTTTTTATGTGATTACCTTCCTTGTACAAAGGCATTCTACATAACAAAGGAATGGAATCAGCCGCCAAACAAATTAAGAAAATTGAATATAATTAAGTATAATTGTTCTTAATATAGTGAAATGAAAGTAGAAATGGTTATGCATTCACTTTTTTCGTTATACTCCCTTTTAACTGTTTTCAAAAACCTTACCTTTTTTCGTACTATTTTTAATATTGTGTTTTCCTTCTAAACCCAGACTCTATTCATAATACATTTTCCTTTCCATTAATACGCTTCTTGCAATACTACTACGGAATACAACTCCGACTTAAAAAAGCAGTATTACAGAACATATCGATGTGCGATTTGTGAAATATTTATTCTCCAAACAAATTCGTTGCTATAGTTTATGTAGTGATTATTATCCAACAATTTGTTACTATAGATATCATAACAATCAGCTAGCGGTAATATTAGTCTTAGGAAAACAATAACATTAGGGGACTTCGGAGCCTTTAAGATGAAACAATAACACATCTAAAAAATCATTTTTTAATCATCAAAAATACAAATATGTGTCTCTAGACCAGTTTTTCATGCTGATTACGAAAACACTTTTCAGTTTTTGTCTAACATGTTCACTTTATACTATAAAGAAATTAGAGAAACTTCCGGTAATATGGGACCCTATTTTGAATTTGTTGTTTTTCTTCTTTTAATTAAGATTTTCGAATTTTGTTTAATTACAGTGATTATCATTAGTGCTATAACTATGAAATAGCATTGTTATTTTATTCAAATATGGAAACTTTTTCATAATTTATGAACTTTTTTACGTTACAAGATAGGCCCACTTTAACCTCCATATTCGGATAAAATGGACCCAAGAGTCCGTATTAACTTTTAGACTATTTGTAAGTTTATTTACGCCATTAATTTATACAGACAGTCACAAAGTAATGTGAAAATATCTATGACTGATCTTAATTAATAAGTGTTGATATTTATTTAATGTTTTGAAAAATTATTGTTGAATATAACATTCAGCTGTCATTCATCTGCAGACAAAGATTTGGGTTTAGCAAAATTACAAAGATATTAAATAAAATTAAGTTCATGATTTTTACATATAGCACCTTTATAGATAAAATATACATATTCGTGTAAAGTGCACCCAAGTCCACTTTGACCGCCTCGTGGAGGGTCCACATTAACCAAATTACTTTGTTTTATGTTTAGTTATTTTACACAGCCGCCAGATAACGTGATATCCCATTAGTGTATTGAAACAGCATCTACACAATATAATATATTTAGGTGATTTTTCAATATTTTATCACATTCAATAGCAGAAATTAAGAATTAATTCTTAGCTTGAAGAACTTTTAAATTGGTTGTTTTCATAAATGTCACAAATAAACCATTCTGCGCACAAAGAATAAAAGAAACAGGCATTGAACATGTCAAAGTTGATTAGGGAAAGAAATTAAAATATTTTCTTTTCGAGGGCAGTACCAATTAAATAAGATATTAACAGGGTCCACTCAAACCGAAGGGCCCATATTACCCGAACTTCCTCTACACGTTATTGTGGCAGGTTATGTTGATATCCATAAACCTAAGACCTAAAACAAGACTAATTGATAAATAAACAAACTGCCTGTGATTTAATGATGTAGACTTCATGTTTCTCTGGTACATGGCTTCTGGAGCATCCAGCAGTGATCTACCGTTACACAATCATTCCAGAAACCTTGGTAACTTTCCTCCATTATCCTTATGTCCTGGTGAAAATCTTCCATTTGTTGATAAATTCACAAAGTTAGAATTCTAGATGACAATGCAGGAAGTTAACTTTCAATGATATATGACAAGAAATTATCTATAAGGCAAAAGAAAAAAGTAAAATTCAGGCAGCGAAAATGAGATTCCTACGGGCTGTGAAAGGTTGTACAAGAGAAGAACATATTAGAAATGAAAATATTAGAGAGGAACTAAAAGTACAACCACTTCTTCAACAAATAGAAGAATAAGGAACAATTGGAAGGAGCATCTGCAAAGAATGACAGGTGATAGGATACCAAAGATGGCACTGATGTATAATCCTGTAGGACGAGGATCGGTGGGAAGACCACAGATGTGATATCGGAACAGGCAAAGACCCAATACATGAAGGATGATGATGATGATGATGAAATTCTCTATACGTATGATTAAGTTTGCTGATACCATCCTTGAAAACAGGATCTTTCTTCATTATCAAAAAATTACTAACAAACCCATTTGAAATAATCGCAAAGTATTCATTGTCTGTCAGAGTATTAAAGAAACTTCATTAAAAAAAATATTGAATTTGAACAAAAGAGACCTTCCTTTAATTTTATTCTCACTGTTTAAAGACTATCTGAATTAACTAATAACACTACTAATATTTGATAAAAAAGAATCTTCTAATAGGTTGATATTATTTCGGACTATGAAACCACTGGATAAAAATGTGTATAATAACAGTTAGGTCTAATAATCTGCAATGGGCAGGGCATGTGACACGGAAGAGGGCATGGAAACTTTATGTAAGTAAACCAGAAGGAAAACGCTCAATTGGTAGACCAAGAGTGAGATGGGAGAATAATACTGACCATGATTTGGGGAAGTAGATTGTAGAAGAGATGATTGGAAAATATTAGGTCGTGAAAGGGATGTATGGAGAGATTATATCCGCAAGGCCATGAACCTACGGGTTCGATAGTGTCAGTGAGTTAGTTGTGATACTACCAGGGCTAGTTCTACTATCACAACAATAATAGGCTTAATAATATTTGACTATTTAACTCATGTCCCAAATGGTAGTCAATGACCTATCACGTTTCAATGAATTTTGTTTTACAACCAATGACAGTCATGTTTCACCTCACTCTTTATCGATTTCTCTTTATCAGCTCCTGCTTTTGTGATAAAGAAAGCTCCTCCGTTTTAATATTCTGAACAGCTCAGAGCATTATTTTTCTCCAACAAATACATTGAATGTAGCAAATAATGAACAGATTCCTTCATTCTATTGAGTTGTTTACTAACAAAATAAATTAATAACCTACAATATTGATTATAATGAACAGTTTGATGAGTTTCATTATTTCTCCACTAGGGTGCATTCTTATAATATTGCGATCCTATTTGGCAATAAATATTATAATCAGGTTGCAGTGAATATACATAACCTCACATTTCTGATTTGTTTTCAAGCATCGCCATTTACATTAAATATATAAATATTTTAAAAGACTGGTAACTATATTTAAATAATGACTTTTGAGTAAACAGTTTAATTTTATTCGTTAAATTGTTCTAAAAATTCCACTCTTGATTTCCAAATCATCTAGATAATATGGAATTATGGCATTACTTATGACTATTTAACTCATGTCTGAAATGGGAGTCAATGACCAATTACGTTCCAATGAATTTTGCTTTACATCCAATCACAGTCGTGTTTCACCTCGATATTTATATACTTGTGTTTAACATATTAAAGAAAACTCCTCTTTTTTAATATTCAGAACAGGTCAGAGCATTAATCTGCAGTGACCGACTCTAGAACTTGAATATAGCAAATAATGAACAGAGTCCTTCGACCTACACATTTGATAATTGTGTGTTGAATAATTGTGTTTAGTTACTGATTTTATTGACTTGTTTCCGAAAAAATGAATTAATAACCTGTAATGTTGGTTATAACATACAGTTTAATGTGCTTCATTTTTTCTCAATTAGGGTGCATTCTTACAATATTGCGATCCTATTTGGCAATAAATAGTCTGATAAAGTTGCAGTGATGAACGAATGAAATAAACCAAACATTTCTCACTTGTTTTCAAACATCGCCGTTTACATTAAATATATAAATATTTTAAAATACCTATATTTAAATAATAATTTGTGAATAAACAGCTTAATTTTATTCATTAAATAGTCCTAACAAATGCCTCTCTTGCTTTTCAAATCCTCTAGATAATTTGGAAATCACTCGTGTCATTACACATAATAACTGATAAGAACTAATACTGTAGGTTTTATTTATTCTTGTCTTCACAAAATGCAGGGGGAATTACGATTATTAACAGAAATTGATTTGTAGTGATTTGTAAGAACTAAACCAATCAAGGCAGAGTTGCCTCAGACATGTAATACCTTTAGTTTAGCTAGGAGTAAGTTTATGTCTACAGTATCAAAGAGTAGAACTGTTGTCACTTTTGTCCGTAGAACATTTAATGTTCTCTATAACGTGCAGAAGTGAGGTGTTTATGTGATGTTTCATTCCAAAGCCAGACTTACGTTCATCAAGAAAGTTACATAGACTGTTAGATTGAGTATATTATATAATCCAGTTCTTTAAACAAACAGGGAATATATTCTGATTGATTTTAAATTATTGAGGTTGTATTTGATTTTACTATTGAAAAAAAAAATGGTGAAATAAAAAAAAGCTTAAAACACATAAAAAAATAAATAATTTAAAGATAAAGGTAAAAAACTCTTTCACGCTAAATATTGATTGTTATTTGTTAGCAAGTTGTTACAAGGACGTAGAAAAGTCTTAACACTTAATGTCATATCACTGATACAATTACTCGCGTTATTTGCTAACACGCTCTGAATAGTAATAAACTATACAACACTTGTTTTCTCTCACGCTATGCTATCTTTAGTACTATGTTGATCTGTATTCACAAGTGATTAGAATTTACCACCCAAGGAAGCTAAATTATTATCTACTTACCTCCCTACTTAGTTCGATACAATGATGGACTGGAAATACGTACAATTTATAAAACTCATTTATTAGAATCACTTGTACGCAAATTAATATATTTTGTTTGTACCTGTTTTATATGTGATATCTGTTTCATAGCAACAAACAACACTATGTCAAATAAACCAATATATAATTATTATATACTGTCACGCAGCGGGCCTGGGTTCGATCCCCGGTCGGGACTGTTTTTCTGGGTGAGGTTTTATCGGGGGTTTTCCTCACCTGTAAGACAAATGTCAGGAAAACTTTAAGGCCCAAACGGTCCCCGAAATCATTAGGTCATCGCAATCATCATCATTCATATTCATCTTAGGATTAGGGACTCTCCTGGCGCACCACTATCATCATCACCCATCATATCATCGGGGAAAGGTAACCCCGCCTTCCAGGCGCCCCAACCTCATAAGTGGGTTACAATTACGCAATGCCAGGAGAGAACATCAGGAATGTCGAAAGACAATCTGGGGCATTTGAAAAAAAAAAAAATTATGTACAATCTCGTGGTGTTCATATATATGGTCTCGAGGTCACGCAGCGGGTTCGGGTCATTCCTCACCTGTAAGACAGTACTTAGGAAGCTGACGGACCCAATTCGGCCATCATCATCATCATCCTTATAATTCCATCACCCTTCACCGCTGTGGAAAGCAACGAAAGCTACCACATCTATAATTCCCTAGTAAAGCTGCAAAGCATGGCATGCAATTGCTGTGATTGGGGTGAAAGACCTGCCCTTGGGCAGAATTAATATAGTAGGCCTATATCCATCCACCCATCCATCCATAGTAATTCTGCCCGAACGCAGGTCCTTCACTGCAATCATAGCATTTTTATGCTATGCTTGCAGCTTTAATAGGGAATTGTAGGTGTGGTAGCTTCCCGTTGCTTTCCACACCGGTAAAGGATGATGATGATGATAATAAGGGTGATGATGATGGCAATATGATTTCGGAGACCGTTTGGGCCTTAAAGATTTCCTGACATTTGTCTTGCAGGTAAGGAAAAACCCCGATAAAAACCTCACCCAGAAAAACTGCCGTGACCGGGATCGAACCCGGGCCCGCTGTGTGACAAGGCAGCACGCTACCTCGATACCACATCGGTGTGTTATAGTATATATATAATGTCAAACACAAAAAAAAGTAATAAAATAGTCAACGGGTTCCAACGGCAAAGCTATCTTTTCAAGGCTTAATAATGATAACTTCGTTATTGAAACGCGTAGATTATTCTTACTTTTTGTTTGGTGTTTGGAATTATAATATATATATCATCCGGTATCATGGCAGCTGCCACCGTCTTTCGGAAACCAAAAGTCATTCCTCTCTGTCCATCCATTAATCTTCCTCCAATCCCCTGATATTCATAGCTGCTTGTGCCCCTTCTATCCAAGATCTCTTCGCTCTTCCTCCTTTCTACTGGGATTCACTCCATAAAAAAATTAGGCAATCTTTGCTCTCGCATTCTTTTACATGGCCATACCACTGTAAGCTTTTCTTTTCTATAATGTCTATGATGTCCGGCTCCTCTTGTACACCCATAATATATACATATATATGTGTATATATATATATATATATATATATATACATCAACTATGACAAATAGACTGTGAATGGGTAAGTCGATACATTAATCTATATGAATCATTATAACATTGAAATAATATATATATGCGGCGAGTGATTAGTTGTTTTCTATTATGTGTTAAAATCATTAGGTGTAGGAGTTCAACTCAAACGAAAATTTAAAAATCGCTCTAGTGGTCACATTTTTCGATGTTTCAAAACGAAACACAGAATATCCTATTAAAATAAACCAAAGTAGGTATTTGCAAGAAATGAGCGTCCGGCAGATCGACCAAGAACTAGAAGGGAGAGTAACATTAACCAAGATTTGTGGGAAGTATATTATACAGGGGACGATTAGAAAACATCTCAGGATAGGGATGTAGCCTATATGTCCGCGCGGCCATGAACCTTGGAGTTCGACAGGGCCTGTGAGTTAGTTAGTTATATACCGATAACCTAGAATCCGGGAAGAAATTTTAATCCATGAATTATTAAGTCGTGTACAATGATTTGTATTCGTTTTCCATGACTGAGTGACCATTGCATACACTTAACAGTAATAGAGCACATTTAAGTTATCTGTAACATTAAAATACAGTTAATATTGTTACAGTAGCGGCTAAAAGGACCAAAACATGGTTTAACAAAAGAGTTTGTTAAATAAAACAAATTAATACGATCAAATAGTTAAACAACAAATTCGTAAAAAATTGCTTGTTTTTACAGGTTTGGAATATGACGAGTTCTACCACTGATTTTAGATTAAAATAGTAAACATTTGAAATATTCTCTTGTAGAATCAGAACATTTTATCTCTAAAGATGTGTTATATTCCGACGACAGAACTATTCCTGCGACAATTTCTTAATGTTCACCTCGGTATGACATTTTCACGGAATCGCTCAATATCGAGCTTTTACTTGGATTCTTTGTATTGTTATTAATCCCTAGATGTGAACCGCACGGCTTAAATAACTAGAATACCCTCCATTAACGTCATAATTTCGTTTCTACCCTATGTGATATAACAATGGTTGATTTGTTCACTCTAAGATGTTCCAAAGCCAGACTTACGTTCATTATAGAGAATATTAAACGTTCCAAAATAATGCAAGTTAACAAAAATCCACCCAATACATAAGAAAGGTAGCAGACATGAATATAACAGTAATTATCATAAGTAACGTCACGAGTGATTTGGAAATGAAAAGTGGCGTTTGTTAGGACTGTTTAACGAATAAAATTAAGCTGTTTACTCACAAATCATTATTTAAATATAGTTATTTTAAAATATTTATATATTTATTGTAAAGGTGGATGTTTAAAAACAAATGAGAAACGTTTGTTATGTTTCATTTGTTCATCCACTGCAACCAGGTCATATTATTTATTGGCAAATAGGATCGCAATATTGTAAGAATGTACCCTAGTGGGAAAAAATGAAACACACAAAATTGTATATTATAACCTATATTATAGGTAATTAATTAATTTCTGATGCCCAGTGATGTAAATAGACCTATGTCAATTATATTTCTGGGAAATAACACATTTAAGAAAGTTCAAACAGTGGTTTCGTTTTATTGTGTTATAATCAATTGCTACATTTTTTCTATTATACCCCACAAGCGGTACTTGCTTACATTCGTGCACTATATATACAATCTGGGAGCCACGTGCATTCTATGATTCTTACATCTTAATATATAAATTGCTATATTCAACATATTACACGCTTTATATTAGCTTGACCTGTATCTGTCTATGTAACGGACCTGTATCTACGTAACGGAATCTTTGAACACGATTTTCACCCACTTAAACACATTAGATTGACTTGAAACTTTGTACAATTATAAAGGACCCATGACAATACAATAATTTAATAATTTGTTCCAAAAATCCTGGCAGAATCATCAGACAATCGAAAAAATAAAAACCGGTGTAATAGGTTGCGGACTTATCGACTTCTTATTCAATCGTTGTAAGAGCTCAGTTGGTAAAGCGGTGGAGTGTATTGGTATATAATTTCACCAATCTTCACTCAGAAATGTTATGACGTTAAAAGTCCATCGTCCCCTAACGCGGTTTGAAACCGGGAACCTCGAATGTAGAGTCGTGTGTGGAAACCATTACACCATCGGAACCAATACTCACATAGCCTGTTAACGAATTTCAAAGGAATATACAGGGTGGACCGCTCGAATGGACCTAATTTCAATTGCTTGTTACTGGCAAACGGTTGAAGATAGAAACTTAAAACAACGTTCATATTACAGAAAAACTCACCAAGTTTTGATATCCAGATCACCACATCTCTATATGAGCCCCAGCAGTCACTGTGACGATATCAAAGCGATGAACAATTTCTTGCCAAGTACGTTGGAGTATGTCTTCTGGAATGTTCTCAATAGCCTCTATGATGCGCTCACGAAGATCACGAAGGTCTTTGACTGGGGTGGTGTAAACTTTATCTTTGACATAGCCCCAGAGAAAGAAATCCAGTGGTGTTAAATCGGGAGATCTCGGGGGCCACGCGATGGTCCTCCCCTACCAATCCAACGGCCAGGGAAAATGTTGTCCAAAGTCGTACGAACTTCATTGGACCAGTGGGGAGGAGCACCATCTTGCTGGAAAACGATGTTAGGCTGCAGTTGTTCAATTTGTGGAAAGAAGAACTGCTCCAGCATGTCAAGATATGTGGTACCACGAAACAGTTTTCTCGGCGAAGAAAAAACGGTCCAATGACCTTATTATGTGACAAACTGCACCAAACATTCATCTTCGGACTATCACGAACATGCTCTTGAATAGCGTGAGGATTCTCCGATCCCCAGATCCGCACATTATGCCGGTTTACCTTGCCTGACAAATGGAAAGTGGCTTCGTCCGAGAAGAAAATCTTGGTCATGAAGTCAGGATCAGCGCCGAGACGGTCCAGCATCGTATTGGCGAATTCCACTCGTTTCGGCATGTCATTCGGCTCCAGACGTTGCACTAACTGCACTTTATATGCGTGCAGTTTGAGGCGTTTGTGGACAATCCGTTTGTAATGTCGATTTTGGTATTTGAAGTTCCCGCGAAGCTCTTCTTAATGACTTCCGGGGGCTTCGCTCAAATGCGGCTTGAACATTTGCTACCATTTCATCGGATGCTCTGCGACCACCACCATGCTTCTTCAACACAGATCCTGTAGCTAATAATGTATCACGCCACTTCTTTATGCTTCTAGCAGTTGGAGCATCACGGTTAAACACACGCCGGAACTCCCTTTGAACTCTAATGATTGATTTAAACTCCGCATACCACAAAACAGCTTGCGCTTTCATCTGCGGAGTCGCCATTTTCACAAACAATTAAATCTAAGAACGAGAAACGTATCTTTGTGCCATCTACCGACAGGATTCGAAACTTGGTGAGTTTTTCTGTACTATGAACGTTGTTTTAAGTTTCTATCTTCAACCGTTTGCCAGTAACAAGCAATTAAAATTAGGTCCATTCGAGCGGTCCACCCTGTATAAGGAATTGATATTGGTTTCATGAAATTATCTTTGAAAAACTTGTACAACCTTCATTGGTCCTACTTAGTAAGCACCCAAATTGACAAGTGAGCCTGTGTGCGCGCTCCATGTATCAAGCTCTAAGGACCGCAATCTTTCTTTTTTCGGAATCAAACTCTGCATATACCAAATTTCGATTTTTCGCAATAAAATCCTATGTAAAGCATAGAAGTAAATCGAGAAATGTATATTCCAAAAGCAGCATAATTTGGCTACTTGGAGAAGAGTTTTTCCTGCAAGCCCAATTTTAAAAATCGATCCATATTAGTACCGAGCCAAGTTCCGGTTGTTCTGTAAACAAACTTGTATAACATTTTACTCCGCCGATACCGTTTATTGGGGGAACGTTTAAACGCCATAAGCACAATTGTGTACGATAAAAGCTTTATTTATAGTATTTTACGGGAATTAACACTGAGAACAACACAAGATGCTACCTATATGATTAGGAACTTCCTCCATTTATTATATATATGTTATGATTACATTTTTGTCATTGAGCAATGCAAGCTTAATATAATATAAGAAAAATAAATGCATGGAGGGGATTTGAACCCGGAGCTCTGGATTGATACTCCCGTGCGCTACCACTTTAATTTACTTACTTGTTATAAGAGCCACTACGTAGCAGTGGCGATCAAGTTCCCGCTACTTCTCGTAATATTTGAGACTATATATAAAGAAAATAAATGTTTGTACTAGATTCGTTTAAGAGCGTAAGAGTGGTAGCGCACTCGAATATCAATCCAGAGGTCCGGGTTCAAGGCATTAATTTTTCTTATATCATATATGTGTGTGTGCGTGTGGTCCTACCTAATTAATCGTTTACGCTCATTTCATAATGCCAGTTTATAACCTTTGTTTTCAGGTACAATTTCATTATGAACAGAATTTATGTTCCTTGCTGACTCACTTGTAAATTGTGTTACTATTTTCACGCTATCGTCAATTGTTAATGTGGGATATTTTCCACTAAACAATTTGAATTTATTCAAAATATTTTTTCTTTCCGCTTTTCAAATGCTTTGCTTTCCAATAATCAAGGAATCTATATAAATGTTGCCATTTTGAAACAATTGAAATTCCACGTCTTCTGCATTGTGTAAGCATAAGAACAAAACATTGCTTTTTTAAAAATATTAACATTGTAATTATATATTTTAAGATCTTCTGGCAAAAGTTATATAGACGTGCGCTAGATAATATATATTTTTTTATTATTTATTATTTCCTTTATTTCGAGTGTTGAAGAGCCAACTACGTTTTCTTATACCTTTGAAGGTAACCTTAATTCGATCAATGAAACTCAGTCACACATCTGGTTTGTTTAAATTACAACTGGAACTTAGCTCGGAAGAGATGTTTTACTTCTTGATGCGACTTAACTGGATTCGATTTAGTTAACAAAATGAAAGATGTAATCCCTAAACCAGCAAAATTTGGACGTAAGTTGTACTTTGTGTGGAATTCACTTAGTACAGCTGTTCCTGCGTAATGGGCCGTAGTATCTCCTGATGATGTCTACCGCAGCAATAGACGAGACGTCGAGTAAGAAGACAACCAGACCACGGCCTATAAGCCCGGAAGACGAACCAAATATGGATCAAGACGCCGGCCGTGAAAGCCTACAATTATATATAAGATTATTAAATTAGAAAATAGAATTAAAAAGTATATTGAGCAGTTACCTCACGGGAATGTAACTCGTACATTTACTTCATGAGGCAGTGCACTCTCTATACGATGATCAAACTTTTCTTAATTATGCCAAATATCACAAACAGTAAATATGTATGTGTGTGTGTGTGTGTGTGTGTGTGTGTGTGTGTGTGTGTGTGTGTGTGTGTGTGTGTGTGTGTAGAGCCTCTGAGGAAAATACAGGGTGCAGCATAAGTCAGTTAACCGAAAAATGCAAATATATTATTTTCTGTAGCTTACAACGTCTATACAAAAAGCAACACCGAAATTGTTCCCTAGTTAGCAAATTACCTGAAGCAGTAGTGTTTGAAATTATATCCTGAAGGTCCCGTATTCAAACCCCACTTTCAACCAATCTGATTTTTTTCCTCGGAACCATCTGCTGTGGTCAACTGACTTTATGCCACAGATATAATCGAGTTTTATCATCCAAGTAATAACTACAAGGCGCCTCTTTCAAGCGAAGAGCTAACCACTTGTCTCTGCTGATATGTGTAGGGACACAACAAACTCATTGATACTATCCTACCCTTAAGTCCATGGTCGCGCGGACAAAAGCTCTCCATATTTCCCTATCCTGAGCTAATGTTTCCCAATCATCCCATGTATAATCTACTTCCTTGCATCATGGTCAATGTTATTCTTGTACCTCAACTAGGACAAATAAAGCAGCTAGGGTAATACCTGCCTCACGTGGGAATGTAAAGGTAGACACAGACATAGGGCCTATAGCCTATTATCACTTTTTAGGATTTTTTTTTCAGAGTTCACGCCGCTCTCCAGGCAACCCGCCCCTCAGTTTCAAAAACCCATGTTATAGTTACATTTTTTTTTGCACCAGGTTGTCTTACAACATTTCTGACATTGCTTCTTGACATGGCGTAATTGTAACTCTCATTTGAGGTTGGGGCGACTTGTTAGCCCAGTGCCATGATGGGTGATAAATGATAACAAAGCTCGAGGATAGTTATAAAACCTAAACTTAACCTAAATTAGACGGTGTTATGCATCAACCGGCTATGCGCCATTATGCAAGTTTCGAGAAAAATACGTTTAAAGTTTGTCAATATTTACTATTTATTGTAGCTCCAAACTAACAAGTTATTACAAGTTATTTTCCTTGTTTGACAGTAATGCATCAACAATGTAAGAGTGGGAACATTTGGCGCTTAACTACATGATGAAAATTTAGATTAGCATTTATGAAGACCTGGTTTCATACCCGTTTGATGCAAAACACAGAATCTCTGATAGGACTGATGGTGTTTACATTTTCTTTATAATAAGGTTATATTTAAATATTTGGTGGTAAAAGTGTGCGTACGGTTACTTTATGAGGCAGTGCAACAGATGACATCAAAATATAATTTTTAATAATTGCGCTTAGCCGATTGATGCATAACACAGTTTCTACACCATGGGAGACCTAAAAAATCATCGACTGTGTCTGGTTTTTGTAGTCGCGATCCTTGGGACCAGCGGCAAAGATCTAAACCCGTAGAGAAGTTAGACTTATGACTATCTTTTGTTTTTGTTTCTCACACAAACAGTTGAATAGTTTATTTATTTAAATGCAGTGGCGTTTGAAATCTCATTAGCCAACAATGACTAGGGAAAACAAGCAATAACAATAAAGATTATAGAAGGTTCATCATCTTTTCAGTATCTGAGCACGCAACTGCTGGTTGTTAGGTTTGGGCAAGTTCGGATGTGAAAAGCATCCATATATTCCATAGTGTTGCAGAGAATACATTGTTGAGTTGGTAGAAGACCGAGGCGATGAAGGTGTTTACCAGGCAAACAGTTGAATAGTTAGATTTTTGACTGTCTTTTGTTTGGTTCCACACACACACACAGTTGAATAATATATACCATCTATATTGCATTTTTTTTTTTCCAAATGCCCCAGGTTATCTTTCGACATTCCTGGTTTCTCTCTTGACATGACGTGCTTGTAACACACTTCTGAGGTTGGGACGCCTGAAAGGCGGGGTTATGTTGCCCCGATGATATGATGGGTGATAATGATGATAATTGTGCGCCAGGAGAGTCCCAAATCCTAAGCTTAAACTAAGATGAATATGAATTATGATGGTTGCGTTGGCCATATTATTTCGGGGAACGTTTGGGCCTTAAAGTTTCCCTGACATTTGTCTTAGAGGTGAGGAAAATCCCCGATAAAAGCCTCACCCAGAAAAATTGTCCCGACCGGGGATCGAACACGGGCCCGTTGCGTGAAAAGGCAGCACGCTACATCGATTTCTATGAATAAGAACACTAAAATCTCATAGACCTCTATTGGCAGGACATTTGGTATTGATGGCAAATAGAAGAAGGCCATGAAAACTCCTTCTAGAAAAACTCGAGGAAAAGCTGCCATTAGGTAGGCCAACTATGAGGTGAGAGAATAACATTAATCATGATTTGAAGGATGTAGATTATACAGGAGATGATTGGAAAACATTAGCTAAGGATGGGAATGTATGGATAGCTTATGTCTGCGGGGCCATGAACCTATGGTTTTATAGTACCAGTGAGTTAGTTATTATTGGATACGAAACATGGCTGTTACTTTAAGGGAGGAAAGAAGATTACGAGCATTTCAGAATAAAGTTCTTAGGAAAATGAACAGACAGGTGAATGGAGAAAGCTACACAATAGTGATCTATATGATATGTATAGGAAGCCAGATATATTAACAGTTAAGTCTCGTAGACTGCGAAGGGCAGGACATGTTGCATGTATGGGGGAATTGAAAAATACTTACTTGCATGCCAGAGGGAAAAACTCACATTTAGTTGTGTGTATTTTTCTTACCATGCATTGCTCAACGTCAAAAATTTAATTACAATACATATATATATAATAATATAATAATAATAATAATAATAATAATAATAATAATAATTTCCGCTACCCAAGATTTATTAAAAATATTATTAATTTCGTATGAAATGCGGGTTTTTTTAGCATAGAAAATAATAAAAATGTTGACGTAATAAAACAACTGCCGTTGCGGAGCAACACCAATGTATGTGAAAATTGAAAAAGTCAGTTTTAATTTGAATCTAATGAAATGCACATAATTTACAGGTTTAATCTAGTTTGCAACCCGAATCTTTGTGGAATGAAGAAGAATCCTTTATCAGGTAAACACTAAATACCATATTTATTATCATGTTTCAAAATATATTACATTTGAAAGCTAACTAACTGCTTTACACATATAACATACATGTCTCTCTTTCTATATATATCTTACATTTTAAAATAATAAAAACCCGCATCTTTTATATAAAATTTATATAATTCCTCCTTTTTAGTTTATATATATTTGTGAAATGATAAGAAAAATAAATATATGCTCGGACGGGACATGAATCCGAACCTCTGGATTTATCCCAGCGCGCTACCGATTACGCCATATATATATATATATATATATATATATATATATGTAAATTCTCATTAATACTAGATATGTATGTAGTGGGACATAAATCCAGAGGTCTCGGTTCAAGTCCCGTCCGAGCATTTATTTTTCTTATGTCCTATTAAGCTTGCAATAGCTCAATGTGAAAAATTTAATTATAACATATAATAATAATAAATACGATACGTTTTACACATCCTTTCTTCTTCTTCTTCTTCTTCTTCCTTCTTCTTCCTCTTCTTCTTCTTCTTCCTCTTCTTCTTCTTCGTCATTATTATTATTATTATTATTATTATTATTATTATCATTATTCTCTCTCCGTCAATGTTATTTTTCTATGTATATAGCGGCGTAATGGAAGTAGGTGCGAGTATTTTCTATTATTTTATGTATTTTTTTTATTATCTAAAGAAGTAAATTTGTTTAATATATATTTTAGTGCACTCTCTATACGATGATCAAACTTTTCTTAATTATGCCAAATATCACAAACAGTAAATATGTATGTGTGTGTGTGTGTGTGTGTGTGTGTGTGTGTGTGTGTGTGTGTGTGTGTGTGTGTAGAGCCTCTGAGGAAAATACAGGGTGCAGCATAAGTCAGTTAACCGAAAAATGCAAATATATTATTTTCTGTAGCTTACAACGTCTATACAAAAAGCAACACCAAAATTGTTCCCTAGTTAGCAAATTACCTGAAGCAGTAGTGTTTGAAATTATATCCTGAAGGTCCCGTATTCAAACCCCACTTTCAACCAATCTGATTTTTTCCTCGGAACCATCTGCTGTGGTCAACTGACTTTATGCCGCAGATATAATCGGGTTTTCTCATCCAAGTAATAACTACAAGGCGCCTCTTTCAAGCGAAGAGCTAACCACTTGTCTCTGCTGATATGTGTAGGGAAACAACAAACTCATTGATACTATCCACCCCTTAAGTCCATGGTCGCGCGGACATAAGCTCTCCATATTTCCCTATCCTGAGCTAATGTTTTCCAATCATCCCATGTATAATCTACTTCCTTGCATCATGGTCAATGTTATTCTTGTACCTCAATTAGGACAAATAAAGCAGCTTGGGTAATACCTGCCTCACGTGGGAATGTAAGGGTAGACACAGACATAGGGCCTATAGTCTATTATCACTTTTTAGGATTTTTTTTTCAGAGTTCACGCCGCTCTCCAGGCAAACCCGCCCCTCAGTTTCAAAAACCCATGTTATAGTTACATTTTTTTTGTCGAATGCACCAGGTTGTCTTACGACATTTCTGACATTGCTTCCTGACATGGCGTAATTGTAACTCTCATTTGAGGTTGGGGCGCCTTGTTAGCCCAATGACATGATGGGTGATAAATGATAACAAAGCTCGAGGATAGTTCTAAAACCTAAACTTAACCTAAATTAGACGGTGTTATGCATCAACCGGCTATGCGCCATTATGCAAGTTTCGAGAAAAATACGTTTAAAGTTTGTCAATCTTCACTATTTATTGTAGCGCCAAACTAACAATACTGGATATTGCAAGTTATTTTCCTTGTTTGACAGTTATGCATCAACAATGTAAGAGCGGGAACATTTGGCGTTTAACTACATGATGTAAAATTTAGATTAGCATTTATGAAGATCTGGTTTCATACCCGTTTGATGCAAAACACAGAATCTCTGATAGGACTGATGGTGTTTACATTTTCTTTAATAATAAGGTTATATTTAAAGATTTGGTGGTAAAAGTGTGCGTACACTTACTTCATGAGGCAGTGCAACAGATGACATCAAAATATAATTTTTAATAATTGCGCTTAGCCGATTGATGCATAACACAGTTTCTACACCATGGGAGACCTAAAAAATCATCGACTGCGTCCGGTTTTTGTAGTCGCGATCCTTGGGACCTGCGGCAAAGATCTAAACCCGTAGAGAAGTTAGACTTATGACTATCTTTTGTTTTTGTTTCTCACACAAACAGTTGAATAGTTTATTTATTTAAATGCAGTGGCGTTTGAAATCTCATTAGCCAACAATGACTAGGGAAAACAAGCAATAACAATAAAGATTATAGAAGGTTCATCATCTTTTCAGTATCTGAGCACGAAACTGCTGGTTGTTAGGGTTGGGCAAGTTCGGATGTGATGAGCATCCATATCTTCCATAGTGTTGCAGAGGATACATTGTTGAGTTGGTAGAAGACCGAGGCGATGAAGGTGTTTACCAGGCAAACAGTTGAATAGTTAGATTTTTGACTGTCTTTTGTTTGGTTCCACACACACACAGTTGAATAATATATACCATCTGTATTGCATTTTTTTTTCCAAATGCCCCAGGTTGTCTTTCGACATTCCTGGTTTCTCTCTTGACATGGCGTGCTTGTAACCCACTTCTGAGGTTGGGGCGCCTGAAAGGCGGGGTTACGTTGCCCCGATGATATGATGGGTGATAATGATGATAATGGTGCGCCAGGAGAGTCCCTAATCCTAAGCTTAACCTAAGATGAATATGAATTATGATGGTTGCGTTGGCCATATGATTTCGGGGACCGTTTGGGCCTTAAAGTTTCCCTGACATTTGTCTTACAGGTGAGGAAAAACCCCGATAAAAGCCTCATCCAGAAAAACTGTCCCGACCGGGGATCGAACCCGGGCCCGCTGCGTGAAAAGGCAGCACGCTACCTCGAGACCACGGCGTTGGATTTCTATGAATAAGAACACTAAAATCTCACAGACCTCTATTGGCAGGACATTTGGTATTGATGGCAAATAGAAGAAGGCCATGAAAACTCCTTGTAGAAAAACCAGAGGAAAAGCTGCCATTAGGTAGGCCAAGTATGAGGTGAGAGAATAACATTAATCATGATTTGAAGGATGTAGATTATACAGGAGATGATTGGAAAACATTAGCTAAGGATGGGAATGTATGGATAGCTTATGTCTGCGGGGCCATGAACCTATTGTTTTTATAGTACCAGTGAGTTAGTTATTATTGGATGCGAAACATGGCTCTTACTTTAAGGGAGGAAGAAGATTACGAGCATTTCAGAATAAAGTTCTTAGGAAAATGAACAGACAGGTGAATGGAGAAAACTTCACAATAGTGAACTATATGATATGTATAGGAAGCCAGATATATTAACAGTTAAGTCTCGTAGACTGCGATGGGCAGGACATGTTGCATGTATGGGGGAATTGAAAAATACTTACTTGCATGCCAGAGGGAAAAACTCACATTTAGTTGTGTGTATTTTTCTTACCATGCATTGCTCAACGTCAAAAATTTAATTACAATCATATATACATACATAATATAATAATAATAATAATAATAATAATAATAATAATATAATAATTTCCGCTACCCAAGATTTATTAAAAATATTATTAATTTCGTATGAAATGCGGTTTTTTTAGCATAGAAAATAACAAAAATGTTGACGTAATAAAACAACTGCCGTTGCGGAGCAACGCCAATGTATGTGAAAATTGAAAAAGTCAGTTTTAATTTGAATCTAATGAAATGCACATAATTTACAGGTTTAATCTAGTTTGCAACCCGAACCTTTGTGGAATGAAGAAGAATCCTTTATCAGGTAAACACTAGATACCATATTTATTATCATGTTTCAAAATATATTACATTTGAAAGCTAACTAACTGCTTTACACATATAACATATATTTTTCTCTTTCTGTATATATCTTACATTTTAAATTAAAAAACCGGCAACTTTTATTTAAAATTTATATAATTCCTCCTTTTTTAGTTTATATATATTTGAGACATGATAAGAAAAATAAATACATGCTCGGACGGGACTTGAACCCGAACCTCTGGATTTATCCCAGCGCGCTACCGATTACGCCATTTATATATATATATATATATATATATATATATATATGAATATAAATTCTCATTAATACTAGATATGTATGTAGTGGGACATAAATCCAGAGGTCTCGGTTCAAGTCCCGTCCGAGCATTTATTTTTCTTATGAGCGAGGAGATACTAAAGGCCAACACACACACACTATTGAGTAACACTAAGAAATTAGGACTGGAAGTAAATATCAGTAAAACTAAATACATGGTCACACGTAGAAATACATTATATAATGTAAATGGACAGCTAATGACAAATGAGGGGGATTTTGAGGAATTGGCTGAATTCAAATACCTAGGAACAATAATCACAAATAGGAATGAGATGCACAGAGAAATTAAACATAGGCTTAATTCTGGAAATGCGTGCTATTATGCATTGCAGAGACTTTTGATGTCCCAACTCCTTTCAAAAAACGCTAAGCTGAAAATATATAAAACTATTATTCTACCAGTTATATTATATGGGTGCGAAACATGGACTCTTACTTTAAGGGAGTAAAGGAGATTACGAGTATTTGAGAATAAAGTTCTTAGGAAAGTTTTTGGACCAAAGAGAGATGAACAGACAGGTGAATGGAGAAGACTACATAACAGTGAACTACATGGTCTTTATAGGAAGCCAGATATAATAAGAACAGTTAAGTCCCGTAGACTGCGATGGGCAGGACATGTTGCGCGTATGGGGAATGAAAGACGTGCATGGAAACTTCTTGTAGGAAAGCCAGAAGAAAAACGCCCAGTTGGTAGACCAAGAATGAGGTGGGAGAACAACATTAACTATGATTTGAGGGAAGTAGATTATACAGGGAATGATTGGAAAGCATTAGCTCAGGATAGGGATGTATGGAGAGCTTATGTCCGCTCGGCCATGAACCTACGGGTTCGATAGTGCCAGTGAGTAAGAGTAAGTAAGTATGTCCTATTAAGCTTGCAATAGCTCAATGTGAAAAATTTAATTATAACATATAATAATAATAAATACGATACGTTTTACACATCCTTTCTTCTGTTTTTTCTCAACCCCTTCTTCTTCTTCTTCTTCGTCATTATTATTACTATTATTATTATTATTATTATTATTATCATTATCATTATTCTCTCTCCGTCAATGTTATTTTTCTATGTATATAGCGGCGTAATGGAAGTAGGTGCGAGTATTTTCTATTTTTTTATGTATTTTTTTATTATCTAAAGAAGTAAATTTGTTTAATATATATTTTAGTGCACTCTCTATACGATGATCAAACTTTTCTTAATTATGCCAAATATCACAAACAGTAAATATGTATGTGTGTGTGTGTGTGTGTGTGTGTGTGTGTGTGTGTGTGTGTGTGTGTGTGTGTGTAAAGCCTCTGAGGAAAATACAGGGTGCAGCATAAGTCAGTTAACCGAAAAATGCAAATATATTATTTTCTGTAGCTTACAACGTCTATACAAAAAGCAACACCGAAATTGTTCCCTAGTTAGCAAATTTACCTTAAGCAGTAGTGTTTGAAATTATATCCTGAAGGTCCCGTATTCAAACCTCACTTTCAACCAATCTGATTTTTTCCTCGGAACCATCTGCTGTGGCCAACTGAGTTTTTGCCGCAGATATAATCGGGTTTTCTCATCCAAGTAATAGTAGTTGTAGTAGGACTTTATTAGACAAAAAGTAAGATATTTACAATATTATTTACAAATATGGGTCGCAGGGGCAGTAAGCCGTACGTGCTGTTGACAGTCCGTTACAATAAAGTAATAATTGGTACAAGTGTAAAGAAAAATAAACAACAAAAACAGCAATAACATTACAATTACATAAAGAAAACACAATAATATTACATTTAAGTAATAACACAATAGCATTATACACTAACTAATTTATATATAATTGTTAATAATTAATGGTATTGCATTTTGATAACATATATTTATTCATGAATGAGTGTTGTCCTTATTTTTCGCGTTTTGTCCAGAACATTACAGAGGTTTATCCAATTTTCTGGATTTACCAATAACTCGTAGCATGCCAATCTTTCCCGATTTGAATTTCGAAATCTTTCCGGTAATAACTGACGTCTCCAATATTCTAAATCATTACATTTTCCTAATATATGTATCTCATCTTCAAACTTCCCGCACATTGGACATATTCGCATATCGTGATCGTCGCTAATTTTTAGAAATTTCCATGCCCCTAGCCTAAACCAAGGAAGCCCTGATCTCTCCTTAAATCCTAGTTTGAGTATATACGATTCTTTTCCCCAGACGTGTTTTGGGTCTCTTTGTAAACGCAGTGAGCGTTTTCCTGTACATTCGGCGAAGGTATATTGTTGGTTTATATATTAAGTAACATACTTTTTTTCTCCAAACGTTCTTGCAATTTTCAGTCCCTTTTTCCCATATCCAGCCCATCCCAATCTTTTGGAGTTCTCTCCTAACCTCGTCTGCCCAAAATTTAACATCTATGTTTTTAATTTGGTGGTCGTAACAAATTGCTCTAAGCATTGTTTGTTCACCTTGGATTACTCGCAACCAGTATTTGAGTACACGAATTTTACAGTTAATGTCGTCCTGGAATGACCCGAATTCATATAAAATTCCACAGTTAGAAAGGCCTTACTAAGTCCTGTAATATACTTTAGAAAATGCGTATATACGTTATTTAGTATTTCCGTTCTCTTCGGAAACCCCAAATCTTACTACCATAGTGCATTACTGGCCTGACCATCGCTGCATACATTTTTTCTAATGTGCTGACTGGAATATCAGTCACTCTTTTCTTCTTCCTTCCAAGTATTAGGCCAAGGCCTGTTACGATCCTACAGAAAATTTTCCCTCCAGCGTTTCATAGGACTGCCCAGTGATCTTCGTCCTCTTGGTATATAATTACAAACAGCTTTGAGGATCCGATTTGAACTCATTCTTTCAAGATGGTGTTTCCAATTTAGTTGGTACTGTTTAATATATTCCAAAATTGGCGTAGTCTTCAATTCTTTTACGATATCGGTGTTCCTTTTCCGATCCCATCTGGTGTAACCCGCCGTTCTGCGCATGAATCTCATTTCACAAGCCGTTATTCTGCTTTCATGTTGTTTCATGTTGTATATCAGGCACTCGACCCAGAATTCCGAGTACACTGTTAAGTTGTCCCCTCCCTTTGAATAATGCTATATCAATATGTTTTTTCCACTTTCCGTTCATTTTCAACGTCGTACCAAGATATTCAAAATGTTTCACGTTTTGAAGTACTTTATCTCTGTATTTCCATTCCTCTGCTCTACCATAAACCGTCCCATTTTTAAAGGTCATTGTTTTTGTCTTACTAACATTTACAGTCAATCCCCAATTCCTACAGTATATTTCCAGTAGGTCAAGACCTCTTTGCAATCCCTTGATTGTCTTGGAACAGATAATTAAATCATCTGCATACAACAGGACTGGGACTTTAACATTTCCTATCTCCGGAGCCTCAATTTCTCCTTCTAGCATTACGTTTACAATACCATCAACGAATAGATTAAATAGCATTGGTGATAAAATGCAGACTTGTCTCACTCCCCAATTGGCTTCACTGCTCTCTGTAATGTGCCCTTGGTCTACTTTTATACAAAATTTAACATATTTATAAATTGACATTAAAGCATGTATCATTTTATGAGACAATCCTTTCCGATTTAATTTTTCCCAAAGTGCGCTTCGGTCCACAGTATCAAATGCCATCTTAAAATCAATGAATGCACAAAATAATTTACCCCCCTTCATTTTCAGATTGTCATCAATTAATGTTCTCAGAACAAATACGTTGTCCACCGTGGAGTACCCTTCTCTAAAACCTGCCTGGTATTTTGAGAGCCTATTGTTCTCTTTAGCCCATTGTCTTATTCGTTCGTAAAGTACTTTACAATATATTTTTCCGAACACTGACATGAGACAAATTCCCCTGTAACTTTCTGGTATGTGTCCCACCTTTCCCTTTGTATAGCGGTTGGATGACACCTGTCGCCCAGGCTTCCGGATAATCTCCTCCATTAAAAAGTTTGTTGAACGCAGTTTTCAAAAACGTCTGATAATTTATTGGATGATATATTTTTCAAGAATTCCCCTGGTATTCCATCAATTCCTGGTGCTTTACCATTCTTTAAACATTTAATGGAAGAAACCACTTCATTTTTCGAAATATCCTGATCCAGTAATTGAATATAACTACAAGGCGCCTCTTTCAAGCGAAGAGCTAACCACTTGTCTCTGCTGATATGTGTAGGGAAACAACAAACTCATTGATACTATCCACCCCTTAAGTCCATGTCGCGCGGACATAAGCTCTCCATATTTCCCTATCCTGAGCTAATGTTTTCCAATCATCCCATGTATAATCAACTTCCTTGCATCATGGTCAATGTTATTCTTGTACCTCAACTAGGATAAATAAAGCAGCTTGGGTAATACCTGCCTCACGTGGGAATGTAAGGGTAGACAGAGACATATTATCACTTTTTAGGATTTTTTTTTCAGAGTTCACGCCGCTCTCCAGGCAAACCCGCCCCTCAGTTTCAAAAACCCATGTTATAGTTACATTTTTTTTGTCGAATGCACCAAGTTGTCTTACGACATTTTTGACATTGCTTCCTGACATGGCGTAATTGTAACTCTCATTTCAGGTTGGGGCGCCTTGTTAGCCCAATGACTTGGTGGGTGATAAATTATAACAAAGCTCGAGGAATAGTTATAAAACCTAAACTTAACCTAAATTAGACGGTGTTATGCATCAACCGGCTATGCGCCATTATGTAAGTTTCGAGAAAAATACGTTTAAAGTTTGTCAATCTTCAATATTTATTGTAGCGCCAAACTAACAATACTGGATATTGAAAGTTATTTTCCTTGTTTGACAGTTATGCATCAACAATGTAAGAGCGGGAACATTTGGCGCTTAACTACCTGATGTAGAATTTAGATTAACATTTATGAAGATCTGGTTTCATGCCCGTTCGATGCAAAACACAGAATCTCTGATAGGACTGATGGTGTTTACATTTTCTTTAATAATTAGGTTATATTTAAAGATTTGGTGGTAAAACTGTGCGTACACTTACTTCATGAGGCACCGCAACAGATGACATCAAAATATAATTTTTAATAATTGCGCTTAGCCGATAGATGCATAACACAGTTTCTACACCATAGGAGACCTAAAAAATCATCGACTGCGTCCGGTTTTTGTAGTCGCGATCCTTGGGACCAGCGGCAAAGATCTAAACCCGTAGAGAAGTTAGACTTATGACTATCTTTTGTTTTTGTTTCTCACACAAACAGTTGAATAGTTTATTTATTTAAATGCAGTGGCGTTTGAAATCTCATTAGCCAACAATGACTAGGGAAAACAAGCAATAACAATTAAGATTATACAAGGTTCATCATCTTTTCAGTATCTGAGCACGAAACTGCTGGTTGTTAGGGTTGGGCAAGTTCGGATGTGACGAGCATCCATATCTTCCATAGTGTTGCAGAGGATACATTGTTGAGTTGGTAGAAGACCGAGGCGATGAAGGTGTTTACCAGGCAAACAGTTGAATAGTTAGATTTTTGACTGTCTTTTGTTTGGTTCCACACACAGACAGTTGAATAATATATACCATCTGTATTGCATATTTTTTCCAAATGCCCTAGGTTGTCTTTCGACGTTGCTGGTTTCTCTCTTGACATGGCGTGCTTGTAACCAACTTCTGAGGTTGGGGCGCCTGAAAGGCGGGGTTATGTTGCCCCGATGATATGATGAGTGATAATGATGATAATGTTGCGCCAGGAGAGTCCCAAATCCTAAGCTTAACCTAAGATGAATATGAATTATGATGATTGCGTTGGCCATATTATTTCGGGGACCGTTTGGGCCTTAAAGTTTCCCTGACATTTGTCTCACAGGTGACGAAAAACCCCGATAAAAGCCTCATCCAGAAAAACTGTCCCGACCGGGGATCGAACCCGGGCCCGCTGCGTGAAAAGGCAGCACGCTACCTCGAGACCACGGCGTTGGATTTCTATGAATAAGAACACTAAAATCTCACAGACCTCTATTGGCAGGACATTTGGTATTGATGGCAAATAGAAGAAGGCCATGAAAACTCCTTGTAGAAAAACCATAGGGAAAGCTGCCATTAAGTAGGCCAAGTATGAGGTGAGAGAATAACCTTAGTCATGATTTGAAGGATGTAGATTATACAGGAGATGATTGGAAAAAAATTAGCTAAGGATGGGAATGTATGGATAGCTTATGTCTGCGGGGCCATGAACCTATTGTTTTTATAGTACCAGTGAATTTGTTATTATTGGATGCGAAACATGGCTCTTACTTTAAGGGAGGAAACAAGATTACGAGCATTTGAGAATAAAGTTCATAGGAAAATAGACAGGAAAATGGAGAAAACTACACAATAGTGAACTATATGATATGTATAGGAAGACAGATATATTAACAGTTAAGTCTCGTAGACTGCGATGGGCAGGACATGTTGCATGTATGGGGGAATTGAAAAATACTTACTTGCATGCCAGAGGGAAAAACTCACATTTAGTTGTGTGTATTTTTGTTACCATGCATTGTTCAACGTCAAAAATTTAATAGCAATACATATAATAATAATAATAATAATAATAATAATAATAATAATAATAATAATAATAATGATAATAATGATAATAATAATTTCCGCTACCCAAGATTTGTTAAAAATATTATTAATTTCGTATGATGTGCCGCTTTTTTAGCATAGAAATTAACACAAATGTTGACGTAATAAAACAACTGCCGTTGCGGAGCAACACCAATGTATGTGAAAATTGAAAAAGTCAGTTTTAATTTGAATCTGATGAAATGAACATAATTTACAGGTTTAATCTACTTTGCAACCCGAACCTTTGTGGAATGAAGAAGGATCCTTTATCAGGTAAACACTAAATACCATATTTATTATCATGTTTCAAAATATATTACATTTGAAAGCTAACTATCTGCTTTACACATATAACATATATGTTTTTCTTTCTATATATATATATCTTACATTTAAATTAAAAACCCGCAACTTTTATATAAAATTTATATAATTCCAACTTTTTTAGTATATATATATTTGAGACATGATAAGAAAATTAAATACATGCTCGGACGGGACTTGAACCCGTACCTCTGGATTTATCCCAGCGCGCTACCGATTACGCCATTATATTTATATATATAGGTATGTAAATTCTCATTAATACTAGATATGTATGTAGTGGGACATAAATCCAGAGGTCTCGGTTCAAGTCCCGTCCGAGCATTTATTTTTCTTATGTCCTATTAAGCTTGCAATAGCTCAATGTGAAAAATTTAATTAAAACACATAATAATAATAAATACGATACGTTTTACATATCCTTTCTTCTACATCTTTTTCTTCAGTTTCTTGATCTTCTTCTTCTTCCTCTTCTTCTTCTTCTTCTACTTAGTCATTATTATTATTATTATTATTATTATTCCATCTCCCTCAATGTTATTTTTCTATGTATATAGCGGCGTAATGGAAGTAGGTGCGAGTATTTTCTATTATTTTATGAATATTTTTTATTATCTAAAGAAGTAAATTTGTTTAATATATATTTTAGTGCACTCTCTATACGATGATCAAACTTTTCTTAATTATGTCAAATATCACAAACAGTAAATATGTGTGTGTGTGTGTGTGTGTGTGTGTGTGTGTGTGTGTAGAGCCTCTGAGGAAAATACAGGGTGCAGCATAAGTCAGTTAACCGAAAAATGCAAATATATTATTTTCTGTAGCTTACTACGTCTATACAAAAAGCAACACCGAAATTGTTCCCTAGTTAGCAAATTACCTGAAGCAGTAGTGTTTGAAATTATATCCTGAAGGTCCCGTATTCAAACCCCACTTTCAACCAATCTGATTTTTTTCCTCGGAACCTTCTGCTGTGGTCAACTGACTTTATGCCGCAGATATAGTCGCGTTTTCTTATCCAAGTCATAACTACCAGGCGCCTCTTTCAAGCGAAGAGCTAACCACTTGTCTAAGCTGATATGTGTAGGGAAACAACAACTCATTGATACTATCCACCCCTTAAGTCCATGGTCGCGCGGACATAAGCACTCCATATTTCCCTATCCTGAGCTAATGTTTTCCAATCATCCCATGTATAATCTACTTCCTTGCATCATGGTCAATGTTATTCTTATACCTCAACTAGGAACAATAAAGCAGCTTGGGTAATACCTGCCTCACGTGGGAATGTAAGGGTTGACACAGACATTTTATCACTTTTTAGGATTTTTTTTTCAGAGTTCACGCCGCTCTCCAGGCAAACCCGCCCCTCAGTTTCAAAAACCCATGTTATAGTTACAATTTTTTTTGTCGAATGCACCAGGTTGTCTTACCACATTTCTGACATTGCTTCCTGATATGGCGTAATTGTAACTCTCATTTGAGGTTGGGACGCCTTGTTAGCCCAATGACATGATGGGTGATAAATGATAACAAAACTCGATGATAGTTCTAAAACCTAAACTTAACCTAAATTAGACGGTGTTATGCATCAACCGGCTATGCGCCATTATGCAAGTTTCGAGAAAAATACGTTTAAAGTTTGTCAATCTTCACTATTTATTGTAGCGCCAAACTAAGAATACTGGATTTTGCAAGTTATTTTCCTTGTTTGACAGTTATGCATCAACAATGTAAGAGCGGGATCATTTGGCGCTTAACTACATGATGTAAAGTTTAGATTAGCATTTATGAAGATCTGGTTTCATACCCGTTTGGTGCAAAACACAGAATATCTGATAGGACTGATGGTGTTTACATTTTCTTTAATAATAAGGTTATATTTAAAGATTTGGTGGTAAAAGTGTGTGTACACTTACTTCATGAGGCACCGCAACAGATGACATCAAAATATAATTTTTAATAATTGCGCTTAGCCGATTGATGCATAACACAGATTCTACACCATGGGAGACCTAAAAAAAAATCGACTGGGTCCGGTTTTTGTATTCGCGATCCTTGGGACCAGCGGCAGAGATCTAAACCCGTAGAGAAGTTAGACTTATGACTATCTTTTGTTTTTGTTTCTCACACAAACAGTTGAATAGTTTATTTATTTAAATGCAGTGGCGTTTGAAATCTCATTAGCCAACAATGACTAGGGAAAACAAGCAATAACAATAAAGATTATAGAAGGTTCATCATCTTTTCAGTATCTGAGCACGAAACTGCTCGTTGTTAGGGTTGGGCAAGTTCGGATGTGACGAGCATCCATATCTTCCATAGTGTTGCAGAGGATACATTGTTGAGTTGGTAGAAGACCGAGGCGATGAAGGTGTTTACCAGGCAAACAGTTGAATAGTTAGACTTTCGATTTGTCTTTTGTTTGATTACACACACACACAGTTGAATAATATATACCATCTGTATTACATTTTTTTTCCAAATGCCCCAGGTTGTCTTTCGACATTCCTGGTTTCTCTCTTGACATGGCGTGCTTGTAACCCACTGTGAGGTTGGGGCACCTGAAAGGCGGGATTACGTTGCACAGATGATATGATGGGTGATAATGATGATAATGGTGCGCCAGGAGAGTCCCTAATCAAGAGCTTAACCTAAGATGGTTATATGATTTCGGGGACCGTTTGGGCCTTAAAGTTTCCCTGACATTTGTCTTTACAGGTGACGAAAAACCCCGATAAAAGCCTCACCCTGAAAAACTGTCCCGACCGGGGATCGAACCCGGGCCAGCTGCGTGAAAAGGCAGCACGCTACCTCGAGACCACGGCGTTGGATTTCTATGAATAAGAACACTAAAATCTCATAGACCTCTATTGGCAGGACATTTGGTACTGGTGTCAAATAGAAGAAGGCCATGAAAACTCCTTGTAGAAAAACCAGAGGAAAAGTTGCCATTAGGTAGGCCAAGTATGAGGTGAGAGGATAACATTAATCATAATTTGAAGGATATAGATTATACAGGAGATGATTGGAAAACATTAGCTAAGGATGGGAATGAATGGATAGCTTATGTCTGCGGGGCCATGAACCTATTGTTTTTATAGTCCCAGTGAGTTAGTTATTATTGGATACGAAACATGGCTCTTACTTTAAGGGAGGAAAGAAGATTACGAGCATTTCAGAATAAAGTTCTTTGGAAAATGAACAGACAGGTGAATGGAGAAAACTACACACAATTGAGAACTATATGATATGTATTGGAAGCCAAATATATTAACAGTTAAGTCTCGTAGACTGCGATGGGCAGGACATGTTGCATGTATGGGGGAATTGAAAAATACTTACTTGCATGCCAGAGGGAAAAACTCACATTTAGTTGTGTGTATTTTTCTTACCATGCATTGCTCAACGTCAAAAATTATTTACAATATATATATATATATATATATATATATAATAATAATAATAATAATAATTTCCGCTACCCAAGATTCATTAAAAATATTATTTATGTCGTATGAAATACGGTTTTTTTTTAGCATAGAAAATAACAAAAATGTTGACGTAATAAAACAACTGCCGTTGCGGAGCAACACCAATGTATGTGAAAATTGAAAAAGTCAGTTTTAATTTGAATCTAATGAAATGCACATAATTTACAGGTATAATCTAATTTGCAACCCGAACCTTTGTGGAATGAAGAAGAATCCTTTATCAGGTAAACACTAAATACAATATTTATTATTATCTTTCAAAATATATTACATTTGAAAGCTAACTAACTGCTTTACACATATAACATACATGTCTCTCTTTCTATATATATCTTACATTTTAAATTAAAAAACCCACATCTTTTATATAAAATTTATATATTTCCTTCTTTTTTAGTTTATATAAATTTGAGACATGATAAGAAAAATAAATACATGCTCGGACGGGACTTGAACCGAACCTCTGTATTTATCCCAGCGCGCTACCTATTACGCCATTAGATATATATATATATATATATATATATATATATATATATATATATAGGTATGTATAGTCTCATTAATACTAGATATGTATGTAGTGGGACATAAATCCAGAGGTCTCGGTTCAAGTCCCGTCCGAGCATTTATTTTTCTTATGTCCTATTAAGCTTGCAATAGCTCAATGTGAAAAATTTAATTATAACATATAATAATAATAAATACGAAACGTTTTACACATCCTTTCTTCTTCTTCTTCTTCTTCTTCTTCTTCAGCTTCTTCATCTTCTTCATCTCCTTCTTCTTCTTCTTCTTCATCTCTTCTTCTTCTTCTTCTCTTCTTCTTCTTCTTCTTCTTCTCATTCTTCTTCTTGGTTATTATTATTATTATTATTATTATTATTATTATTATTATTATTATTATCATTATTCTCTCTCCGTCAATGTAATTTTTGTATGTATAAAGCGGCGTAATGGAGTTGGTGCGAGTATTTTCTATATTTTCTTATGTATTTTTTTTTTATCTAAAGAAGTAAATTTGTTTAATATATATTTTAGTGCACTCTCTATACGATGATCAAACTTTTCTTAATTATGCCAAATATCACAAACAGTAAATATGTATGTATGTATGTGTGTGTGTGTGTGTGTGTGTTGTGTAGAGCCTCTGAGGAAAATACAGGGTGCAGCATAAGTCATTAACCGAAAAATGCAAATATATTATTTTCTCGGTGCTGACACCGTCTATACACAAAAGCAACACCGAAATCTGTTCCCTAGTTAGCAAATTACCTGAAGCAGTAAGGTTTTGAAAATTATTTCCATGAAGGTCCCGGATTTCAACCCCACTTTCAAACCAATTATGGATGTTTTATATCCTTGCAACAATGTGCTGTGGTTAACTGAGTTTATGCCGCGAGATATAATCGGGTATTCTTCATCCACGTTAATAACTACAAAGGCGCCTCGTTCAAGCCCGAAGAGGAGTAACCACTTGTCTCTCGATGATATGTGTAGGGGAAACAACAAAACTCATTGATATTATCGAACCCGTAAGTTCATGGCCGCGCGGACATAAGCTCTCCCGATACTTCCGATCTGATTTTTTTTGTTAATGTTTTCCAATCATCCCATGTATAATCTACTTCCTTAAAATCATGGTAAATGTTATTCTTTCCACTTCAATTAGGATAAATAAAGCTGCTTGGGTAATACCTGCCCCACGTGGCAATGTAAGGGTAGACACAGACATAGGACCTATTGTCTATTATCACTTTTTAGGATTTTTTTTTTTCAAAGTTCACGCCGCCCTCCAGTTGAAACCAGCCTCGCAGTTTTTAAAACCCATGTTATAGTTACATATATTTTTTTTGTCGAATGCACCAGATTGTCCTTACGACATTTCTGGCATGGCGTAATTGTAAATCTCTTTTGAGGTTGGGGCGCCTTGTTATCCCGATGACATGATGAGTGATAAATGATAACAAAGCTCGAGGATAGTTCTAAAACCTAAACTTAAACCTAAATTAGACGGTGTTATGCATCAACCGGCTATGCGCCATTATGCAAGTTTCGAGAAAAATACGTTTAAAGTTTGTCAATCTTCACTATTTATTGTAGCGCCAAACTAACAATACTGGATATTGCAAGTTATTTTCCTTGTTTGACAGTTATGCGTCAACAATGTAAGAGCGGGAACATTTGGCGCTTAGCTGCTTGATGCAACATTTATATTAGCACTTATGAAGATCTGGTTTCATACCCGTTTGTTGCAAAACACAGAATCTCCGATAGAACTGATGGTGTTTACATTTTCTTCAATAATAAGGTTGTATTTAAAGATTTGGTGCTAAAAGTGTGCGTACACTTACTTCATGAGACAGTGCAACAGATGACATCAAAATATAATTTTTAATAATTGCGCTTAGCCGATTGATGCATAACACAGATTCTACACCATGGGAGACCTAAAAAAATCATCGACTGCGTCCGGTTTTTGTAGTCGCGATCCTTGGGACCAGCGGCAAATATCTAAACCCCTAGAGAAGTTAGGCTTATGACTATCTTTTGTTTTTGTTTCTCACACAAACAGTTGAATAGTTTATTTATTTAAATGCAGTGGCGTTTGACATCTCATTATGCAACAATGACTAGGGAAAACAAGCAATAACAATAAAGATTATAGAAGGTTCATCATCTTTTCAGTATCTGAGCACAAAACTGCTGGTTGTTATGGTTGGGCAAGTTCGGATGTGACGAGCATCCATATCTTCCATAGTGTTGCAGAGGATACATTGTTGAGTTGGTAGAAGACCGAGGCGATGAAGGTGTTTACAAGGCAAACAGTTGAATAGTTAGAATTTTGACTGTCTTTTGTTTGGTTCCACACACACAACAGTTGAATAATATATACTATCTGTATTGCATTTTTTTTCCCAAATGCCCCAGGTTGTCTTTCGACATTCCTGACATGGCGTACTTGTAACCCACTTCTGAGGTTGGGGCGCCTGGAAGGCGAGGGTTACGTTGCCCTGATGATATGATGGGTGATGATGATGATAGTGGTGCGCCAGGAGAGTCCCTAATCCTAAGCTTAACCTAAGATGAATATGAATGATGATGATTGCGATGGCCATATGATTTCGGGGACCGTTTGGGCCTTAAAGTTTTCCTGACATTTGTCTTACAGGTGAGGAAAAACCCAGATAAAAACCTCACCCAGAAAAACTGTCCCGACCGGGGATCGAACCCGGACCCGCTGCGTGACAAGGCAGCACGCTACCTCGAGACCACGGCGTTGGATTTCTATGAATAAGAACACTAAAATCTCACAGACCTCTATTGGCAGGACATTTGGTATTGATGGCAAATAGAAGAAGGCCATGAAAACTCCTTGTAGAAAAACCAGAGGAAAAGCTGCCATTAGGTAGGCCAAGTATGAGGTGAGAGAATAACATTAATCATGATTTGAAGGATGTAGATTATACAGGAGATGATTGGAAAACATTGGCTAAGGATGGGAATGTATGGATAGCTTATGTCTGCGGGGCCATGAACCTATTGGTTTTATAGTACCAGTGAGTTAGTTATTATTGGATGCGAAACATGACTCTTACTTTAAGGGAGGAAAGAAGATTACAAGCATTTCAGAATAAAGTTCTTAGGAAAATGAACAGACAGGTGAACGGAGAAAACTACACAATAGTGAACTACATGATATGTATAGGAAGCCAGATATATTAACAGTTAAGCCTCGTAGACTGCTATGGGCAGGGCATGTGGCTAGAATGGGGAATGAAAGACGTGCATGGGAGCTTCTTGTAGGTAAACCAGATGTAGACCAAGAATGAGATGGGAGAATAACATTATCCATGACTTGAGGAAAGTACATTATACAGGGGATGATTGGAAAATATTAGCTCAGGATAGAGATGTATGGAGAGCTTATGTCCACGCGGCCATGAACCTACGGGTTCGGTAGAGGCAGTGAGTTAGTTTCTATTGGCTAAAATGTGAACAAAGATATTTTTTCTGCAAAAATTGCTCTCAAATTTTTAATTGTTAAACTTTTTGAAATTTCCAATTATCTATTTTAAATAAATAAATATTAATAGAATGACCTGGAATATAGATATATTTAATTTTTGTGTCACTGACTTTCAGAACAGTTTATTTTGACTATTTAACTCATGCCCCAAATGAGAGTCAATGACCAATCACGTTTCAATGATTCCTGTTTTACAACCAATCAGAGTCGTGTTTCACGAAATATTTATCAGTGTTAGGATTATCATATATTAAACAAAGCTCCTCCTTTTTAATATTCTGAACAGGTCTGACCGTTATTTGCAGTGACTGAGCCTATAACAAATACGGCTACCAGATTGTATATAATAGTGCTTACATGTCAACATTTGTAGCAATTGATTATACCACCAAAAAAAGAAACCACTGTTTGCACTTTCTTAAATGTATTTTTTCCCAGGTAATAATCGAGAAAAATATAATTGTCATATTTACATCATACGACATCAAAAATGAATTAATATACAGATTGATGTGTTTCATTTTTTCTCCACTAGAGAGCATTCTTACAATATTGCGTTCCTTTGGCAATAAATAGTATGATCTGGTTTGCAGTGATAAACAAAAGAAGCAGATGAAGCGTACCTATCGTTTCTCATTTGTTTTCAAACATCGCCGTTTACATTAAATATATAAATATTTTAAAATAACTATAGTTAAATAATGATTTGTGAGTAAACAGCTTAATTTTATTCGTTAAATAGTCCTAACAAATGCCACTCTTGATTTCCAAATTCTCTAGATAAATTCACTCCTCACTTCGTGAGTCGTGAATTTATCGATAATTTGGAAATCACTCGTGGCATTACTTATGACAATATTAGTGCTGAATGACTTTCTTCCGCTTTCCCAATCAATACAACACTATGTAGTTACAATTTTTCTCAATGGATGGCGCAAGATGATTGTTTATCGAAACATGAACCAAATTTTATAGAAAGAACGACGGATGCGTCTCTGATTGTAACTTTATCTCAATAGATGGCGCGATAGGTCTTCTTTGCAAGGATGTCTCCATGTTCGCTATTGGTTACACATTTTTTATAACCCTTAAATTCGTAATGTATGCTCTAGGATACAACATTTGAATTAATTAATTTGTATTTTAAATAAATCAGAAGGAAACGAACAAAAACAAACCACTTGCTGTGTGTCTAATTATACGATATTTTCACAACATATTAGGCCTATTTACAAAATTTATTTAATCAACTTTGAAAATTAATTGTCTGTATCACTTTGTCCTTGTGGCAGTCCTCTAATGAGGAAAGTTTTATGTATAAACAATAATAACCGTTATACAAGATTCCGTTTCACTGCGGTCCATCACATGTAAATAACTGACATAACAAATTTTTATTTTACCAATTTAAGGGTTAACAAATTCAAAATTGATGTATGTTGTTTAATTATTGAGGCTGTATCATTAAAAGTTTTTTGAAAAAAATTACAATATTCTTGGGGCTTGCTTTGTTGGACACTGATAATGACCATGGCGATAAATTAGCGGACCGCAATTTTTTTTCGGAACCAAACTCGGCTGTAGCAACCAATTAAAAAGTAAGGGCGAGTTCGTATAAATTTATTATAGATAGACGAAAATAATGGAAAGGTCATATAGAAAGAATGGAAGACAAGCGACTTGAAAAAAGAGCTAAAGAAGATAGACCAATGGACGGGAGAAGAACAAGAGGAAGACCAGCCAAGAGATGGATAGACAGTGAATGCATATCCAGCACGTCTTCCTCCGAGGAGTGATTTTGGAAATAAACAGGATGAAAATCATACAAATAATGATTTAGAAGAAGAAGAAGAAGAAGAAGAAGAAGAAGAGTTCGTTGACGGTGAAAATCGTGCCATAATGGATGACGGTTAAATTGAAGGAAACATTTTAAAATCTCTCTCGCTGCAGCAATTTTCGATTTTTCAGAACATCACTCTACATAGGGCCTATGACATTAACATAAAATGGTAAAGGTATTTTTCTTCTTGTAGGAAAACCAGAGGGAAAACGCCCAGTTGGTAGACCAAGAATGAGGTGGGAGAATAACATTGACCATGATTTGAGGGAAGTAGATTATACAGGGGATGATTGGAAAACATTAGCTCGGGATAGGGATGTATGGAGAGCTTATGTCCGCGCGGCCATGAACCTACGGGTTCGATAGTGCCAATTAGTTAGTTAGATAAGATGTTTTAAAAATCAGCAGAATCCGACATTAGGAGTGAGAATTTATCTGAAAGCCAACATTTAAAATTCGCTCTAGCGGCCGCTGTGTTCGTTATCTCGCGACTACACACACACACACACACACACACACACACACACACACACACACACACACACACACACACACACACACACACACACACACACACACACACACACACACACACACACACACGCACACACGCACACACGCACACACGCACACACGCACACACGCACACACGCACACACGCACACACGCACACACGCGCACACGCGCACACGCGCACACACGCACACACGCACACACGCACACACGCACACACGCACACACGCACACACGCACACACGCACACACGCACACACGCACACGCACACGCACACGCACACGCACACGCACACGCACACGCACACGCACACGCACACGCACACGCACCGCACACGCACACGCACACGCACACGCACACGCACACGCACACGCATACGCACACGCACACGCACGCGCGCACGCACGCACGCACGCACGCAGGCACACACACACACGCACATATATATATAGGCCTATATATAAGGTAACAGGGTGTAACAGGACCTCGCCCACAAAATGATAGAGATGATAGGCCATGCAGAGATTATCATTTTTTGTGAAGGAACATACAGTCCCAAACACATCGTTTATGAGTTATGCGCAGATGAAGGTGTTCACCCGCGAGGGTCGGAATCGAATACAAACAATTGTACACGTATCATTTTATTGAAAAGGACATGTTTTTACAATAAGTGTTCAAACAGTCGACCCTGTGACTCATTGCATATTTGATATCGTCGCAGCAACGATCGTCAGCACGGCCGATCATGGCAGGATCCTTCTTGACGTCGTCCAATCACTTATTGTTTGAAATTGCTGCAACCTTTTTCGATGACCCTGTACTTAAACTGAAATTGTATAAAACTTATTCTACCAGTTATATCACATGGATGTGAAACATGGACTCTTACTTTAACGGAGGAGAAAAGATTATGGATATTTGAGAATAAAGTTCTTAGAACAATTTTGGACCAAAGAGAGATAAACAGACAGGTGAATGGAGAAGACTACATAACAGCGGGCTATATGATCTTTATAAGAAATCAGATGTAATAAGAAAAAACAAGTATTGTGATAGACTGTGATAGGCAGGACATGTGGCATGAATGGGGAATGAAAGAGGCGCACGGAAACTTGATTGAAAACCAGAGGGAAGGTGCCCAGTACAATAAGGTGGGAGAATAGCCTACCACTAATAATGATTTGATTGAATATACAGGAATGATTAAAAATTGTTTTGTAAGGAATAGGATAGGCGAAGAGGTTCATTAGTAGGTGTAATTTATTTTGTACAATTAAAGAATGTTTTATGTGCAGGTGGTGACGATGCAGAACAGTGTTGTTAGTGCAGCGATACTTCTCTGTTTGTTCCCTGAGCTTCAGGTACAGTAGCGTAATTATTCCCTCGTTTGTCTTGGCTAATTCCAAAGGAAACAATCTTTATATATATGCAGTGATTCATAATTCCTATTACAGTAAAACTTGTTTAATCTGGAACGTGAATAGTGCGGAAATCTGTCCAATGTGAACAAATTTATTGGTTCCGGCAAAATAATAGTAATTTTACGTGCATTTATTTTGTATAAAACGGAAACTGTCCAACGCGGAAACGGAAGGACATTTCTACACAAATCATGAAAAATTGTATAAAGCGGAAAGACAGAGAAATAAATTAGTTCCACTTCATTGAATTCCCGTTAGGTCAAAAAAGAAAACAATAAGGAATGACTCCTGCCGCCGGGGGAATTATAGATTCTACCTGTACCTGCATTTTTATTTCGGCTTCACTACACACGTGTTATGCGAAATGCACTGGTTTGAATATTAACTTGTGGTATTTAAATCTTCGCTCGATTCCCTGCGATCCATTTCTTATGCGGTTACTATCAGTAGATAGAATTGTTACGTCTTATTTAAGCATACTCGCGTATATTTTAATTTTGTCTTGTGATTAATAAAAAAATATTTAAGTTTAGATAATTGAAATACTTCTGGAGAAATTCTAAGTTCTTAAATTCAAATCACGACAGGTGACCGTGCTGTTAGTGTTTGAATTAGACGCGGGCCAAGCCCAACCACAACTTTCGCCCATATCAATACTAATAAAATTCATTGTTAAAACCGTGAGGTGGAGAGTCATCAAATAAAATAAGTTAAAATATACCTTCTTAGGTAAAACCCGTCGTCCTCAACTTATAAAATATGTATTCTTTATGCCTGTAGGCCTTTCAGAACATCCGTTCCATCTTCAGCAGGTCCTTCTTCGCTACAATATCTAGTATGATGTTTGATGCTGCTGGTCCTAATGTGGTGTTCCAGCATCTACCATCATACTAGATATTGTAGCGAAGAAGGAGCTGCTGAAGATGGAACGGATGTTCTGAAAGGCCTACAGGCATAAAGAATACATATTTTATAAGTTAAGGACGACGATTCTTACCTAAGAAGGTTTAACTTATTTTATTTTATGTCGCCCATAACGTAAACTAGGTTCTCCCACTATATCGACCTCGGGGACCTGAGATCAGCGCGTAGGCACACGTAACAATTATAATAAAATAAGAAATGCGCACAACGTGCAATGAAGATTGTTCTCAGTCACTGCAGAGTTTTCAACAACGACTCTGATCTCATCCTGCAGTTTAACACATGATATTTCTCGCACTGTTCGCCACATCTTGAACACATGCAGTCTGATCCAGGCTCTGGTTGCTGCACAGCTTGTGGTGAAATCCATGCACAGCGAGTCTGGTCACTGTGTGGCGCAATTCATATCCTCCCTGAATCCATTCACGGTTTGTCATGGCGTCAGTAATGTAGAATTCTTCCCATATTTTGCGTTTCTTCTCGTGGAGTTCTTGCAGGAGGTCCTGTCACTGGTAGTGGGAACTTTATCCTCAGCTCTTCTATGTAGAATGGTTCTCTGGAGAGTTCATATACAAGTCGTGAGGGCGTGTATCTGGAGAGACAGAGCGCCATTTTTAGGTACGTGGCTTTTAGTTTCTCTAATTTTTCTAGGTTCGGTTTCTTTAAATGGACCCGTGTCATGATTGGCAAATGTATCCTTATAGTACATCCTGAGAAGGAGTTACAATTTTGTATTCACGTAGACTTTCACGGCCGGAGTTGCTATGATGATCTTGAAGAAGATTTTCGGGCTGTAGGCCGTGGTCGTTCGGGGAACTACAAGCCTCACGACCACGGCCTACAGCCCGAAAATCTTCTTCAAGATCATCACAGTTACAATTTTGTTATTGCTCATTTTGCCATCGAGGGTTGGTCCCTATCCATACTGGCTTCACGTGCAGTTGGATCATAAGTTTTGTTGTTTAGGCCACTGGGTTTCCCGGGTCATACACCTCTAATTCTAATAGGCCCTAACGTTTAAGTTCTCTCTTCCCACACTTCCTACTAACGCTGTTTTCTCCAAGTTGAAATTACCACTCATAAATTCTGCCGTTGTACTCTGGCTGCCTTCGTAGCGTTGTTAAGCTTTTGCCTCACAAAGAAATGCTAGCTAAACTCTTAGAATAATGGATTCTGCTAAGATTATAAGTATTCATGTATGTCCTTCGCTCCCGTCTCTTCACAAAGGGAAGGCTTGCGGTTCCTCTTGCTGATTAATTATCTTCTTTATTAAACACAATGTGTACACTACATGGGTTTTACCATTTTGCTATTAATTCGTGAATTGTTTTGTTTCTGTTTTCGCACTTCACTGAGTGATACTTTGGACACGGTTTGCTACAGAGTTTACAGATCCAGGTCTCCTCGGGTTCATGGTAACTTTGTTTATGACATATTTTCGCATGGAAGCCGTGAGCGGCGAAGCGTGTGTATAAGTGGCGAAGTCGAAAATTTGGTCCTTTCCATTCGTCTGTGTTTAACGCTTCCGTTTCCATGATTTCGCTCGGAATCTCTCTGGCTTTTCTCTGTCTCTCCTCGATTGCTGTTTTGTATGCCTGCGTTTCTGGTAGATCGAAGTGTTTTCGGATATCTTCTATGAAGTAAGACTCCTTTGCTATTATGTAGGCATAGCTATGTCTTGTGAATTTTGAAATTGAAAGAGCCCGCTTTAGGAATCTCGCTTTTTATGCTTTCAAGTTTCATGAAATTTTTGGCTGTGAGATATGCCCATATTAGCTGGATTCCATAAGTGGCAGCCGGCATAACTTTGAGTTTGAATAATGCTATTGCAGTTGGTAGGGATATTTTTCGTAACTTTGGGATGTCATAAATGGCTTTTTTGGCAGCTGCAGCACGTTCTTGTATATGCATCGAGAATACTGTTCCGGTGGTCTGTAATGTTATTCCTAGGTATTTGAAGCTGCTAACGAATTCTAGAGTTGACCCGTCGCATGTGAGCTGATCTCTCTTCCTCCTCTCCTAAATTTCATAGCTTTGGTGTATAAATGACTAGTCATTAGTATGCCAACTTATTTGGATCATTTTATTTGCAATTTATCATTTTATAATCATCTCTACTCGCTTTCATGATTAAAATCAAGTATACATATGACATAAGTCTGACAACTGCTTCCCTCCATAACCTTCCTGAATGTTTAGTGATTTTAATTGCCTGGTATTTGGGGTCTGTTTATTTACTTAGTCCTCCTTGTAAAGAGGCTGAGTGAATGACTGGGAGTAACATATGTTTTCAAGGCTTGTTAGCTCCATCTTCAGTGATTATAGACTCTTAGTAATCTTTACAGTCTAATCGCTGAAGATGGGGCTAACAAGCCTTGAAACCTATTGCTCAACGAAAGCAACCGTAATTGGTGAGAATATACAGACCAAAGAACTTAATTGTTTTATTGTTTGTTACTTAGGGTCGGTTTCACCAACATCAGTAACTGTATTACGGTACGCCAGTTTTCCCCATATATAATAAATAGCTTAAACCAGCGTTATACAGTTACCGGTGCCTGTTGTGAAACCGACCCTTAATGTTATCATTTTTAGCAGGAGTAATCTGGTCCAAATTTAAATCAGAAGTTCGAATTCAATTAGATTTTTGTAGGCTTATGCGTTTATTGCTGACAAAAGTGACTTCAACTAGTTATTTCGAACGATTGAAAACCTCGAGTATTAACAATGGACCATGTTCACATTGTGCCACAGTTTGATAAATATGAAATCTTCTCCTTCCTACAGGCTATAAAAAGTAAGCTATTCAATAGAAAAACATATTTTGTTTTAACAGACACTTGGTAACACTGTAAAAATACAGTTATAAATATAAATAGCATACTGTTGAGCTATATCAGTAGTTGTGGCTCACTTGTAAATTCAGCAAAAGTGGACATGGTCCATTTTATTACTCAAGGACTCATATAGATACCATATTCTGTGCTTAAAGGGATTTCTTCAAGCCTTCAAACAGAGCCACAGTTGAGGGATTCAATTTTTGTTCATGCTAAAATGTCCTTACTCCAGGGCCTTCTAGCAATGACTTTGACAATTAGAGCGATTTAATTTTTCGCAAGAGGTTTTCAAGGTCAAGTCACTGTATCTCCCACTACTCTTCACGAAGCCCACTCTCAACTCCGCGAAGCTACGCAGACATACTCGTATATCAAAGCAACGCTGCAAGAGAATGTGACCGTCGTTGTGAGGAATTTTGTTACAAGGAGTGGAAAGTTCCCAGCGGAGCGAGCGAGCGAGCGACGAAGTATTGTGACACCACAGCATCCCTGACAGTGTAGGGTCTTTTTTTTATGCCCTATTTGTCCTTGGCTAAATATAGGCAGATGGTTTTAATCATTCGATGACATCGTATCAGGTTAGCTGGCATTTTCCACCGGAGGGATCATTGCCTCGGGTGTGTGAATTTGTCTGTTTATGTATCTATAGGGCGCATCTGATTAGGTTCAGAAGTGCGTCATCTTGGATGTTGGAGCTCCATCCGCAGCTCCCAACGGAGAATATCGGACCACCCACATGTCCTTGAAATCTGCGGCGAAAATAAAAATCAATATAGCTGAATTAGAGGAAGGGTCTTTTAGCAATAACCAATTAATTTTCAGTGTGAAAGCGACATTAAGTACATAAGATCGCCAGTTGGTGAGGTGACCCCGGAGCTGGAGGTGCGATACACATCTGATGACTCTCAGAAACAGCTACAATGAACCCAGTGACGCAGAATCTACAGCAAATTATGTTAAAAAACGATGAAATATTGAAGAAAACAAAAGAACCTTTGGTAGAAAATCTGATAAGAGGAGTAGCCAAAGAAATCATATCAAAAGTAAATAGAAATAACAATAATAGAGACGATACTTACCATAAAATTGACAACTATTTATTCAATAATGCTATTATTCCATCGCAACAACGAAATGATCAAATTCCGCCAATATTAGAAAACAAAGTTCCAACACAATCAAATTTAAATATAGAACAAGAAAATTCTGAAGTAAAACTGGCACCAATGGCTGCTGATAAACCAGGAACAATAAATCCTGTAGGAGAAGGGACTAATGCAAAACTAGGAACAATAAATCCTGTAGGAGGAGGGACTAATGCAAAGCTAGGAACAATTAATCCTGTTATGACTCAGGGAGGAGGGACTAATGCAAAACCAGAACAACGAATCCTGTTATGAATCAAGGAGCAGTCAGTAATGTAAAACCAGCTGGTAAACCACAACAAACTTATTTTATTCAGAAACAAGTTAATCCATCAGGGAAACAGGTTGAGCCCGTCACCGCCAAATCAAAACCTGCGATTCCTGCGAAAAGTAAAGAAGCTGTTGTGAAAGATAAATCAGCTGTGAAAGCAAATGAAACAAGCAAATCGCCTGATCAAGGGACAAAGATTGGCCAAAAATCAACAGTCAAACAAAACAAAGCTCCACATTCAAAAACGTCTAGCAGTTATGTGGATGAAGCCCCTATAATTGAATCTGAAAACTTCTGAGTTGAACGAAGGAAGCAACAATGTGCACAGGAGAGAGTCTTCAATGTATGCCAACTCAACATCATCTTGTGTCAAAGATAAAATAAACCAGGAGCTGAAGACAACGCCGTCAGAATACAGTGACTCGAGCCAAATGGGACCCGCAGTGTCTGGTAACCTAGCAGAAATGATCGTGAAGGAAAACACTGAAACAAGTGAAGTCCGATAGCCGGTTGAACCGCTACTTGGGAGATGCACTTCCTAAAGAAGACGTTGATTTGAATCAGAGTTTCGGATCATCTGACGACACGTACAGATTGGAAGAGGAAGATTTTCAAACACGTTCTCTGAGAACTCTTAAAGAGATCGGAAAGATTTTTGAACGTTTTATATCTGAAGAAAAAAAGAAAAAGAACTGTCAAATGCTTCCTTCAGAACTGAGTGAATTTCTTGCTTGGCTCGTGTCACCCGACGAGCAGATCAAAGAACAGAACTTATACAGCTTCCAAGACAACTCTCTCTTCAAAAAAGTTAACGAAAAAATACTCCAGATTCCGAAATAACAAACATCATAAATGTAATAAAGGCAAGAATCGAGAATGTTCTAAAAACAGAAATTGCAAGAAAAATGGTAACATTTTTGGTAGACACGAAATAAAATTTCAGATCAACTTGGCAAAGAAAGTTCTTGCAGAGTACAACCATCTGTCGGATGAAGACAAAATTAAATCGCAGACCATGCGTGATAAACTCGAAGGGGATATCAATGACTATGAAAATATGAAATTTGTGGAGGGCGGGAAACAAACTTTCCCAAGTAAAAATCATTTTGGAACGAGGAAGTACAAGCAGCACCAGCAGAGTTCACAAACCTTTGAGAGAAACAGGTACCGTGCAACCGAGGCTCCGAGGTACGAATTGCCAACACGTCGGGAAGATTCTACTTCCAAAACTGACGGAGACACTTCTTGGTACAGGCGCACTTCTCATCGCGAAGAGAAAGAACTTGGTTCAAAACCGACGGCAGACGATTACGAGGAAGGTCCGGATTATGACGACGGATACGATTACAGGTACAAAACAAACGTGAAACAAGAGAAGCACCAGTATGCGCACAGCACTGAGAAACCAGACGTGGGGGAGGAAAACGTTGCAGACGATACAAATAAGATAATCCAGCACCAACTCAAGAAATTGGGTCTTGAGACGACCAGTGCGCAGAACGAGAGGCTCCCTGCAGTTTTCCAAGACGAATATGACTGATTTTCAAATAAAATTTTATAAATTTAAATTTATTTTCAAAAAATCCCGCGTTACTCTTTAACGATTAATGTATTTAATTGTTTCACCGAAATAGAATTTGTCAATAAAACTAAATTAATTAAGTATCTCATGTGTTTGAAATATTCTAAATTCTGGGCAAAAAAAGGTGACATTCATGTGTTTGGTACAATATTTTGCAAATTCATGAAATGTTAAGTGGGCGGATGGGAAGTGGGTAAAAGAAACAGGTTTTTATCAAATATTATTACTATTATCAAAATATTGGAAAGGTCATGTAGAAATAATGGAAGACAACCGACTTGCAAAAAGAGCTAAAGAAGAATAGACCAATGGACGGGAGAAGAACAAGAGGAAGACCAGCCAAGAGATGGACAGACAGTGAATGCACATCCAATACCTCTTCCTCCGATAACTGATTTGGGAAATAAACAGGATGAAAATCCTACAAAGTTCGAATATAATAATAGTAAAGTAAAGTAGTCCCACTACACGCCTCAGGAGGCCCTTGGGGTACTAGGCGGTTAAGGCTCCCACTTTTTCTAGACAATCGGCACTTCATGTCAGCCGGGTTGTCAGCCCTACGTGACGGCCGCCTTTACCCCAGAACAAGAGTCTGGTACTAATTTCCTTTAGAGGCTGAGTCAATCCCAGGGCCATAGTGCCGCCAGAAGGTTTCGGTCAGTTTAAAAATCCTGACCCCACCGGGACTTGAACCCTCGACCTTCCGACTTATAGCGCAGTGCCTTAACCACTACGCTACAGCGTGCCTCAATATAATAATAATAATAATAATAATAATAATAATAATAATAATAATAATAATAATAATAATAATAATAATAATAATAATCCCTCCATGGTATCTTTACCTTGTCGTGGTGGAGTGGCTTGCGTGCTTAAATGATCCTGAGAGCTATGCCTGGCGGTAGCATTGCTGCCGATAGGGTTACCCATGCCGGACTGGTCGAAGGTGATAAGCCAGACGAAAATAGTACCTTGGTCGAAAGAGTGACGATCTTTCACCGTAAAAATACAACCGTCAAGAAATGCGGACATGGGTTCTACTATGGAGAGCTTATGTCCGCGCGGCCATGAACCTACGGGTTTGATAGTGCCAGTGAGTAAGTAAGTAAGTAAGTAAGTAAGTAAGTAAGTAAGTAATAATGAAAATAATAACTAACTAACTCACTGGCACTATCGAACCCGTAGGTTCATGGCCGCGCGGATATAAGCTCTCCATATATCCCTATGCTGAGCGAATATTTTCCAATCATCCCGTGTATAATCTACTTCCCTCAAATCATAGCTAATGTTATTCTCCCACCTCATTCTTCGTCTACCAACTGGGCGTTTTCCCTCTGGTTTTCCTACAAGAAGCTTCCATGCACGTCTTTCATTCCCCATTCGTGCCACATGTCCTGCCCATCGCAGTCTACGAGACCTAACTGTTCTCATTATATCTGGCTTCCTATAAAGACCATGTAATTCACTGTTATGCAGTCTTCTCCATTCACCTGTCTGTTCATCTCTCTTTGGTCCAAAAAAATTCCTAAGAACTTTATTCTCAAATACTCGTAATCTCCTTTCCTCCTTTCCTCCTTAAAGTAAGAGTCCATGTTTCACTTCCAATAGTAGTAATAATAATAATAATAATAATAATAATAATAATAATAATAATAATAATAATAATAATAAGAAGAAGAAGAAGAGAAGGACGTATTAATTCCTGTAGACACAGTTGGGCAGATGATATAGCAGGAGTGTGCGACAGTAGAAATGCTTTCTAAATGTTAGTGGGGGATGTTTTTGGTGAAAGTAGGGGTGGTGGGGAGGGTAAAATAAGAAGAGGTAGGTGACTGGATGTGAAGCGAGGACACACGTGAAGGTGATATGGCTGTGGAGTGCAGATAAACAAAGAAGCAGCGGTATTAATATTGCGGTGGCAGTGCACGGTGTGGATTAGAGCGCTCGGCTAAATTGAAATTCTTCCAACTGGAACGCAGGGCTGCTGCGCTGTGATACGGGTCGTCCCCGGGGACCCGCCACTGTGCTCCATAATTAAGGTTAGCGCAGCTCCGTAATTTAGAGAACTTTTTTTAAAAGGAGAGAGGAAAAAAAAAATGATAATACCATAAGCCTCGCACAATCCCCCACCACTCTGAAGTTTGTGAGCTCCGTTCACACCGCTCTGCTCTCCCGTCCTCTCATAACCTTGACAACTATATCAATTAAGAACTTACTCACTATCAAGTTTCCTCCATTTCATTCATTATTACACGCTTTATGTTAGCTTGAACTCTGTCTATCTATCTATCTATCTATCTATCATCTATCTATCTATCTCTTCTATCTATCATCTATCTATCTATCTATCTATCTGTCTGTCTGTCTGTCTGTCTGTCTGTCTGTCTGTCTGTCTGTCTGTCTGTCTGTCTGTCTGTCTGTCTGTCTGTCTGTCGTCTGTCTGTCTTTCTGTCTGTCTGTCTGTCTGTCTGTCTGTCTGTCTGTCTGTCTGTCTGTCTGTCTGTCTGTCTGTCTGTCTGTCTGTCTGTCTGTCTGTCTGTCTGTCTGTCTGTCTGTTCTGTCTGTCTGTCTGTCTGTCTGTCTGTCTGTCTGTCTGTCTGTCTGTCTTGTCTGTCTGTCTGTCTGTCTGTCTGTCTGTCTGTCTGTCTGTCTGTCTGTCTGTCTGTCTGTCTGTCTGTCTGTCTGTCGTCTGTCTGTCTGTCTGTCTGTCTGTCTGTCTGTATGTCTCGGCGGCCTGGTCTGTCTTTTCTGTCTGTCTGTCTGTCTCTGTAACGGAATATTTCAAACGCGATTGTTTCACCCCACTTAAAATCATTGGACCGACTTGAAACTTTGTATACTTGTAAAGGATCCGAACTAACAATAAGAATACTTTCATATTTATTTTCTAAAATACTGGCCAGAATCATCAGAAAATCGAAAAAAGTGTTTTCGTATCTATGTAAAATAATCTTTGAACACGATTTTCACCCACTTAAAAACATCGGATCGACTTGGAAAGTTTATATACTTGTAAAGGACCAATGACAATAGAATCATTTCATATTTTTTTTCTAAAATCCTGGCCAGAATCATCAGAAAATAAAAATAATAAAAACCGGTAGGCCTACAATAGGTTGCGGATTTATGGACTTTTTAGTCAATCGTAGTAAGAGCTCAGTTGGTAGAGTGGTGGACTGTAGTGGTATATAATTTCAGTAATCCATAGGTCGCTGGTTCAAATCCGGCCCGGAGGATTTTTTAGAAGAGTATTAAGCAATTAAAGTTTCATAAGATTCCGGTTTATGACAATCAATTAAACTAAAAATTAAAGAAATAAATAATAGTTTTAAAAAAACTAAAACAACACGCTTTATTAGAAAACCGAACTAAAACAAATAAAATAATTTTAATTTCCAACACGCTTGGTATAAAATTAAAGTGGTCAACAAAAAAATCATCTCAAACACATCTACAATAAAACTTGAGTTATCTACAAAAAAAAAATACCATCAAAAGCGTGGGGTGCTTTTTATGGTTTTTACGTTTTCTTCTTAGAGACTTTACTTTTACCAATATCTGTTTATTATCAAATATATTAATTGATATAGAGCACCCCACGCTTTAGATGGTAAAATTATTTTTTTTCTAGATAACTCTAGTTTTATTCTAGATGTATTGGAGATGATTTTTTTGTTGAGCACTTTAATTTTATCCCAAGCGTGTTGGAAATTAAAATTATGTTTCATTTATTAGTTCGGTTTTCTAATAAAGCGTGTTGTTTTAGTTTTTTAAACTATTATTTATTTTTTAGTTTGGTTTTCTAATAAAATGTGTTGTTTTAGTTTTTTAAACTATTATTTATATATTTTATTTATTTCCTGTAATTCCTAAATGGAACCTAGGGCAGCAGCAAAGTTTATCCAGCGTTCTCTGCTTCCTGCGAGCCATTTCACATGAGACAAAAATCATGTTGACCAGTGTTATTAGAGAAGCAAAAAAATCTGTCGCCATTATGAATCCACTGAAAGATCAGACTTAATGGTACATTACGATGCGAGATTCTGTAAATTACTTCACAAACGTGTGTTGTACATTATTTTTCGCTCGATGGTGTTTTCAAAATAATAAATAATGGTAAAATATTAAAATCTTTGTTGGAAATATTTGCACTCATTATAAACAACTGACTAACGTTAACAGTGTGGCCAATGTTTATATGGTAAATATCGAAAATTACACAGGTCAACATGATTTTTGTCTCATGAGCACCAATAGTTGTACTTAATGCAGTTTTTATCGTGTTTTCAAATGTGTATTCGGAATTTATCCATCACCCATAATTTTTTTATTTCAATTTCAATTAATGGATTTAAATAATTATTTTTTTAATAAACGTTTTTTCGTCCATTTGTGCATTGTAAAATAAAACGGGGAACACTTTCATCAGGAGATTTCAGCTATGGAAAAGAGATATCAAGGCAAATGGAATCCTAATATGCTGGCCGATTATTGTTGTACCATCAAGACGGATGCTTGACAGGCGAAATATAGCAGAAAATCGTCAGTTTTTACTTTCTAGGTGAGTCCGAATGTTCGAATATTGTGTAGTTACGAATGTAGAAAATATTGAAGTGTTTGAAATTATAAATGCCTGTCTCTCGGAAACCCTTCGCGATGGAGAGAAACCGATATCATATTTGAATTGAGGAGAAAAAATACTATCAGAATCACATATTTTTCTTTCTGAGACAAAAAAAAAGTTTTTTTTTTGTTGCTCTGTGTAATTTAGTTGAGACTGTCAGCAGGCCGTGGCCCCAATCAGGCATAAAATGGCGGCATGTACGTATTATATTGTTTCAAATAAAGTTCGGTTAATTTAAAATGCAGTGATTTGTTTCGTATAATGTATATTAACACTACCTTTTGCATATATTTTTGTACATACATTGTATATATTGTATTGTATATGTACGTAGTATCATAGAGGACAGTGGTTTTTACTTCCCGCACGAGATTGGTAATATTTAATATTACAGTGTAGTTATTTATAGGTTGGCAACCCCAAAATTTAGCAAATTGAACTTTTAATTATTGGTTACCATTGCTGTAAGTACGGCAGATCACACTATCGTGCAAAAAATTATTTTAAAGGAAGGTAATGTCCGACATTCCCTGATTTCTTGTGGCTAGGAGTTCCAGAGTCTGGTAGCATATAGAATATAGCAATAGGAATAATGGGTGATGTGGGATGGAGAAAGCTGCACTTGTGAACCGCGCTTTCAATGATAACCAAGTTACTGCGTGAATCTGAAAATTCGAGGGGATTTACCATCGTCGAGCAACTGTCATTCCGCCTTTCTCCGCTAGAGCGAGCCAATCAACCTTCCGGTTTTATTTCTAAGCCTCCTATCTCTCTTTCTACTTAAAAAACAAACTTTCTTCTTATCAGGAACCGCTAAACCCGCTGTTTGTGGGCGTCCAACTTATAATCTCTCTTAAATTAACTCTCAGCAGCTGCTCCTATACTGCATCCACTTGTCTTCTTCGTGTTTATGTAATTTCCACGTAAATAAACACACAGACGTTGTTTAAAATCTAACTAAGCATTTCATTTCCTTCCACAAATTATCAGTAAACTTTTAATCACAATTTTTACTCACAATTAATCTTCTTTCAATGTCATTCACCTTTTATTTTCAGTCACTGATGAATCGGTTCACCACAATTTCTCGTACACAACACAAGACACTGCTACAGTCGTCAAACTCAGTCTAAGCGGTTCCCTGCCTTCGCTCTATTTATATAGGTGCGAGGATCTTTCTAGTCTTATGTTCGAGATACTTCGAACCGTAGAAGCCTCTAGCCACGGATCTTTCCCGAAAGGAGAGAGAGAGAGATGTTTGTAGAACTATCTGGACTGACAGCCCAGAAATATAGGTGGTTGACTCTCGATTACCGTCTCGTAAATCCATTCAGCTGCTCCTATACTGCACCCACTTGTGTTTTTCACAGGATTCATGTTTATATAATTTTCACACACACGTTGTTTAAAATCTAACTAAGCATTTTATTTCCTTCCAAAAAATATTAGTGAACTTTTAATCACAATTTTTACTCACAATTAATCTTCTTTCAATGTCTCAGTTACTATTATTTTCAGTCACTGATGAATCAGTTCACAGCAATTTCTCGTACACAACACAAGACACTGCTACAGTCGTCAAACTCAGACTAACTGGTCTCCTGCCTTCGCTCTGTATACAGGAACATATTCAAAAAGAGAAGGAACATACTTCAAAATTTTATTTCTTCCAAACTACAAAACATAGAAACACCATTCTAACGTTCCTGGAAAGAGAAAAGTTCAAATTTTACTATTTTATGCATTCAATAACACCATGTGTTACACGACAAATATCAAAATGGTGGCTCATTTCTTGCCGCACACGAATCAGCTGGTCTCTAGTTATCCAATTCACAGCTTCAACAATTAGATGTCACAGATTTTCAAGAGTTTAAGGCATAGGGGGATAAAACACTGTCTTTTACGTAACCCCACAGATAAAAATCACACGGTGTTAGGTCTGGTGACCTGGGAGGCCATCGGCGATGAAGTTGATCTTCTGCCCCTCCTCTTCCAATCCAACGTCTTGTTGTGTCGTCATTTTAATGCAAACAATCAACATGACAAGCAACAGCGCCAATGCGGCCGTCATCGGAATTTCAAACTTTTTTCTTTCGAAGAACGTTGGAATTGTGTTTGTATTTTTTGTAGTGTGGAAGAAATAAATGTTTGAAGTCTGTTCCTTCTCTTTTTGAATAGCCCTATATATGGGTGCGAGGAACTTACTAGGCTTATGTTCGAGATACTTCGAACCATAGAAGCCTCTGGCCACGGATCTTTCCCGAAAGGGAAGGGAGATGTTCTGACGGTCCAGAAATCTCGGTGGTTGACGCGGGTCTTTTGACTCGGGATATCGACTCGTAAATCGATTCCAACTAACGCGAGACCAATGTTCCCACCCTGCCCGCGTAATAATACCATGTAATAAAATAAAAAATATCCTCAACTCGTGCCCAGGTCAGTGTCGGCTCGAGGAATGAGATGAAGTCCCTATATTTATAGAGGTTTGTGCCGGCACTTCTGACGGACCGTCGCAGGGGCAGATGAATGAAATGAAACGACGTGTAATGGATGAGTTTGGAGAAATTGTGAAATGAGATTTGTGGCAGAGGAAAACAGGAGAAACCCCAAGAAAAACCTGCACAAGTTCCGTGGAGGTTTACCTGAAATCCGAAACTAAAAACTGTCTAGCAACCGCCATGTTTGGTTCATCTCAGCGTATACCATGCAGTTTAATTAACCTTTAATATTACATTTGTTTAGGCGCAGTAACGCACGCCGAATGTCAACTATTTGCTTTGTAACAATTTAAGATATTGCTGTGTAGAGAGGTAGGAATGTGCGCGCGTTAATGACTGCTGCTGTCATCAAACTCTCAAATTCTTTGCTCACAAACAGCTGAAGGCTTCTCAATTAGCGAGACTTAATGTTCTGCTCATGCGCACTTTACGTCACGCAAAACTTACTCATTCTCTTGTATAAAAAGTTGTCATTAGCTTCACGCTTTATCAACTCAAATCTGACAACAAATGCATATTCTTGTCTTCAAGGGTAGGATGTATAATATCCGCTAGTATGGGTATCAAAATCGTCTCCTTGGTCTGCCTCTTGAAGTTCACCCTCTCATTATGTACCGAAAATCAACCCTCGTATATCTGAATGCATTCCTTCCATATTTTTCTATAATTTTAAAGTTTTCTTAATGCTATGTTTTCTTGTCCATCTTACAACTTTGATTTCTGCAACTTCAATTTTAGGGTATTCAGAAGCTATTTAGGTTGTCCTAATGAAAATATTAAAAAACACATCTTCATCGACACCGAAAACATATATACATAAGTTATAGGCTATATACACGGTGTATAAAAAAAGGATGGCACAAACATACATGGGTGAAAGTTAACGATAATAGAAGCAACAATGTCCCAGTAAACATGGGTCCGCAAACGAGCCGTTTGCGAGATAATTACGAATGTATGGTTACAAGCCGCCACTGATGTCATTGTTTGTAACATCGTACGGTTTACTCCTTGCGCACTTGAAGCCGTCCTATGTTTTTTTGTTTACAAAACTAAACATTGCCGAGAGGTGGAGCTGTAATCAAACAATACAAGCAGAACGTACAGGGTGGATACAGTACACAGTCTCTCGTCTGAGGAGCGCCACTTGTGCTGTGTTGTAGTTACAATGGAACCTTACTGTAACAGACAGTATGCGGTCTCGAGGTAGCTTGCTGCCTTGTCACGCAATGAGCACAGGTTCAATTCACGGTCGGGACAGGCTCCTGGGTGACTTTTTTCCGGGGCTTTTGCTCACCTGTAAGACAAATGTCAAGAAGCTTAGGACCCCAACGGTCCCTGAAAATCATCCGGCCATCATCATCATCCTTCACCGGTGTGGAAAGTAACGGGAAGCTACCACACCTACAATTCCCTAGTAAAGCTGCAAAGCATAGCATGAAAATGTTATTATTGCAGTGAAAGACTTGCCCTCGGGCAGAATTACTATGGGATAGAACATACGGATTGTTTTTTTCTTACACATGCGCAATGCACAGTATGTTTGAATGCAATTGTTCGAAGTGGCCATTTCTGTAGAATTTCTGAAAACATTTGTAATGAAACCGTTTGAAAATCAGAGAGAAAATTTTGGAATTTTTTTTCAAACAGTTCGGTGAAAAAATCCCACATTAGCCATTGAGGATGTGGTGAAAATACCAGCAGTATTTACAGGTGAGTCAGCATGGAGCATAAGTTCTGCTCGTAATGAAATTGTAAATAAAGGATATCTGTCGTCATCATGGAAAAAGCGAAAACATCTAATTAGGTAGGTCCATATATTTTTTATCGTAAATAAATAAGAAATAGAGGAAGTTGCTAATTATTGGTACCATTTTACCTTGTACTGTGTCTTATTTCCCGTAACATACGATGTTGTCTAATAACAATGTTTCTATCGATGACAGTTTCGTACACAATTCAGTCATATGGCGGGTAAAAGTAACACCTGGTTTCCCCGATAACTAACTAACTCCCTAGCACTATGAAACCCTTAGGTTCATGGCCACGCACACATAACCTATCGATACATCGCTATCCTGAGCTAATGTTTTCCCATCATTCCCTGTATAATGTTATTCCCTCAAATCATAGTTAATGTTATTCTCCTACCTCATTCTTGGTCTACCAACTGGGTGTTTTTCCTCTGGTTTTTCTAGAAGAATCTTCCATGCGAGTCTTTTATTTCCTATTCGTGCAACATGTCCTGCCCATCGCAGTCTACGAGACAACTGTTTTTATTATATCTGGCTTCCTATAAAGACCATGTAGTTCATTGTTATGTAGTCTTCTCCATTCACCTGTCTGTTCATCTCTCTTTGGTCCAAAATTGTTCCTAAGAACTTTATTCTCAAATACTCGTAATCTCCTTTCCTCCCTTAAAGTAAGAGTCCATGTTTCACATCCATATAATATAACTGGTAGAATAACAGTTTTATATATTTTCAGTTTAACGTTTTTTGAAAGGAGTTGTGACATCAAGAGTCTCTGCAATGCATAATAACACGCATTTCCAGAATTGAGCCTATGTTTAATTTCCTTGTGTAACGCTTTCCCAATAGAGATGAACAGACAGGTGAATGGAGAAGACTACATAACAATGAACTACATGGTCTTTATAGGAATCCAGATATAATAAGAACAATTAAGACTCGTAGACTGCGTTGGGCAGGACATGTGGCACGTATCGGGAATGAAAGGCTTGCATGGAAGCTTCTTGTAGGAAATCCAGAGGGAAAACGCCCAGTTGGTAGACCAAGAATGAGGTGGGAGAACATCATTAACTATGATTTGAGGGAAGTAGCTTATACAGGGAATGATTGGAAGGCATTAGGTCAGGATAGGGATGTATGGAGAGCTTATGTCCGCGCGGCCATGAACCTATGGGTTCGATAGTGCCAGTGAGTAAGTAAGTAATTTCCCCCAATAGACGGCCTTATGGAAGTTTGTTTAGAGTAGAACTGGTAGGTGGCAGGATGCGGTGTAGCAGCGGCCGGAGGATTACCGGGTAGAGAGCAGCAGGCGATAACAGACAAACTCAGATTGTCTGTAAACTGCATGAAGATAGAGTTAATTAAAAATGTCATTTTACCAACTTTCTGCTCAGAAAGACGCCATTCTTCATATCTAGATCAACCCTTCTTTCACCCGCAAGATAAGCTTAATTAATTATAACAAAACCAGACGGTTCATAGCCACAATCTGACGTCACAATAATGACTTAGTAAGTGCGTAAACTAAGCGAATTTTTCACCAAGTGAATTTATTCTCCGATTTTCTTACTTTTCGAAATGTTAATTAATTTGAATGCATTCAGTTACGTTGCGAGAAAACAAACATGGCGGCGTTAGAGCTATTTTGAATTAAGAATTTCAAATAAACTCCATTTATGAAGGATTTTTGGAGAACACCTCTCTCTTTTTATTTCAATGTTATAAACCGAGTTTCGTTGCGAAAAATGGAAAATTTTTGCCGCTAGAGCGATTTTTGAATTTTCACTCCCAATAATACGATTTTGATGTTTACGAACTCGACCATATTTTTCTTAAGTTATTGCTACTCGTATGTGTCGAGTTTGGTTCCGGAAATAACAAAAATACCAGCCTTTTTGCGTTAATATATATAGTCCATCGCTGTGGTCTCGAGGTGGCGTGCTGCCTTGTCACGCAGCGGGCTCGGGTTCGATTTCCAGTCGGGACAGGGTGAGGTTTTTTTCGGGGTTTTTCCTCACCTGTAATACAACTGTCAGGAAGCTTAGGGCCCAAAGGTCCCCGAAAATAATCCGGCCATCATCATCATCATCCTTCACCGATGTGGAAAGCAACGGGAAGCTACCACACCTATAATTTCCTAGTAAAGCTGCAAAGCATTGTATGAAAATGTTATGATTGCAGTGAAGGACCTGCCCTCGGGCGGAATTACTATGGATGGATATATATAATGATTCAATTAACAAAAGACATCATCATCGCCATCATCTGTCATGAATTAGGCCTTTGTAGACCTGTTTTGGCCTCATGTATTAGTCTTTTAAGAGGTCTTCCTGGTGGACGATATCCTTTGGGTTTATATTGCATCATCATTTTTGTGATTCTTGAATTATCCATTCTTTTTACATGGTGCAGCCAGTTTAATTTATATCTGTTGAGTTTTTCTTCTACTGATTCTACTTCTAATTGTTCTAAAATTTCTTCATTATTTTTTTTATCTAAAAGAGTGTATCCTGTTGTCCTTCTGAGAAATTTCATTTCTGTTGTTTTGATTCTGCTCCTGTCTCTTTTTCTTAATGTACAAATTTCACTTCTGTATAAAACAAATTTCAAAAGAAATTAACTGTGAAATATCAATAAAACTAAATATATGTTCACAGATAGAAATACATTATATAATGGAAATGGACAGCTAATGACAAATGAGGGAAATTTTGAGGAAGTGGCTGAATTCAAACACCTAGGAACAATAACAAACAGGAATGAGATGCACAAAGAAATTAAACATGGGTTCAATTCTGGAAATGCGTGTTATTATGTATTGCAGAGACTCTTGACGTCCCAACTCCTTTCAAAAAACGTTAAACTGAAAATATATAAAACTGTTATTCTACCAGTTATATTATATGGATGTGAAACATGAACTCTTACTTTAAGGGAGGAAAGGAGATTACGAGTATTTGAGAATAAAGTTCTTAGGAAAAAAATTTGGATCAAAGAGAGATGAACAGACAGGTGAATGGAGAACACTACATAACAGTGAACTACATTCGTCTTTATAGGAAGCCAGATATAATAAGAACAGTTAAGTCTCGTAGACTGCGATGGGCAGGACATGTGACACGAATGGGGAATGAAAGACATGAATGGAAGCTTCTTGTAGGAAAGCCTGACGGAAAACGCCCAGTTGGTAGACCAAGAATGAGGTGGGAGAATAACATTAACTATGATTTGAGGGAAGTAGATTATACAGGGAATGATTGGAAAGCATTAGCTCGGGATAGGTATGTATGGAGAGCTTATGTCCACGCGGCCATGAACCTACAGGTTCGATAGTGCCAGTTAGTAATAATAGATTCTTTTATTACTTGTTCAATTCATGTTAATTATTAAGATTGGTTGGAGAAAACCCTCTACGATGAGGAAAGTTCTCAAAATGCAAAATGAATAGTAGATTGGACTTGGTGAAGGATTGGATTGTTTACACAGTTTCTGCGTGACGGATTTTATTTTCCGTTCATTTGTTAGTGTCTGCGTGGCCGAGTTACGTGTTGATAGACCACCCTGACCGGAGCTCACTAATTGACAGTGAGTGATGTCCGCTCAACTCATCTGATTTATCGTCCGGACCAAAAAACTTCAACTCCACGCAAATTTCACCACATTTATGTGCCCTACTGTTTGTTTGTTTTTGCACGACTGTAGTTCTTTTATGCAGTTGCGTGTTTTGTTACGAAAAAGTCCTAAGCATTTTATTATCAAATAATCGTGTTTTTCTGGTCTCTTATTTATTTTCATATAATGTAATAATAATAATAATAATAATAATAATAATAATAATAATAATAATAATAATAATAATAATAATAATAATAATAATAATGTTCTATTTATTCTGGCAGAGTTAAGGCCATAAGGCCTTCTCTTCCACTCAACCAGCACAAATACAAATAAATATTTGACATATATAGATATACACTATACTAATTATAAACAGTTAAAGATACAATAAATGTAGCAATGTAAATTTCATGTACAAACAACATTTTATACGATAATAATGATAATAATAATAATAATAATAATAATAATAATAATAATAATAATAATAATAATAGGCCCAAACGGTCCCCGAAATCATATCGCCATCATAATCCTTCACCGGTGTGCAAAGCAACGGGAAGGCACCACACCTATAATTCCCTAGTAAAGCTGCAAGCATAGCATGAAAATGCTATGATTGCAGCGAAGGACTCGCCTTCGGGCAGAATTACTATGGATGGATATATTATATATATATATATATATATATATAGAGGAAGTTCGGGTAATGTGGACCCTTATGTTTCAGTGGATCTTGTTAATATCTTCTTTAATTGGTGCTGCCCTGGAACAGAAATATTTAACTTCTTCCCCTCATCAACTTTGATGGGTTCAAGGGCAGTTTTCTGCTATTCTTTGTGCGAAGAAGGGTTTATTTGTGATATTTATGAAAATGACCACTTTAAAAGTTTTTCAAGCTAAGAATCAATTCTTAATTTCTGCTGTTGAATGTTACAAATGTTGAAAAAAACTCCTAAATATATTATATTATGTAGATGCTGTTTTAATATACTGACGGGTTTGGTTTGATATCATGTGACGTGGTGGCTGTATAAAATAATTAAACATAACAAAGGAATTCGGTTATTGTGGGCCCTTCACGAGGACCTGGGCCCACTTTACACGAATACGTATATTTTATCAATGAGGATGCTGTCTGTAAAAACCATTCACTTAATTAATTTTATTTAATATCCTTGTACTTTTACTAAACCCAAAGACCGTCGCTTTCTGCAATTGAATGACGTGTGAATGTTATAATCAACAATAATTTTTCAAAAATTAAATAAATATCAACGCTTTTTAATTATGATCAGTCATAAATATTTTCACATTAATCTGCGTCTGTCTGTGTAAATTAATAGAGTAAATATACTTAAAAAATAGACTAAAAGCTAAGGTGGACTCTGGGGTCCACTTTACCTGAATACTTACTTACTTACTTACTCACTGGCACTATCGAACCCGTACGTTCATGGCCGCGCGGACATAAGCTCTCCATATATCCCTATCCTAAGCTAATGCTTTCCAATCATTCCCTGTATAATCAGTTCCCACAAATGATAGTTAATGTTATTCTCACTCCTCATTCTTGGTCTACCAACTGGGCGTTTTCCCTCTGGCTTTCCTACAAGAAGCTTCCATACAAGTCTTTCATTCCCCATGCGTGCAACATGTCCTGCCCATCGCAGTGTACGAGACTTAACTGTTCTTATTATATCTGCCTTCCTATAAAGCCCATGTAATTCATTGTTATGTAGTTTTCTCCATTCACCTGTCTGTTCATCTCTCTTTGGTCCAAAAAATTTTCCTAAGTACTTCATTGTTGAATACTTGCAATATCCTTTCCTCCTTTATCTGAATGTGGAGGTTAAAGTGGACTTTTCTTGTAATGTAAAGAAGTTTATAAATTATGAAGATGTTTCCATATTTGAATAAAATAACAATGCTATTTCATAGTTACAACACTAATGATAATCATAAGTAATTAAACAAAATTCAAATCCCTTAATTAAAAGAAGAAAAACAACAAATTGAAAACAGGGGTCCACATAACACGAATTTCCTATATATAACCATCCATAGTAATTCTGCCCGAACGCAGGCCCTTCACTGCAATTGTAGCATTTTCATGTTATGCTTGCAGCTTTACTAGGGAATTGTAGGTGTGGTAGCTTCCCGTTGCTTTCCACACCGGTGAAGGATGATGATGATAAGAATGATGATGATGGCCATATGATTTCGGGGACCGTTTGGGTCTTAAAGTTTTCCTTACATTTATCTTACAGGTGAGAAAAAAAACCGATAAAAGCCTCACACAGAAAAACTGACCCGACTAGAGCTCGAACCCGGGCCCGCTGCGTGACAAGGCAGCACGCTACCTCGAGACCACAGCGGTGGACCCTATACACACACACATATATATATATATATATATATATATATATATATATATATATATGTATATATATATATATATACATTAATTGTAAATGTTATGAACAAAACTGTATTTTGGTTGCACACAACAATAGACTTAGATGAAATTTGGGTTTGATTGGGGAGTATTGACCCGACAGCTGGTTGTAACAAACCTGTTTAAAATATGGCGAACTGCAGTAACCAGTCTGTGCAGGTAATCACTTTTCAATTACCTGATGTAACCGCCAATCACTTGTCAGTCAGCGAGTTATTGTTGTTCTGCAGAGACATCTCTTTATTTATACCAACACTAGCACGAAAACAGTTACACTCTGGGAGTTCGATGTCACTTTACAAGCTAAATTTATGTTACAGACAAATATTACTTTCTTCAATGCAACAACCGACAATACTTTTCTGTTACCCGTTTAAGGAGTACGCGCAGTTGTTGACGGAGGGCGCTGCAGTCGTGTTTATGCAGGAATAGAACATGTGACACTGCTATCTATGAGCGCAGAGGGGAATGGGACGTGGGACGCTGACAGTATACACTGCATTACATGACGCCACGTGTAGCAACAAACAGAGTTTCGTGATTCTTCCGCCTGCAGAGATATTTTCAATGACTAATAACAATGCAACTGTCAACCAACCTTGAGATTTTTCTCAGAGAGACGTTGTGATGTACAGTAGGCTCAGTTATTCAGTTTACAGACGCTTTGCTTTGTGGTTAGGCAGGTATATTTTGAGCATAGGCCTAAGTATTTAGCATATCAAGCGGCGTTGTCACGTTTTATTTACTAAAATAAATTTTGACCAACTAAAGATACAGCAAAAGACAAAAGTTGCAACGCTGTTAAGATAATTATATCCACGTGGAAACGTCATTTAAAAATGCGAACACATTATTGGCAGAGAACTGTTTTCAGTTTTTGGTGATTGGAGCGGCGTCTTAGAAGCTTCTACACTCAGATTCAACCCAGGAAGTTACTGCGTGTTTGGAATAGGGAACTGGGTTGCCATTTTAACAGTATTTTCTTGAGAGAAATCCTTATATAAAACTGAAGTATGCAACACAGCAGGTACATAGCTGTAAGTTGTAGCCGTTCAAGCCACCCGCTCTTAAAGAAAAAAAAACAGTAACCACTTGTCACTGAGCTCGTGCGGATCTGTACTACCCTGTGTGAAAGTGTCGACTCTCATATTTACTATAAAACTAGTTTGCATGCCGTAAATGAAAAACTATGTTTTTTAAATGTATAGTACATATATTTGGTAAAAGTACTGCTAACCTTGCCCCTCCTCCCCTCCTTAACAAACAAATACCGTTATTATGAGTTTGGCAACATCTACCCTCTGTACGTAGGAGGACACTGGCGTAGCCCGTAAGGTCTGTAGTAACTTCCTGGGTTGAATTACAGTGTAGTACAGTGGACTCAGTATTTTAGTTTACAGACGCTTTGTGGTTAGGTAGGTCTATTATGCACGGATAAGTATTGAGCGTGTCAAGCGGCGTTGTCACGTTTTTATTCACTGGCATACTACATTATAATAATACTGCAAAAGACAAAAGTTGCAACGCTGTTTAATATAATTATATCCACGTGGAGACGTCATTTAAAAATGTGAACACGTTATTGGTAGAGAACTGTTTTCAGTTTTTGGTGATCGGAGCGGCGTCTTAGAAGCCTCTAACAACTCCCCGACTCTACCTGGCAGTAGCAATGCATTTTTTAAACCAGAGGGAAACAGTTGTCTTTGATGCCGCCTGCAAACTAAATGCCTGAGCCGACTATACCAAGGTCGTGTCCAAAATAATGCCATTTTTAACTGCAATGCATTAAAATCCAGGGACAAATCTCTCATGAAAACTGTAGGGAAGTAATATAACTGCTGAATTGGTAGATTGGATAACCTTCTTTACCTGCCGTCCGCGCCGCGTCCCGCTTCACTCCACTCCCCAATTAGACCTATTCAAGCAGGGAGTCCACAGTGGGTTACCATTGCCAGATTCTAACTTTGATTCCTGTGCCTTGAGGTTAAAAATGGCAGATATTTTCTTTGGACGCGGCTTTGGTACATCACAGCGCTTCCCTGGAAAAAATTTCAAAGTAGCGGTATGCAATGGCTGAGAGTTCCCTTGTCAGTAAAAACAGTTTGTGGGTTGTCAAGTTATTCACCCACACCCTTCAATTATAACGAGGAATCACGTGCAGAAGGAAATTGAACACAGGCTCAACTCTGGAAATGTTTGCTATGGACCCTTTACAGGGACGCATGCCTAATTTAAAATTGGCAATTTACGTAGACCTACTAGCGGGCCCGACAGACGTTGTCCTGCTCGATCGCTCATTTCTCGTGTCATGGCCGGACGATAAAAATATAGGCCTAAGTAAAGTTTTTACCATAAAATTCACAAATAAATAAGTTCTCAACAAAACTCCTCACTGCCATCTGTTGTTGCTCAAGAAGCATGCATTATGAAGTCACATTGTTGTCGCGCGGAATATGTCGGTAATGCAGATGACTATACATCTGACAAAAAATCCTATAACCAGATCGCAGCGCCACCTACCGGGTCCAATTGTGAATCTAAGCCAACCAGGGACACATTCAATCACATACAACATTTTTTTTATCAAAATAGGTCCAGTCGTTTGTTAGTTTTTTAATTTCGGGTTTCAAGTAAACCTCCACTTCTAATTGTCAGAATTCGCTCATTTTTTTGACAGAACCTACCTAGTTTTATTTTAATAGGATATGCTGAGTTTCGTTGTAAGACATCGAAAATTGTGATCGCTAGAGCGATTTATAAATGTTCACTTCAGGTGAACTCCTACATCTAATGGTTTTAGAGAAACCAATTGTGAATCTAAGCCATTCAGGGTCGCACTCATAAACACACAAAAATTTAATCAAAATCGGTCAATTGTATAGGATTTTTTAATATTTCGGATTTCAAGTAAACCCCCGAATATCTGGCAATAAATAGCAATGAAAGAGAAAACTTAGTATTGGAAGAAGGAATCCAAATAAAGCAAGTGAAACAAACTAAATATTTGGGAATGATTATGGATAACATCGAAGGTATAGGCAAAGAGAACATAAAACATAGAATTGAATTGAGTAGCAAAATAATATCATCGTTAAATTCCATATGGTGGGATAAGCATATTTGGAAAGACACAAAAAAATATATTGGTAAAACATTGGTGGAATCTGTTGCAATGTATGGAAGTGAGGTATGGACAATCAATAAGTACTACAAGAATAGAGTAACAGCTCTAGAAATGGATTATTTACGAAGAAGTGCCAGAAAGTCTAAATTAGAACGTGTCACAAATAAGGAAATTAGAAACAAAATGGAAGCAGAAGAAAGCATAATTGAAAGAATTGAGGAAAAGGAATTAAAGTGGTTAGGACATGTTTTAAGAATGGAAGATGAGCGATGGCCGAAGCAACTATATGAATGGCATCCTAACAGAAAGAAGAAAAGAGGAAGACCAAGGTTAACATGGAAGGAAAACATGAAGACAGTAATGCAAGCTAGAGGGCTAAGCATCGAAGATGCCCAAGACCGTAGGCTTTGGAGGTTTGGCACGGGAAGACGGCAGCAGCTGTAAAAACCCGAAGATAGAGATAGAGAGAGAGAAGTAAACCCCCACTTCTAACGGTCGGATTTAGCTGATTTTTTGCTAATACGTACCTTGGTTTATTTCAATAGGATATTCCGAGTTTTGTTGTCAAACATCGAAAATTGCGTTCGCTAGAGCGATTTTTAAATTTTAGTTTCAGGTGAACTCCTACACCCAATGCTTTTATAACATAATAGATAACGGCTAAACACTCGCCGCATCTGAAACCCTGTACATATACATTTTCACGAAGATCGGTTAAACGATTAAAGATCAATTTCACCAACAGAGGTAATAACTGCATTACGCCAGTTTTCCCCTTGTATAATACAAAGGTTAAACTGGCGTAATACAGTTACCTCTGTTGGTGAAACCGACCCTTAGAAGTCTATACATTACAGACCTACGTACATTCATATAATAGGCCTATAAAGTAATCGCAATGTTCTCTCCTCAGTTTTTGTATGATATTGATACAAAAAAGTTGGTAAGAAATGTATTTAAGAAAATGTTTAGGTATACATCAGAACGAGATGTTGCAAACCGGTCTTGTTTCCATTAACAAACTCAGTGCGTTATTAATGCGCGCTCCTTCACACAAAAAACTTATTATTATTTATTTTATTAATATGCAATGAGAAATATTAATTTGTTACGGTATCACTGGAAGATGTATGGTCATTAATTTAGTCCGTGGGCCAGATGTTAATAACAGCCAATTAGAATAGCTTCATGAAAAACTTGTCCCGGCTCGCGAGCCGCATCTCATCCGGAATATGTTATAACAACGTTTTAATTCCATCACAAATTACAAAGTTTTTTTAAAGGGACCGACTGGTGAAATTCAGTTTTTGTGCCTCTGGTCCCGAGGGTCGCGGGTTCGATGGATTTTTTTAGGATTGAAAAATCCAAGGAGCAAGTCCTTTGGGAGGGACTTTAAGCCGTGGGTCCCGAGTAGAGAGCGGATGTTAGGGAAAATGCCTATAGTTATTTATTATAGATATTGTAAAAGTGACTTCATACAAGTTCATACCAACGACCCTAGAGTTGTTTTCCATGAAGTTCATTTTGCCTATAAATGCCAATTTCAAATTACATTGCCTATAAATGCCTATTTGCCATTTTTTCTCGAAATTAACTTAGTATTTCAAGGAAATGACTTGATTGTATACGAATTTTCAAGTGTTATTTTTATAAATTCTCTTAGAATATTTTAGGATAAAAGTGGCAAAAAGACAGTAACCTAGCAGGTAGATGGTTTGCCCCTCAATGCACTTCCGTTAGGCGAAATAACAAATACGGGCTATTTTATTTTAACGCAAGGCTGTAAAAATGTACGTTGTAGTCCATTTTTGTAAGACCTTATTTTGAATTTTTAGTGCCTATATTAATGATTTTAAGTGCCTTTTTGCCTGCCTATTTTTGAATTTTTTAAGTGCCTAACATCCGGACACTAGTCCCGGGTCTAAAGATTTTCAGGCTCGTAAAAGATCCTTAAGCCTGAATGAAAAGGCCTCTAAGCAAAATTTACCGAATTTTCGTGTCCTAGTACTACATTGGTTTCCTAGATGTCAGTATGAGGCGGAACGCTGACCACGGACCACTCAAATGACATCTATACGAAAACATGTGTAACTAAATTAGTATGGTTCAAATTCTTCCCTGTAGGGGGAGAGCGCCTAAATCTCTGTTAAGGGGAACATGGGCTTACAAGATACAAGAAGATCACATACATTACCGTATCTACTTATAGAAGTGTTTCTGTGAACTTTTTGGTGTTTATAACTAGAATAGTTTCAGAATTGTGATTTTTAATAGTACATTAGCTAATACCCGGCGTGCGCTCCTACGCCTAAATAGCTAAATGAAAATTAATCTTTAGTTGATTGAATATGTAAAACGAAAAATAATTATCTTAATATATAAAAATTTCGTGTCACGTTGTTTGTCCGCGGTGGAATCCTAAACTACTGAACCGATTTTAATAAAATTTTGCACACTGTGTGCAGTTTGATCCAACTTGAGACTTAGGGTAGTTTAGAACTAAATTTATAGTCGCATTATTTTTTTATTGCAAATTGTTTGTTTATTATTTAACAAAGAGTTATAGTTATCTGTGAGTTCCATACGATTCTAACAGATGACGGTGTAAGGTAATTGGTTTATTATTTAACAGGTGGCTGTGCTTTTTGTTGCAACCGCGAATTTCAATTGAATTACAAATATTGATTATTTCATAATTTAAGTGTGTTCAGTGTTTATTTTATTTTCAATATTATTGATTTCGTGTGTAAGTATTAGTTTTAAGTAATCTGGCTGAAAGACAGCAACTTAATTTAAATGTTTAACGTATACCTTAGCCACAGCAACGCGTGGCCGGGACTTACAGTAAATTTATATTTTTTAATCAATTGAGTTAGTGTTTACTTGATGAAAATCCATATTCATTAATTAAATAAAAATAACACTTAGTTTTATTTGATTTTCATATTTATTAAGATATAATTCAGTGACAGCTGTTTCGGTACACTGTACCTTCTTCAGACATGTTAACAAATATATGTACTATAATAACACAATTCATAATTTGTTAACATGTCTGAAGAAGGTACAGTGTACCGAAACAGCTGTCACTGAATTATATCTTAATAAATATGAAAATCCAATAAAACTAAGTTTTATTTTTATTTAATTAATTATATTTTTTAGATACCCCGAGCTGATTACCCGGCGTTGCCCGGTAATCTATCTACTTATCCCGATCTTCTTGGCATAAATGAGCACAAATACGAAAATTAATGTGTTTTATGTTTAATTAAATAAGTGAGAGGAAAATTTATATCCTAATTATTTTTAGATACCCCGTGCTGTTTACCCGGCGTTGTCCGGAAATCTACTCATCCCGATCTTCTTGGCATAAATCAGCTGAAAGGCAAAAATTAATGTACTTCTCATGATTAGTTGAATAAGTAAAATGAAAAATAATTATAAATGTATATCGTAATTATTTTAAGGTTCCCGTGCTTATTACCCGGTGTTGCCCGAGAATCTACTTATCTCCGATCTTCTTGGCATAAATGAGCTAAAAGACAAAATGCGTTATTGTGTGTTATCCGTAAAAGAATACCCGCCAGGTGCTGCTATGCTTGCACAGGAATCTACGTACTTGTCTCGATCTTCTTGGCATCAATGAAAGACAAAAATGGTTATTGTGAGTTATCCGTAAGAGATAAACATATGCTGTCGCGGACTTTTTTGTAGAGCTTTTTGAGATATTCAATTCTGTGTACATTAATTTTGTGTATTTGTTATGGTTTAGGCAGCGTAAGGCATTTAAGCGTCCAAAGAGCTACTTTTTTCACGTTTTCCACTACAAATGGCGATTTTTAAAGGTGTAGGAGTTGAGTATCACAACTCTCTTGTAGACTGTGTTCATCCCGGGAATCTCCTGAACATTTTGCAAAAAGCCCCATCACAATCGGATCAACGGTATGCCCGCTCATAAAGTACAAACAAACATTCATTTTTATATATTAAATTACGATGCGAGATTGGGAAGTCATTTTTAAAGAATCGAGGAAAATGTTTAAAAACCGAGCTATGGCGAGGTTTTTTAATTTCCGAGATTCTGTAAAACACTTCACAAACGTGCGTTGTACATTTTTTTTGCGCGATGGTGTTTTTCAAAATAATAAATAATAGTAAAATAATAACATATTTCTAGGACAAAATTTCTGAATTCCATTAAATTTTGAATGTACAAAAATGCAGTGAAAATAAAAGTGTGGAAAAACAAGTTTAAAGATTTGCATGCAGGTGGCATTTAAACTGGCGCAGCCTTTTAACTCTGACGTAATTTAGGGCACTTAGAAGCGCCATAGGCCTCTGAAACTTTGCCAACATGTACATTAGAGTACATACTATTTTTAGCATAAAAAACAAAAAAAAAGAGTCAATTTTGATCTCAAATGGTCAATTTTTCACCCATCACCCTCCTTAAAAGAACACACGTGTCTCAGACTAGTAACTGCATAGCAAATTTGAATTAGTATATATTGGGGAGTCGAACCACAACACTTCATTTTGATAGCATAATAATTGCATCGAAAGGAGCATTTTAAGTTTTGGAAAATGTCAAAAAAATGCGAACAGAAAAAAACACACAACCTATTGAAATATAAGTACTAATGGTGGCCAGGGTGTTTAAACTCTTACGTCACGGACTCAATTTTGCTCCTGCAATAAAAACGTTTTCATAACTATTTAACTCAGGCACTGAATGGGAGTCAATGACCAATCACATTTCAATGATTTTTTATTTACAATCAAATTTCGGTCGTGTTTAGCCTAGAATTTACCAACTGAAGTTTATCATAATAAAGAAAGCACCTCCTTTTTAACATTCTGAATAGATCATAGCATTATTTTGCAGTGACTGACTCTTTAAGAAATACGGCTACCATATTGTATATATAGTGCATGAATGTCAACAGAAAGCGCATGCGAGAGATAATATAAAAACATTTGTAACAATTGATTATACCACAAAAAAATCGCTGTTTCCACTTTCTTAAACGAATTATTTTCCAGGAAATGACGTTCCAGAAAAATGTAATTGACATATTTACATCATAGGACATCAGAAATTAATTAATACCTATAACGTTGGTTATAAATTTCTCCAGTAGGGTGCATTCTTACAATATTGCGATCCTTTGGCAATAAATAATATGATCTGGTTGCAGTGATGAACAAAAAAAGCAAATGAAGCGTACTAATCGTTCCTCAATTGTTTTCAAACATCGCCGTTTACATTAAATATATAAATATTTTAAAATAACTATAGTTAAATAATGATTTGTGAGTAAACAGCTTAATTTTATTCGTTAAATAGTCCTAACAAATGTCACTCTTGATTTCCAAATTCTCTACATAAATTCACTCCTCACTTCGCGAGTCTGAATTTATCGATAATTTGGAAATCACTCGTGGCGTTACTTATGACTATTTAACTCATGTCGCAAATGGTAGTCAATGACCAATCACGTTCCAATGAATTCTGTTTTACACCAATGGCAGTTGTGTTTCACCTCGCTCTTTATCAGCTCCTGCTTTTGTGATAAAGAAAGCTCCTCCTTTTTAATGTTCTGAACAGGTCAGACCATTATTTTTCTCCAACAAATACATTGAATATAGCAAATAATGAATAGATTCAGTGATTTTACTGAGTTGTTTATTCAAAATATAAATGATTAACCTATAATGTTGATTATAATAGGTTGATGTGTTTAATTATTTCTCCACTAGAGTGCATTCTTACAATATTGCGATCCTATTTGGCAATAAATAATATGATCGAGTTGCAGTGAATATACATAACCTCACATTTCTAATCTTTCAAACATCGCCGTTTACATTAAATATATAAATATTTTAAAATAACTATATTTAAATAATGATTTGTGAGTAAACAGCTTAATTTTATTCGTTAAATAGTCCTAACAAATGTCACTCTTGATTTCCAAATTCTCTAGATAAATTCACTCCTCACTTCCTGAGTCTGATCTGTATTTTATACACCTTTGCTACCTGTTAACTGCCAAAGCCACGATGTTCCAAAGTACATAGTAGCCCATCATTCCTACGTGTGTTGGAAGCATCCGCTGACAAACTTTTAGCTTTTATAAAATAACGAAGGTCTGGCTGTCATCGGCTCTTGGCCTATTACCAAAAGTATTAATTTATGAAAGAGGCTCCTCAACATAATTTTACAGCTATTGAGCGCATAAATAGGAAAGCAGTTGAATAAATCATCTAAAACTTTAGACATGTTTAATTAGGGGTCATTCACCAGCGAGGTGACACCTGCTGCGACCAAACAACACTTTATACAAAAATAATAGGAATTTTAGCAATTAACAAACTAACGCAAGGAGTGTTGTGTTGTACCGCCCTTATTCAAATTCCTGTTAACAAGGTGTCCACCCTTAATGAGTCACACTGACAGGCACTCTACAGGTTCATGCCCGTCAGCTCTCTAGCCTCTAACTCACTGGCGTTATCGAACCCGTAGGTTCATGGCCATGCGAACATGGCAACAGTGTCATGTGAATATTGCAAGGTGTAGCGTAGAGAATGCGGAAGGCTTACAACTCAATGGTATTAATAAGCTGTTAGTTTATGCTGATGATGTAGTACTATTGGGCGATAGCGAGGAGATACTAAAGGCCAACACGCACACACTATTGAGTAACACTAAGAAAGTAGGACTGGAAGTAAATATCAATAAAACTAAATGTATGGTCACACATAGAAATACATTATATAATGGAAATGGACAGCTAATGACAAATGAGGGAAATCTTGAGGAAGTGGCTGAATTCAAATACCTAGCAACAATAATCACAAATAGGAATGAGATGCACAAAGAAATTAAACATAGGCTCAATTCTGGAAATGCGTGCTATTATGCATTGCAGAGACTCTTGACGTCCCAACTCCTTTCAAAAAACGTTAAACTGAAAATATATAAAACCATTATTCTACCAGTTATATTATATGGATGTGAAACATGGACTATTACTTTAAGGGAGGCAATGAGATTACGAGTATTTGAGAATAAAGTTCTTAGGAAAATGTTTGGACCAAAGAGAGATGAACAGACAGGTGAATGGAGAAGACTAAATAACAATGAACTACATGGTCTTTATAGGAAGCCAGATATAATAACAACAGTTAAGTCTCGTAGACTGCGATGGGCAGGACATGTTGCACGTATGGGAAATGAAAGACGTGCATGGAAGCTTCTTGTGGGAAAGCCAGAGGGAAAACGCCCAGTCGGTAGACCAAGAATGAGGTGGGATAATAAATTAACTATGATTTGAGGGAAGTAGATTGTACAGGGAATGATTGGAAAGCATTAGCTCACGATAGGGATGTATGGAGAGCTTATTTCCCCGCAGCCATGAACCTACGGGTTCGATATTGCCAGTGAGTAAGTAACATAGTGAGAACTAACCTATAGTTGAGCCAAAAATTGTTTACGTGGTTAAAATATATTAAACAAATAGCGGTCGTTATTCTCTACGGCTGGTGGGACCTGGCATTAGTTTTTATAATCGGCAATTCTGACGGTAAAATAAAGCTATTATTATTATAAGCTCTCCATACATCCCTATTGTGACATATTGTCCAATAATCCTCTGTACAGTTTATTTGATCGGCCGCGGTGGACTAGTGGTTATGCTCCTTACCTCTGGTCCCGAGGGTCGCAGGTTCAAACCCGGCCGAGGTCGATGTATTTTTTAGGATGGAAAAATCCAAGGAGCAATTCCTCCGGGAGGGACTTTAAGCCGTGGGTCCCGAGTCTGAAGATTTTCAGGCTCGTAAAAGATCCTTAAGCCTGAATGAAAAGGCCTCTAAGCAAAATTTAGCGAATTTTCCCGTCCTAGTACTACCTTGGTTTCCTAGATGTCAGTATGAGACGGAACGCTGACCACAGACCACTCAAAGGACATCTATATGAAAACAAGTATAACTAAATTAATATAGTTCAAATTCTTCCCTGTAGGGGAAGAGCGCCTAATTCTCTGTTAAGGGAAACTTGGGCTTACAAGATACAATACAATTTATTTCCCTCAAATGATGGTTAATGTAATTCTCACATCTCATTCTTGGTCTACCAACTATGAGTTTTCCTTCTGGTTCTCCTACACGGAGTTTCCATGCCTTTATTTCATTTCCCACTCGTCCATATATCCAGCCCATCGCAGTCTATGACACTTAACTGTTCTTATTATATCTGGCTTCCTATAAAGACCATGTAGTTCATTGTTATGTAGTCTTCTCCATTCACCTGTCCGTTCATTTCACTTTGGTCCAAAAATTTTCCTCAGAACTTTATTCTCAAATACTCGTAATCTCCTTTCCTCCCTTAAAGTAAGAGTCCAAGTTTCGCACCCATATAATATAACTGGTGGAATAATAGTTTTATATATTTTCAGTTTAACGTTTTTTGAAAGGAGTTGGGACATCAAAAGTCTGTGCAATGCATAATAGCACACATGTCCAGAATTGAGCCTATGTTTAATTTCTTTGTGCATCTCATTCCATAAATAAATATATACAGGGCTATTCAGAAAGAAGGAACAGACTTCAAACATTTATTTCTTCCAAACTACAAAAAATATAGACACAATCACAACGTTCCTGGAAAGAGCAAAGTTTTAAGTTCCATTCACGGCCGAATTTCTCTACCCACGTCTGATGTTACCTGAATAACACCACATTCCAGGACGTTGGATTGGAAGAGGAGGAGCATAAGATCAACTTCATTACCGGTGGTCTCCCAGGTCACCAGACCTAACTCCATGTGATTTTATCTGTGGGTTTTACATAAAAGACCGTGTTTTTATCCCCCCCTATGCCTGACACTTTTGAAAATCTGCGGCATTGAATTGTTGAAGCTGTGAATTCGATAAGTAGAGACCAGCTGATTCGTGTGTGGCAAGAAATGAGCCACCGTTTTGATATTTGTCGTGTAACACATGGTGCTCATATTGAATACATAAAATAGTGAAATTTAAACTTTTCTCTTTCCAGGAACGTTGGAATTGTGTTTATATTGTTTGTTGTTTGGATGAAATAAATGTTTGAAGTGTGTTCCTTCTTTTTGAATAGCCCTGTATATATATATATATATATATATATATATATATATATAATCCCCTGTAAAATTCACCTCCTCAAATATTAATTAATGCTATTCTCCCACCTCATTCTACTGGATACTTTCCCCATTTATTTTTGTGTCAGTAGAGGGCAGTATACAGCCTGAAGATTTCAAAAGTCATTGCCTTAATATTGTCCTTTTAACATAAAAGCGTGTTTGAATCCGCCACTGGGTGGAGCGCCTGGGGTTATGCTCGCAGCGTTACATAATGCTGCAGCATCCCGACAGCAGATCTGGTCCACCCGCAGGCGCAGCCATCCCAAGGTCAATACAAAATACATTAATAACACAAGGCTATGTTTTGTGTAAATCGCCGTGGTCTCGGGCTCAACTGTCCTGGATTCGATCACCGCTTCACACAAAATCTTCTAATTGATTAAAATGTGTTTCTTCTTCTTCTTCTTCTTCTTCTTCTTCTTCTTCTTCTTCTTCTTCTTCTTCTTCCTTCCAAGTATTAAGCCAAGGCCTGTTACGATCTTATAGAAAATTTTCCCTCCAGCGTTTTGATCCTTCCGGGAAATTCTCGTATAAGACTTGAAAGCATAATAATAGTCCCTTCGATTGGTTGCTGGCCAAAGGAAGGCAAGACCAGTGATGGGGCTGCCATCTTATAGCCTCTGGTCAGGCTTTTCTGGAGAAGAAAAGAAAATAAAGGAAAGAAGAAATGGAAGAAAGGAAAGACTCCCTAGCCCTCGGATGTCCTAATAGCGTCGGGGTCGAAAAAAACAAGAGTTAACCAAGAGAGGTTAGATAGTAAAGTTAAAAGAGTGCAAAACACAAGTAAGTGGAAGAAATGTTTTGCTCAGCTTGGGCACCTTGTGGTCTTCTGACCTATAAGCCAAATGTCGGGAAATTTTAAGACCCAAATAGTCCCCAAACATTACTTACATCCATTTTTATTTTGGATATATGAGTAAATGTATTAATTATGTTATGGGTTTGTATTGCTCGGAGATGGCATTGACATTGTGCTGATCACCCATCCGGGGAATGCCTTCATGTCTTTGTGTGATAAAACAAGTATGTATATATATATATATATATATATATATATATAATGTTGATCGAGTCACTGTAAGATCTGGGTTGCAGGGACTCATAAAATTGCTTGTTTCAGCTGCCCGACTCTGGAATTCCCTCCCCTCATATATCAAGGGTGGAAAGCAACGGGAAGCTACCACACCTACAATTCCCTAGTAAAGCTGCAAAGCATAGCATGAAAATGCTATGATTGCAGTGAAAGACCTGCCTTCGGGCAGAATTACTATGGATGGATTATTATTATTATTATTATTATTATTATTATTATTATTATCTTTATCATTTTAATATTTTTCTTTCTTTCCCTTGTCAACTCTATATAGTGTAGCCTATATGTATTACGTATCATTAATCAACATGTAGATAATTCATAATTGTTATTGTATGTGTAATTTAACGTGGTGAAGTGGAAGAGAACACCTTACTGTCTTAACTCCATCACGTGAAATATATTAAAACCTGGTGGCGTTGCTAAAAATATTATTATTAATTTTTTTTTTCAAATGCCTCAGGTTTGTCCTTTTTGGACATTTCTGGTGTCCTCTCCTGACATGGCGTAATTGTAACCCACTTCTGAGGTTGGCGCTCCTGGAAGTCGAGGTTATGTTGCACCGATGATATGACGGGTGATGATGATGATGATGATAGTGGTGCGTCAGGAAAGTCCTTAATCCTAAGCTTAACCTAAGATGAATATGAATGATGATGATTGCGATGGCCATATCATGTTCGGGGACCGTTTGGGCCTTAAAGTTTTCCTGACATTTGTCTTACAGGTGAGGAAAAACACCGATAAAAACCTCACCCGACCGGGGATCGAACCCGGGCCCGCTGCGTGACAAGGCAGCACGCTGTCTCGAGACCACAGAGCGGTGCACATTATTATTATTATTATTATTATTATTATTATTATTATTTGTAGAAGTTTGAATATGTGGCAGGACATGTGGTACAAATGAGGAACAAAATATTAATATAAACATCCTTGTAGAAGGAAAGAATGCAGTAGGTAGTTGAAGAATGAGATGGGAAAATAACATTAAACATGATTTAAGGGAAGTGAATGATACAGGGGATGATTACAAAGCACAAGGGAACTGTATTACATACCGAAACCTGCCTTGAAATTTCTCTCAGAAAAGCGTTGTGATGTACCAAGGCTGTGTCCAAAAATCTGCCATTTTAACTGCAAGGCACTAAAATCCAGCGCCAAATCTCTCATTTAAACTATAGCGAAGTAATACAACACCTGAATTGGTAGATTGGATAACCCACACTACCTGCCGTCCGCGCTGCGTCTCGGTAAACTCCAATCCGCTCATACTCCAGCAGGGAGTCCACCTGCTCCGCACAGTGGGTTGCCAAAGCTGGATTATGGCTTCGATTTGTGTGTCCTGGAATTAAAAACGGCATATATTTTTTTGGACACGGTTTTGGTACATCGCAACGATTCTCTGGGAGAAATTTAAAGGTAGATTTCTGCATGGAATAATTGACAGATCCCTTTTTAGTATAGGGTTGTATGGAAGGCTTATGTACAAACGGTCATTAACCTACGGGCAAGTTAGTTATACTAGAGACCGGATGTTAGGGAAAATTCCTGTAGTTATTTATTATAGATATTGCAAAAGTGACTTCATATAAGTTCATACCGACGACCCTAGAGTTGTTTTCCATTAAGTTCATTTTGCCTATAAATGCCTATTTCAGCTTACAGTGCTTATAAATGCCTATTTGCAATTTTTATAGAAATTAACTCAGTATTTCAATGAAATCAATTGAAATGGACAGACTTCATGGCACAAATCATTTCATAGAAGTTTTCAAATGTTCTTTTTATAAATTTCCTTAGAATATTTTAGGATAAGGGTGGCGATAACCCAATAATCTAGCAGGTAGATGGTTTCCCCCTCAATGCACTCCCGTTAGGTAAATATTGTATTTTTCCACCTCATGCATTCCCTTTAAAAAGGCAAAACAAATTCGAAAAAAAACATCTCTGATATCTTCCCATGCATATGTTTATATTCTTAACGTAAGACTCTAGAATGTTGTGTTGTTTGTCCATTTTTATAGCCTATTTTGAATGTTTAGTGCCTATATTAATGATTTTAGTGTCTTTTTGCCTGCCTATTTTGAATTTTTATAGAGCCTAACATCGGGACTCTGGTTTTAAGTTTGTATGTTTTATGTGCTGTAGCGAGCAGACACTGTAGAGGCGGACAGCGGTATTTTTAAAAATGGCATTCACTTGTTTTATAAAAACAGTTTGTTTGGTTGTGACGACAATAGGTGCAGGCGGCTTGTTCTCTGTTAATGGTGTTGGGGTGTCTTTTATTACTTGAAACTGGGAGTCCCGCGGGACAGGTTGGCCGCTGTCAGATAGGCCGTGTGTCACCAAGCCACTTCATCATTTTCCAGTTACCATCAGACCGTGAGTTCCAGCCTCGGAGCAGCTGGACTGGCAGCACACTTCATTCTTATTCCACAATTACAGAATTATGAAGCCATTGAGGTTGTTTTCGTGAAAATATTTTTGAAAAATCTTCTCGTGTTTTCATCCTGCCGAAAAAGTTCGTGACAAAAATAAATAATAAATAAATATATTCAAATATATGGCATGATAAGAAAAATAAATGCCTGGACGGGATTCGAACCCGGAACTGTGAGTCTGTGCCTCAGCGTGTTATCCATTACACCACCAGGCGAATCCAATTCAAACACTTATTTTTCTTATATATGTATTATATTCTCCATTATTACTAGATGTCGCGAGAACTCTGTCTTCACTGCCATCTAGTAGCTGACTATAACAAGTAAGCAAATTAAAGAGAATATTTTTACTTTATAGCAGTGACGCTTTATCGATGTTATAATTAAATGTTTAACATTGAGCAATGCAAGCTTAATATGGTATGTTATATATATATATGCAATATATATATATATATATATATATATATATATATATATATATATACAGTAAAACTTGCTCTAAGCGGAATCGCATGGGACCAATTTTTTCCCCACATTCCACTAAATTCCGCATTATAAAAAAAACATAAAAATTATTAACCAATCTGAGATTATAGAGTATCGTATGTCTTTTCATGTGCCTTGGATTCATTGTAGTTCCGCTGCCGTTGAGAAAAAAAAAACAGTCCGTTTCGTCAGCGTTAAAAATGTCTCTTAGGCGCGTATCCTGAAATTAAAGTACGCAGTTTCGGTTTCCGCACACTAACTATACTTTCGTCCACATCCTTTGATTCTCCGCAAATTTCATTCCACACTACATTGTGTCGTATTTTAAAACTGTCCACAACCCACCTGAAGATGCCTTGAAATCGTTATTCCCCAGGGATTTAGCAACAGCTAGAGCTTGACTTTGGAGCATCGGTCCCGAAATTTGGAGATTTTTTAATCGTGCACTTGTAAAACACCCTCACTCTACTTCGTTAATTTCTTCATTAAATTAATTAATTTAACTGTTTATTTATTTATTTATTTATTTATTTATTTTGCTTTCCTATTCATTTGATCATTCCCTTACATCCATGCATTAATTATTTTTCTTTGTGTTTTAAAATCTCTTAATTTTTTTTTTCACATTTAACCTTTACACTGCTACGAACGGGTATATCCGTTGGCAAAGAAAATGCTTGCTGTGCTATGGGTGTGTATATCCATTCTCAACTCCAAACGCCTGCTAGTTATATAATACGTATTGCATTGCTTTCAAACTAAGCAGGCATATACTGCCATCTCTTAGGAACCTAAATAAACTTTTTCCATATTTCTCCCTGCATTGAGCAAGGAGGATTTTAAAGGCTGGAAATATCTCAGCAGTGAAAAGGTTAAATTTAGTCAGTATTTGGCGTAATGAGAGTTTGTTTTTCTTTATCTTCAATCACTTTCACTTTTTCGTTTAATGAGAATGATACATACGATTTAGCCATCTTTATTCCGTAAATTCAGACGCTACCTGTGGAAGGTTCGTACGCAATCGGACTCAGATCTTAAAATAATTTTAAGATTTTACAGTGCACTGGTTATTTGTAAGACAGATGTCACACGCCAAATATTTGTTGAACGAAACTATTTCGCACAACGGGTGTACACTGAGGCCGAAAGAAAATTTCAGGTACAGGTAGAAAATCTACTTCACCCGGCGGCAGAAATCATTCCTTATTGTTATTTCGCCTAACGGGAATACAATGAAGATGAAAGTAATTTCCTTCTCTCTCAGTCTTTCCGCCTTATACATATTTTTTCATGAATTGTGTGTAGAAAATATCTTTCCGTTTCCGCGTTGCACAGATTCCGTTTTATACTAAATAAATACGCGTAAAATTACTATTATTTCGCCGCGACCAATACATTTGTTCACATTCGACTGATTTTCACATTATTCAAGTTCCGGATTAAACAAGTTTTACTGTAGACTATATATATATATATATATATATATATATATATATATATATATATAAGGAAGGTTTAGTAGGAAAACCAGAGGGTAAATACCCAGTTGGCAGACAAAGAATGAGGTGGGAGAATAACATTAACCACGATTTGAGGGAAGTAGATTGTACAAGAGATGATTCCAAAGTATTGGCTCAGGATGGGGATGGGTGGAGAGCTTATATCTGCACGACCATGAACCTACGGGTTCGATAGTGCCGCCAGTGAGTTAGTTTGTTTATCTACCTACAATTTTTAGGCATCTTATAAAAACAGTTAAGGTAAAGGGAGGTTAATTCGTGGTGTATGTAACTGCGTGATAGTTGGTTTGAAATATTGTCCCGAAATTAAAATGTGATATATATATATATATATATATATATAGAGAGAGAGAGAGAGAGAGAGAGAGAGAGAGAGAGAGAGAGAGGAGAGAGAGAGGAGAGAGAGAGAGAGATTAAGACTAAAGGCCATATCTTTAGATAACATACTTTTTTTAAATTTCAGTATTCTGCCTAGAATGATAATACTGTACCGATTTTACGAATATCATGAAAATACCTCCCTTTACCATATTTCCTTGGAGTTCCTCTCATTTTCTTTAAAAATCGTTCAACAATAGTTTTATAAATGTGATTTGCCACGGACTATGTGGATAAAAATGATATTTTCTAGCAGTGAGATTGAATGCTCTACCTTGTATTTAAGCAGAGATTGTTGTTTGCAGGTTGGCGGTGAATATCTTTAAAGTGTAAGGACCGGGGGGGAGACAAGTGACAAGTGATTTAATGACGACATCCTGTTTGGAGAGCACTAGCCTCCTCTGCGTGCGGAGCTTATTGCGTGGACAACATGGCGACACTGCATATCACGGTGAGTTACCAGCTTTTTAAATCCACTCTGTGATTGAAGTAGACACCTTCTTGATCATCCAACCCGTTAACCCTTAAATTAAAAATGTATCTTATTGGATACATTTATATCATTTATTAAATATTGTTTTTAGATCAATAGAAATTCAAACGAGTAAAAATTACTTAAATTTATGTCAAATTACGCAATAATGTATAATAATAATACAGTTTAACATAAATTTATTTTCCTTGCGGTCCGGAACATTTACATAACTGGCACGAGGAAAATATTGTACTGACAATTTAAGGGTTAACTTATTCAAGTTTGTGCAGGTGAATAGCGACATTTGTAAGTGCAAACACCTCTTCTTGTACAATCGTTAGCTATTTATTGAACAAATGTAAAAAAAATATCGTAATGAAAAACTGTGACAGGAAGTCACACAGGATTTAGCGAAAGAAAAATAGACCCACACATTTGTTTTGTTTAAGAAAATAGAATTTTAATCCGTAGACGAGATATATGACATGATAGGAAAAATAAATGCTTGGACGGGATTCGAACTCGGAACTCTTCGTCGGTACTCCAGCGTGTTATCCATTACACCACCAATTCAAACATTTATTTTTCTTATATATATATATATATATATATATATTCCATTATTACTAGATGTCGCGAGAACTCGGTCTCCACTGCCACCTAGTAGCTACTATAACAAGTAAGCAAATTAAAGAGAATATTTTTACTTTATAGCAGTGACGCTTTATATATGTTAGAATTAAATGTTTAACATTGAGCAATGCAAGCTTAATATGACATGATATTATATATATATATATATATATATATATATATATATATATCCATCCATAGTAATTCTGCCCGAAGGCAGGTCCTTCACTGCAATCAGCTTTACTAGGGAATTGTGTAGGTGTGGTAGCTTCCCGTTGCTTTCCACACCGGTGAAGGATGATGATAAGGGTGATGATGATGGTGGCCATATGATTTCGGGGACCGTTTGGGCTTTAAAGTTTTCCTGACATTTGTCTTACAGGTGAGGAAAAACCCCGATAAAAACCCCACCCAGAAAAACTGCCCCGACCGAGGATCGAACCCGGGCCCGCTGCGTGACAAGGCAGCACGCTACCTCGAGACCACTTTCTTAATCATATAGGCCTATATATATATATATATATATATACATGTCCACCGCTGTGGTCTCGAGGTAGCGTGGTGCCTTGTCACGCAGCGGACCCGGGTTCGATCCCCGATCGGGACAGTTTTTCTGAGTGAGGTTTTTATCGGGGTTTTTCTCACCTGTAAGACAAATGTCAAGAAAACTTTAAGGCCCAAACGTTCCCCGAAATTATATGACCATCATCATCATCCTTATCATCATCATCCTTCACCGGTGTGGAAAACAACGGGAAGCTACCACACCTACAATTCCCTAGTAAAGCTGCAAAGCATAGCAGTGAAGGACCTGCCTTCGGGCAGAATTACTATGGATGGATATCTGTATTGCAATGATCCCCTAGTACTACTGCATTAGTTACAGTTAGTTATGATTGGTTAATATTATCTCAGGATAGGGATTTATGGAGAGCTAATGTCTGCGGGTTTGGTAGTGTCAGAGAGTTTGTTAAATGTTATAATCTGCTTGAAAAGATGGATGAGGAATTGTGATTTACGTCTGTTTTAAATTGTTTTGACAGATAAAAGTTTTTATAAAGCGGACAATTTCAGGTTTTGTGCTCCGCGGTCTAGACAACAGATGCACCTCTTAATGAGCTTTCAGATGCACTTTGTTTGTGTTCGGAATGCATTGCTTTCAAATACTTAAATTAATTCTATTGACAAAAAAAAAAACTTGACTCAATCCAAATTCCACTTACTTAAAAATTTTAAGTAAAGTATTTGTTTGAAATGCATCGTAATTCGTGGTGCAAGGAGACAGGTGAACAGCGCTCCCTGCAGGTGTTTTTGATTCACTGGACACTGTATCGCATTCTGACCTCATTGACCCTTCAACTGGCAACGTGCCCTATAGGATACATCAACTGGTTCCATTTATTTAATATTTTTAATAAAACAGAATAAAACGAACGAGTAAAAATTACTTAAATGTGCGTCGAATTACACAATAACCAATAATAACGTTTAAGCACGATTTTGTTTACAGTGCGGTCCGCCACATTTAAATAACTGGCACGAGAAATTAGTCTTCTTCGTCGTGGTTTAGGCCACAGAGTACCAGAGAAGAAAGTGGACAAGTTTCCCGTACATGTCACAAGCGACGCTAGTGTAGAATAACTTACGACATCTAATTTTTTTTTCTGGTACTACTATGAAATTCAGCACCGTCTGGTGGTAAAATTATGAAATATAATTATATAACGCCATCTGGTGAATAATCATAAAATTGAACTTTTATAGGAATAAATAACATATTAATTAATCTTAAATTATGGAATTATTTGTACACAGCCTCTCAGACCTAAAGATTTTCTTTAATTTTAACAGAAGGGAAGAATGGAAATAAATAAAACATGTCAATTTATTTTCGTTTATTAAAATTTAAAAACGTGCATTATGAGCTCTTTTAATAAATATGTACAATTAACCTACCCCCTTATTCTCACACACATATTTTATACAATATTTATTAAAGAACCTTAGCCATGTCGTACATCTGAAGTCCATTATAAAGTCACATTTTTAAAATGTTTGTTAGAAATGGCTGTACACTAACATCACTCTTCCTAACCTAATTCCACAATTAAATAGCAATTGATTATGCCACAAAAAAATAAACCAATGTTTGCATTTTCTTATACGTATTATTTCCCAGGAATTAACGTTGCAGAAAAATATAATTGCCATATTTACATCGTAGGACATCAGAAATTAATTAAAAACCTGTAATTAAGCGTTTCATTTTTTCTCCACTAGGGTGCATTCTTACAACACTGCGATTCTATTTGGCAAGAAATATGATCTGGTTGCACTGATGAACAATTTCTGATTTGTTTTTAAACATCGCCGTTTACATTAAATATATAAATATTTTAAAATAACTATATTTAAATAATGATTTGTGAGTAAACAGCTTAATTTTATTCGTTAAATAGTCCTAACAAATGCCACTCTTGATTTCCAAATTCTCTAGATAAATTCACTCCTCACTTGGTGAGTCGTGAATTTATCGATAATTTGGAAATCACTCGTGGCGTTACTTATGATAAATAGTGAAGGACATAGTGTCGTAGGGACAAGATGCGCACAGTAACGGAGGCGCATCACGTACTGAAGGGGTCCAAACTACTCGTCATTGGTTGACATGAATTACCCATTAAATGAACAATATTACGAAACCACTTGTTGTATACAGGGTGTCCTCGTCACAACTCTAAACAAATACATTTTCATAATTTAAAGAAGGGTTTAGTTTGTACCACTTTGGAAGAATGCAATATTGAGGTTGTTTTCGTAAAAAAAAAACATTTTTTAAAGATATTTACAATTCTTCACCCAATTCTATCTACCAGACACCAAAAAGTGATCCTGATATTATATATACAGGGTGTCCCATTTATCTAATGCAACTACAATAATATTTTTGTTTTTGAAACTAATTTTAGACCCAGGAGCTAACATAAGTCTGGAGATTTGGTTCATGTGTTCGAGTTATAAGTGACGTCATTACTTTTTTCAAATATCACTACATTATTTATTCATTGTTTTTTGGTTAAGAAGTGTTAAAACATTATCATATCGACTTTCTGCATCAATGAGGTATATTTTCTTGGATTTGTAGCACTTTTACATTATTTACTTTCAATCAATCTTAAAGTTAACTTTTTGGGGATTCTTTGCGACATGCCCGCCTATATATATATATATATATATATATATATATATATATATATATATGTGTGTGTGTGTGTGTGTGTGTGTGTGAGTATTTTAACGCTGTAGATATATTTTTCGGTAGGAAAACTTGGAATATAGTAGTTACTTGATAAAAGTAACGTCGAGTTCATTTACCAACAAAATCGGACCGTTCAAAATAAGGGTTAAGCTGAAGCAAAATTAAAATACGTTTCTAAGGGCTGTGATTTTGGATTTTTGGTACCTAAAATCCATCGGTCAATCCAATCTCCTGCTTGTAAATCTTTCTCCTTCATGTATAAAAATATTCTCTGACTCCAGGATATAAAAAATGTTGAAATACCGCCGTTACTATTGGAGGTGTTAACTAAGGGATAAAATTAGAACTCGCTGTAACTCGCCTGGTTAAATTATTTGTTATATTAATAATACTTGACCGCGGTTATGTTCCTGGTCTCTTGTCTCCTGCGTCGCGGGTTCAAATCCGGCCTAGGACGATGGATTTTTAGGATGGAAAAATCCAAGGGAAAAGTTTTCCGGGAGGGACTTAAGCCGTCAATCCTGAGTCTGAACATTTTCTAGCGTGAATAAAAAAGCATCTGAGCAAATTTAACCTAAGTTGTTCCTTTCAAGTTATACCTTACTTTGCCACTATATTGTTTGTTCGAATCGATGTACTAACCACATGTCCCTTGCTGACATCTACAAGGAAATAAGCGTAACTAGATTAGTCTTCTTAAGAAACGTCTCTCTCGGAGACCAGTCATGTCTTCAGCGATTGGCAATAATACGTATTTAAATCCGAAATTTGTTCAACAAAAATACATATAAAATATAATTTATTTGTATTATTATGGAATTAACACTTATAATACAACTTGATTTGTGTATGTTTAACAGCATATCTTGTCTGTGTTGTAACATTGATCTTATTGCACGAGCAGTCCTCAAGGTTCCAAATAAGAGCCTCACATTATTGGCGACAAAGTGTGCGGTGACGTTAACTTAATGAATATTTTGTTAGTTTATAGAATTGTATTGCGTAGGTCATGACAATTATTTAGGTCCATTGTTGTCAATATATTCACGAAAAATAACACAAACCGCGCTAGAAATATTTTACGCACAGTGAGACGAACTTAATCTCTTACTGAACAACGTAATCCCGGTCTACCTACCACTCTAAGGCCGGTATTCAAGAACCAAGTTCTCTAGGGCACGCCATCTCCTCCTTCTTCCCTAAGCTGAGGATCTCATCTTTCAATTGTTTCCGGAAACTTTTTTTTTTTAATATCTTGTTAGCGTATGATGTTGAATAGAGTGAGCCAGTTAGAGTAGGTTCTGCATGACCTACTTAAATAACCACGGAGAGACGCTCTTCGCGGAAAGTTTGGTTCTTGAATACCGCCCTAAATCTTCAGCAGGCTTGTCTGTTAATGTTAACAATATCATGTCGGGTTGTAACATGTGGGCAGAATTGCAATTATCGCTTTCGCACTTGGCCTCTTGGACAATCTACAATAACAGATGGATCAGAAATGTTCTGAACGTACGTGAACTGTCTCTAATTATGTGAAACCTTTTATATTTATTAAATACAAACTTGCCTCGTATCATACAAGCTTCTAGGCAGAGTCTGTAGCTGGGCCCACGATTATAGACAATTTCATCTTTCTTTGAGTATACCACTCGTAAGATATCTATAAACATAAATGCTTTTAAATCTTTCTTTCTTATCTTTTCATATTAACGACTGATCATGAAAGGAAGGGGAACGTGCTTTACGGCATTCCAATCTCAGGTTCAAGATTATCTCAAGACAGCTAAACAAGTCATAAATAACAGACATCAAGATACTTTAACTAAAAATATATATAATTGAATACTGAATGAAAAACACAAACAATACAATTAGCTGTCAAACTTGAATATAAACATCAGAAGTAGGAAACAATAACGAACAGTCGCAACTTGAAGTTAACAAAAGTATACATAACGAATCCATACATGCTTTTACTATAGTAGTTAACGTCCTCATTCACTCAAACAAAATACGTCTTCTTAACAGCTTATCTGAAGTAGAAAACGGAACAATCCTATGCGAGGGGATCTTCCCTCGAACCCCGGCGAACTTCAATGAATAAAACTTGAACTCGACTGTTAATGAAACATGTCTCCGCGTCTCGGACATTGGTATCGGCGCACACCTAACCGCGCCGATGGCGTAATGAGGGAAAAAAGGAAGGGATGAGAAGGAGAGGAAAGAGCACAGAACATAGTATTTCACAACCACGGAGGATAACATGTTACGTCACAGTACGTCACGGCAATATGGTTTTTGTCATCAAGCACAGTTCAGCCCTACATTATATGCAAAATATTGGAATTAATAAGTGTATTGAGCATTAGTAATATTCTGGATTGTAAACTGATTTTTAGTTCTATAGATTGCAGCAGTGGTTAGAAATAGAGGAGAGATACTTTTTTGTCAGTAGATTCTGTCTAATGACCTTATGGCATAAAAACCTCATAGAGAAATGAAGTATTTCTGTTGTTGAAATGGTTCTGCATGTGAAGGAATCTAGATTTCTATTTTTAAATTAAAATACAATTTCTGAAAAAGCAAACAGCATGGACGCATGGACATGTCTTTATCTGTGCATGGAACCACAAAACCTCCTCCAGTCCTGAACCACAGAATACCACGTCGACCAAATTCTGATAGTCAAATGTTTTTTGTTTGCAGAAATGTTCGGCCAAACGCTTTCCTCTCCTCTGGACTGTGTTATGTCTACTCATATTGCCAACATTTATTCTGTGGTTATGGTTATTCGAAGAAGCCGTTAGGACATATTCACAATGTCCTTCACATTGCTGGTGTGATCCCGGGCGTCGAACTGTGGACTGTTCAAATTCAACACTCACTAAAATACCTCCTACTTTCTATGAAGAAGTGAGGGACTTAAGATTGGACCACAATAACATTTCTGTACTCAGAAAAAACACATTTCTGAACTCAGGACTGGATCTTCTGGAGACATTGAGCGTGTGCCACACAGGACTCGCTATTGTTCAGCCTGGAGCATTCCGAGGTCTTGTCAAGTTGGAACAACTGCATCTTCACAACAACAGAATCGAGAATCTGGAGCCGGGAACGTTCGACAACATGAGTTCGCTGAGAGGCCTTCACTTGGCTAACAACAGAATACGCTCAGTGCCTTCCGCGCTCTTCCAGGACTTGCTCAACTTGGACTACATCAGCTTGGAGAGCAACTTCATCCGACAACTGGAAGCCGATGTGTTTCTGGGTCTCACCAAACTCAGAAACCTCTGGTTGTCCGAGAATGAAATAACATACCTTCATCCATCCACTTTCAAACACATGAAGAAGCTGAGACTTGTGTGTCTCGAGAACAACACCAACCTGCAGGTCCCGGCAGACAAACCCTTCCTCGACGTCCCTACACTCGAGAAGCTGTTTGTTTCTGATTGCAACATCAGAAACATAAGTGCAAGAACGTTTCACAAAACAAGATATTTGAGTACGTTGTTCCTGCAGAACAACAACTTAAAGACGTTTGACTTGGGGATATTAAAAATGTTGCCGTATCTTACGACCCTGTACTTGTACAAGAACCCCCTGCAGTGCGATTGTGAGCTTATGAAACTGTGGCAGTGGTGCAAGGAACGCAGAGTGAAGACAGGGATAGAGCACGATGTGCCAAGGTGCGGAGCTCCTGAGCAAGTGTCGGGATTGTGGTGGGGAGTTCTAGGTCACGCGCAGTGCAGACAGAATCACGTGCAGTTTGTGGGGGATTACCAGTCCGTCGTACACGAGTACGTCTCACGGAACGCTGAGATTGAAAAATACTTCAACTTTCTCAAATATGGCCAATCTTCAGTGTATGCAATCCTTTTTCTGATCGGGACAGTTGGCAACACTACAGTGATCATCATACTAGCTTGTAACAAAAGAATGCGCACAGTTTCATACGCGTACATATTTAATCTTGCGATTGGAGACTTATTCTCTCTGACCATGAACTTGCCGTTGTACCAGGCAATGGTACTGTCACAGCACTGGATTCTTGGAGAGTTCCTCTGTAAGTTGGCAGTGTTTTTCCGTCCACTCTCCATCGGGGTGTCAGGGTTTTCAGTCACTGTGCTCAGCGTACAAAGATACTACGCTAGTCAAGGTTCTTTGAGGCTGTCCACGCGGTCCACCACTGTTATCATCATCCTCGCCGTGTGGGTGATCGCCATGTGCTGTGCTCTTCCATCCGCCTTCTCCGTGCACGTGGATCACAACCTCATCTGCACTTCGGACAACATCGAGTACTACCGCATGGTGGATCTGTTCCACCTGCTGACTTTCTGCGTCATTCCCCTGAGCGTGATCATCACCATGTACATCCTCACAGCCCGACAACTGGCGAGGAGCGCCAGGCAGATGAAAACAGATGCCAAGGCTTCTAAGACGCTGACGAAGATAGTTCTGGGTCTTGCGATAGTGTTCTTCATCAGTTTCGTTCCGACGTACCACGTGCTCTGGACTGTGATAGTGTGGGAGATAGTCCCGCTCGAGCTGGACATGACCTACGTGGTGTTCGCATCTTCCTGCCTCCTCGTGTTCAACTCCTGCTTCAACCCAGTGGCTCTCTACTGCACCAGTGTGACCTTCAGGAGACAGTTTGAGCATTACCTGCTGTGTTGTTGTAGACGAGCCACCACCCGGCTCAGGGAAGAGGAGTCCGATCTTCCTGGTGAACTTGCTTCTGACGTCAACACTCAAGTGCGCTATCAGCGCCGATCTACTTCAGAGATTATACTTTTTTAAACAAATTGTGGCTCGTACCAACATTCCAGAAGTATAGTGTTAAAATCAACACCAAACACACAGTTTTCAGAACATTTTCGTAACATTTATCCCCTTAAGAATGTCGCGTATCTGGTTTGATGACTTTGTTTTTGTTATGTTTACCTGGGTAAGTATACAGTGTACATGAAATGAAGACAGTTTTAGAACTAACAATATGATCCCTGTTTGGTTCGTCTTCCGGGCTAAATGACTGTGGTCCGGTTTTCTACTGCTGCGGTAGACGTCATCAGGATATTCTGTGCGCTCTCTGTGAACTCCTCAACAGTCGCTGGTCGTTGGAAACTGTTCCCTTATTTACAGAGCACGCAGAATCACCTGATGACATCTACCGCAGTAGTAGACGAAACGTCAAGTTAAGAGAAAACATGACCACGGCCATTTACCCCGGAAGGCGAACCAAACAGGGATGAAGACGGCGGCCGTGGAAGCCTGCAACAATACTAACAATATGAGTGAGGGAAAGCAAATTCTTCGACAAAATATATGTGAGGCATCCATATTGGACTATGGACATAATCAATAGCGAACAGACATTTAAATGTTAACTCTATTTTTATGTGACCGATGTTATGCATCAACCGGCTAAGCGCTATTAAAAAAAAGATGCCATCTGTTGCACTGGCTCATAAAGTAAGTGTACGCACACTTTTGCACCAAATCTTTACAATAGCCTCGTAGCGTAGTGGTTAAGGCAGTGCGCAGCAAACCGGAAGGTCGAGGGTTCGAGTCCCGGTGGGTCAGGATTTTTAAACTGACCGAAAAATTCTGGTGGCACCATGGCACTGGACTCGACTCAGCCTCTAACAGAAATGAGTACCAGAAGCTTGTTCTGGGGGTAAATGAGGCCATCATGCAGGGCTAACAACCAGGATGACATGAAGTGCCGATTGTCTAGAAAAAGTGGGAGCCTTAACCTCCTACTACCCCAAGGGTCCCTTTACCTTTTTTTTATTATTAAAGAAAAATGTAAACGCCATCAGTCCTATCAGAGATTCCATGTTTTGCAACAAACGGATATTAAACCGGATCTTCATAAATGCTAATCTAAATTTTGCATCATGCAGCTAAGCGCCAAATGTTCCCGCTCTTAGATTGTTGATGCATAACTGTCAAACAAGGAAAATAACTTGCAATATCCAGTATTGTTAGTTTGGTGCTATAATAAATAGTGGAGATTGACTTAAACTTTAAACTATTTTTCTCGAAACTTACATAATGGCACATACCCGGTTGATGCATAATGCCGTCCAAGTACAAGTGAAGTATAAAGTTCTGATCACCAAATAAATAATATTTTTACTTATATTTTGTTACGTACAACGTTCCAAGTGCCATACATTGCATTTTCACTTACCATTGCATGTGGAAACCTACCTTGAACTGTTTACCAGAGAAGCATTGTGCTGTACCATTTCGGTGTAAAAAAAGATATATGTCGACTTTAACTGCAAGGCACTAAAATCCAGCGCCAAATATCTCAGTTAAACTACAGGCAAGTAATCCAACTCCTGACTTGGTGAAAAGGAAAACTTTGACAACCTGCCTGTGCGCCGTGTCCCGCCTCACTTCACTTTGCTGTTACGCAATCAGGGACATTCATCTGCTTCATACAGTGGATTGCCTTTGCTGGATTCTGGGTTCGATTTCTATGCCTTGCAGTTAAAAACGTCAGTTATTTTTAGACTGACTTGGTAAATCACTAAGCTTCTCTGGGAGAAATTTGAAGGCAGAATTTGTCATGTAATAGTTTATAGTTCCCTTGTAAGTTCTATTTAATTATATGAATATATAATAGAAATGTACAAATTATATTTTTAAAAATATAAATTATTATATTATATATTAAATCATCTTGTATCTTGTAAGCCCATGTTTCCCTTAACACAGATTTAGGCGCTCTCCCCTACAGGAAAAAAATTGAACCATACTAATTTAGTTACACTTTTTTCGTATAGATGTCATTCGAGTGGTCCGTGGTCAGCGTTCTCCCTTTACCTCTCGTACAACCTAAACGTCATGGCCGGAAACACAGCGGCTGGACTGTAGATGTTTCATTCTGTCGGTATGCCAACCACATGCCACCCATTACATCTGTAGGGAAATAAGCGTGACTAAATTAACTCTGTCTAGTAACTCCTAACAAAGGAGGGGCTGTTAGTAAAGTCATTAAGTAAAAGTGTCCTGCAGCTCTGCGCCACGGCATGATGACCTCCACCACTCGGTACTGCGAGGGAAAGAAAAATAATATATTTCCTTACATATGGAACAAATATTTTAATAAATTACAGGAACACACCGCTGTGGTCTCGAGGTAGCGCGCTGCCTTGTTACGCAGCGGTCCCGGGTTCGATTCCCGGTAGGGACAGGCTTCCTGGACGAGGTTGTTTCGGGGGTTTTCCTCACCTGTAATATATATGTCAGGAAGCTTAGGGCCCAACGGTCCGCGAATATCATCCGACCATCATCATCCTTCACCGGTGTGGAAAGCAAAAGGAATATATCATCATCATCATCATCATCCATGCAAGTATTAGGCCATGTGGCCTGTTACGGTCTCAAAGAGGAATTTTCCATCCAGTGCTTTTTTGGACGTCCCAGCTATCTTTTGCCTTGGGGGTAGTAACAAAGCATGACTTTTGGAATTCTATGAGATGGCATTCGTTGAAGATGGGCTTTTCAGTTGTTCTGGTAGTTTTGTATATGGTGAAGAATGGGTTCTACATCCAACTCTTCCAGAATTTGCTCATTTCTTTTATGGTCCCATTTTGTGTAGCCTGCTGTACGGCGCATAAATCGCATCTCATTTGCTGTTATTCGGCTTTCATCTCTTTTTCGTATTGTCCATGCTTCACTACCATATCTTAATACTGGTCTTGCGAGAACCTTATAAAGCCGTAATCTTGTGTTCTTCTGTACTAAAGATGGTTTCATTATACTGTTAATTATCCCCGTTGTTTTTGTAAAATTTGTGATTTACTTTGATATATCAGCTTCATCTTGATATGTTAAATTATAACCCAAATAATTAAATTTGTTTACTTGTTCTAAAATTTCATCATCCAAAACAATTTTGCTAGGTATAGGGTATTTCCCACAAAAGGCCATCACTTTAGTTTTCTTTGTATTGATTTCCATATTGTACCTTTTTGCAATTATATTAAAATTGTGTATAGAATACTGTAAATAGCCCTATGTACTGGAATCTATTACATCTACAATCCCTACTAAACCTGCAAAGCATAGCATGAAAATGCTATGATTGCAGTGAAAGACCTGCTCTAGGGCAGAACATTATAGAATAAAACGTATTTTGTAAGGAGAGAGAAATTTTATCGGCTTCACTAAAGCATAGTGTGTGTGATGGCCAGTCCGGTTGATCCTCCTCGGGCTGGATGACATCACAGCGAGTGAAGTCAACAGAGCTGAACCAGTTGGTCAGCAGCGATTTCTTATCCCGCGCTTCCAGCGTCCGTCCGTCCGTCCCGCGGGACCACAGTGACGTGTGCGGTGCTTACAAGTGTCCAGTTACGCCACGGCAAGTCTTAAGGGGCACATCATCTCATTATTATAAATTGTGCGCTAATTAAGGGGAAATTTAGCTTAAAAAACCGACCTACGGGTATTTTTAAACTTAAATAATTCATCTTCTTGTGAAGGCGCTCTCCCCCTACAGCGAAGAAATTGAACCATACTAATTTACTTACACTTGTTTTCGTATAGATGTCATTTGAGTGGTCCGTGGTCAGCGTTCCACCTCATACTGACATCTAGGAAACCAAGGTAGTACTAGGACGGGAAAATTCGGTAGATTTTGCTTAGAGGCCTTTTCATTCAGGCTTAAGGATCTTTTACGAGCCTGAAAATCTTAAGACTCGGGACCCACGGCTTAAAGTCCCTCCCGGATGACTTGCTCCTTGGATTTTTCCGTCCTAAAAATCCATTGACCGCGGCCGGGTTTGAACCCGCGATCCTCGGGACCAGAGGCAAGGAGCGTAACCACTAGACCACCGCGGCCGATTATACTAAATTTTTATTTATTTATATACAGATGTTTAATGTTTACACATCTTTCTGTGCCTAAAGTTTTATCTTCTTTCTCCACTCGTCTCTATCCATCCACTCCATGTCCTCCAGTCCTCTTGTTCTCATTCCAGTTCTTATTTCTTGCATCCACGAGTTTCGAGGTCTTCCTTTCCTTCTTCTTCCAGGTGGACACCATTCCAATGTTTTTTCTGGGTAACCTTTCTTCTTGCATTCGTACTAAATTAATTTTTAAATAATTGACAGTTTGCCATCGCATACCTATATGTTTATACATACCGTGTGGCGACGTAGGTGCTCCCTAGCGGGAGTTTATTTACCTATAAATCTTACTTTAAGGGAGCAAAGGAGATTAAAAGTATTTGAGAATAAAGGTCTTAACAAAATGTTTGGACCAAAGAGAGATGAACAGATAGGTGAACGGAGAAAACTACATAACAGTGAACTACATGGTCTTTATAGGAAGCCAGAACAGTTAAGTCTCATAGACTTCGATGGGCAGATCATGTGGCATGGATGGGGATTGAGAGACAGTCGTGGAAACTTCTTGTAAGAAAACCAGAAGGAAAACGCTCAGTTGGTAGACCAATAATGAGGTAGGAGAATAACATTAACTATGATTTGAGGGAAGTACATTATACAGGGGATGATTGGAAAACATTAGCTCAGGATAGGGATGTATGGAGAGCTTATGTCCATGCGGCCATGAACCTATGGGTTCGATAGTGCCAGTGAGTTAGTTAGATAGATCATCGGTTGATTAATGTCTTTGACATCGTCCGATTCCCAATAGCCAATTTTGTCGGTCCATCCAATCTCCTGGTTGTAGATGTTTCTCCTTCATGTATAAACATATTCCGTGACTCCAGCAGGTTTTAGGTCTTCCTCTGCCTCGTCTTCCTCAGGTTTCCATTCCAAAACACATTTTGGCAGTCGATCCTCTTCCATTCGCTGGACATGCCCGTACCATCTTAATTGCTGAGTTTTAATATAATCTAAAATAGTGTCTTCAATCTTCATTTTCTCCCTTATAACTGAGTTCCTAATTTTTTCTCTTCTTGAAATTCTTGCTGCCCTTCGTATAAAATCCATTTCCGTTACCAAAAGATACTTATTTGTTTTTGTTGTTAATGGCCAAAGTTCTGCTCCATAAGTAATGATGCTTTTAACAATTGTATGATATATATTCATTTTATTTTTATTACTTATATTTTTATCCCACAATATTCCATTGAGGCAAGCAATTGCACATTTTCCTTTACTAACGTAAATATATATACAAACGAAACAAAACGTAACACAAATCAAATCAATATTATTAGGGAAGCAACAACCATCAATTAATCCCATGAAAAACCAGTTACACGAAAAAAGAAACATATATTTAAGATTATTGTAAAGGCAGCAGGTAGTGAGTGTGGCGTGTCTGCCAGTAGCTAATGTTATCATAGGAACAAGACTCGCAGCACCTTCGTGTGTTAATTCAGGCCGCTATAAAGTTGTTCTCCTCGGGCCGCTCTTGTTTGCCTGCACATTCGCGAGTTTAACTTTTACTGCTGCACTTATTTATGCAACATCACTACATCAATAGTAATAATAATAATAATAATAATAAATAATAATAATTTTTTTTATTATTATTCCGGCTTTTACAATGAATATACATTTTTCCGGTACCCATGTTCACAGTTAACTACACATTTGTTTCAACAAATTTTTCCATTCTTGTCTGTTCATCCATATATCTTCTTCTATTTCCCATTCCCTCTTAGTTTAATTGATTCCCTGAATCCACGTAATATTTGGTCTACCCTTCTTTTTTCTTCCCTGTGGTTCCCAATCCATGATTATCTTAGGTAGTCTTCCTTCTTCCATCCTTCTAATGTGTCCATACCAATTAATTATATAATAATTTAATAAAATAATAATAATAATAATTAATAATAATAATGACCAACAAGGATTAAGCCCAATGGCCTGTTCCGATCTGATTATAGGTCGAATTGGTCCTTCCATGTCTTCAATGGTCTTCCCAACATTCTTCTCCCTTTTGGTTTATTATTATACATTCTTCTTGGTATGCGCTGTTCATTCATTCGTAATACGTGCTGAAGGTAAGCATTTTGATAGTATTTTATTCTTTCACAGAGATTAAATATATTAAGTTCTGTTCTTATATCTTCGTTTTTCTTTTTTATCGGTCCTTTGGTATCCTGCTATTGCTCTCAACATCTTCATTTCAGCTCATATTTGAATTCAGGAGAAAAAAAATTCCATCAGAATCATATTTTTTTCTTTCTGACACAAAAAAAGTTTATTTTTTTGTTGCTCAGTGCTATTTTTGCTGGAGGTTTGAAAATAACGTGGATTGAGCGTCGCGAGGGGTAAAGGGTTGGGCGATGGAGATTGGAATGACAGAGATATGTAGAGGGGAATGGTAGTATATTAATTCGGAGCAGGAAGATGTGTGAAACCTGATAAGTTGAATAAAATAAATAGCAATAATGTTAATAATAATAATAATAATAATAATAATAATAATAATAAAACCAAAGAGAAAAAGTTTATCTGAACTGGGAGTTGAACCCAAAGTATTCAGCTTTACGCCCTAACACTAACCAATTGTGCTATCCAGGCAATCGAGGAGCAGACACAATGTTTTCTCTGTGAAACCTTTGTATACCCAGTAACAGTGAAATTCTATTCACATTACAACTAGCTTATTATTATTATTATTATTATTATTATTATTATTATTATTATTTATTATTATTATTATTATTATTATTATTATTATTAAACAAAAAAGTGATATTAAGAACAGAATAAATAAAGGTAGAGCAACAACAGCAATGATGAATGGAGTCTTATGGAACAGACATATAACCAGGAAAAATAAGTTACAAATATATAATTCAATAGTGAGAAGTACTGTCACATGTGGAGCTGAAGTTTGGAAATTCAACAAAAACTTATGTCGACGGAAATGGATTTCTTGAGGAGAGCAGGAAGATGTTCAAAATTAGACAAAATAAGAAATACTGTCATAAGAGAAAAAAATGAATATTGGTTATTCAATAGTAGATTATATACGACGAATGCAAGAAGAAAGATTACCCAGGAAAACATTGGAATGGTGTCCACCTGGAAGAAGAAGGAGAGGAAGACCTCGAAACTCGTGGATGCAAGAAATAAGAACTGGAATGAGAGCAAGAGAACTGGAGGACATGGAGTGGATGGAGAGAGATGAGTGGAGAAGAAAAATAAATCTTTAGGCACAGAAAGATGTGTAAACATTAAATATCTGTAAATAAATAAATCAAATTATTATTTATTATTGTTGTAGGAAATGCGACAGTTGCCTCGCGATGTTCCGCAAGTGGTTTTGGCTTGTATTAATGTGGCAGCTAATAGCTGAACAAAGAGATTTGACCTCTGGCAAGATCAAGTTTTCAAATTGAATCACGTAAACTCGAGTTGTTTTCAAGGTGTACGCAATAGACCACTTGCTTTTTGCTCCCCGCTCCACTTACATGTTTACTGCATTGTGTACTGAATTTCACATGTTCTTGTAATAAATTCCATCTCCAAGGCCCCTCACTAAGTTCACCAGCATTTTTACAAAAATGGAGAAACTTAAATAGCATTTATTATCCTGTATATAAATACCCAGGAACAATATATGCAAACAGGAATTAAGTGTAGAAATAAATTTAACATAGGCTCAACTCTGGAATCGCATGCCATTATGTGTTACAGGGATTCTTGTCGTGCCAACTTCTCTAAAAGTATATATATATATATATATATATTTAATGTCCTTTTAGATATTTCTGGTGTTCTCTCCTGGCAATGGCGTAATTGTAACCCACTTCTGAGGTTGGGGCGCCTGTAAGGCGGAGTGACGTTGTGCCGCGATGATGATGTGATTATGATTTTATGATGATGATTGATAATGATGCGCCAGGAGAGTCCTTAATCCTAAGCTTAATCTAAGATGAATATGAATGATGATGATTGTGATGGCCGTATGATTTCGGGGACCGTTTGGGCCTTAAAGTTTTCCTGATATTTGTCTTACAGGTGAGGAAAAACCCCGATAAAAACCTCAGGCAGAAAAACTTTCCCGACAGGGGATCGAACCCGGGCCCGCTGCGTGACAAGGCAGCACGCCACCTCGAGACCACAGCGGTGGATTTAACATTTATAAAACTGTTATTCTACCAGTTATATTATATGGATGTGAAACATGGACTCTTACTTTAAGGGAGGAAAAAACGTTACATGTATTTGAGAATAAAGTTCTTAGGAACATGTTTATACCAAAGAGAGATAAACAGACGGCGAATCGAGAAGACTACATAACTAACAGTTTATTTGTTGTACCTGTATTATTGTGGTGCGTTGTTGGGCTGGATTTTGAATTTCGTGTGGACGACGGTGAGAGCCGGGTCTTGTCTTGTATCGTAAGGGGAGATAGGCCCTACATCAGCTAAGGAATCCCGAATCGGCGAGCGTGCGGAAAAATTACATATCAGTCTGTACCTCCGTTCTGGAAATGTCGTTTCTGGAGTCTTCTATTCGAGAAGTGTATCGATTGGAATTCAATATTATTCTACCCTCGCATATATAAAGAAGTGGGAGGGTCGTGTGACAAGTGAATGTGACCGAAGAGCGAATTTGTTTTCTTGCAAATTACTTTAGGCCTAGTGCTTGGACATAATTAGCAAATAAAGTTATATTCCGTGCAGCAGGGCTACGAAACAAATCGGGAAAAAATGAAAATCGTTGTAAATCGTTGCCTGAGAAATATCTTGGGTAGGCCTATATGGTGAATGGAGGAGACTACATAACAATGAACTACATGGTCTTTATAGGAAGCCAGATATAATAAGAACAGGTAAGTCTCGTAGACTGCGATGGGCAGGACATGTTGCGCGTATGGGGAATGAAAGATGTGCATGGAAGCTTCTTGTCGGAAAGCCGGAGGGAAAACGCCCAATTGGTAGACCAAGAATGAGGTGGGAGAATAACATTAACTATGATTTGAGGGAAGTAGATTATACAGGGAATGATTGGAAAGCATTAGCTCAGGATAAGGATGTATGGAGAGTTTATGTCCGCGCGGCCATGAACCTATGGGTTCGATAGTGCCAGTGAGTATGTAAGGCCTATATGGTGGGCAGAGATTATAACAAATAAAGAACTTTGGAGAAGAACGAATCAAAATTATATTTGTAAAGAAATTAAATGTAGAAAATGGAAATGAGTTGGTCATGTGTTACGGAGGGAGAATTATAACATTACAAAAATTGCATTTGATTGGAACCCCCAAGGATTGAGAAGGCGAAGAGGAAGACCTAGAGCAACATGGAGTAATACCATCAGGGATGAAGCTGAACAGACAGGGATGATTTGGAATGAAATTAAGACATTGGTAAACAACAGACAGGAAGGAATATATAATGAAATTATACAAGGCAATGGCAGTGCCTATTATTACTTATGGATCCGAAACATGGACAGTGACAACACAACAATCTGCCAGAATACAAGCTGCTGAAATGAGATTCCTCAGACCAATAACAGGATATCAAAGAACAGACAAAAAAACATAACACAGAAATAAGAGTAGAGGAATTAAACACAACAATAGAGAAATACAGAACAAACTGGAAAGAACACTTGATGACTGAGAATATAATATCAAAAGCAGCATACAGCTATTCACCACGAGGAAGAAGAAGTTTGGGAAGACCAAAGAAAAGATGGAAACAGCAGCAATTTGGAGCCGGAACAGGCTGGTAAATAAACCTAAACCGTGAAGTAGAAGAAGAAGAAGAAAAAGAAGAAGAAGGTAAACAACAGAGTGCTTTTATCAAGGCCCTATGCTTCCCAGTGAAGTGTCCACGTCTACTACTGCTTCCGTATATCAGGAAAATCGGACCGTAAATTGTACTTCCTGGGGGTTGGTGCACTGGGGGAAAGGTCGGTGGATCTGCTAGACAGTCCTCCCGGCCAAGTCCAAGGGATTCGTGAACCATTAGTGGGGTCGGCATGAGTTGCTCACTTGTTGGAGCTTGCGAGCTTCGTGCTGGACCACAACTGCAACAGGACACGTCCCTGGGGGCACACCAGGGCACTGCTCGGGGAGCAACTGTGCTGGTTCCCGGCTCAGCCTACGGGCTCGTGGATAAACTGTGGGGTCACCAAGAGATGAGCACCTGGATGTACTAAAGTCTCACACTGCGGGGCTTGTGGACTCAAGCCCTAGCCGGTCTTACAACGGCCGCAGGATGCGTCCCTAGAGGTAGAACAGGGGAACGGTCGGTGGATCTGCAAGAGTAGTCCTCCCGCTAGGCTCGAGGAGCCCGTGGACCAACTGTGGGGTTGTCAGGAATGAGCGACCTGATGTACTATGTAGCTCAGCAATTTCCCTGAAGTTGCGACTCCCTGAGGTGTGGGTTTTAAGCCGAGAACTTGAACGTGGACGCGATAGTTAAGGCAGGACAAGTATCTGGGACTTGGGAGTATGGTCTCTGACCGAGGTATCCCAAGGGTCCAGATGTACTTGCTGCGTGACGGACTTGCTATTTAAGCGGACACCTTGCAGCAGGCAGGAGAACGGGTGACTTGAACCTGTTTAAAATTCCTTGATCGCATCTCTATTACTGATTGCTAATTAATTTAATTTTAAAACTTTGCTTAATTTCTGGAGGTGATAATGTAGAAGATCCAGTTTCGCGGAATCAGTGATGTGTGTAATTTGGGTGCCGCAGGGAGTCGTGTAATGTGAGACCAAACAATTTCCCATCAATCATTGCTGTGTGTTCGGCTAATTTAATTTGCTGCATCCTCAAACCTGCTGCGGAATTTCAAATCGAAACTGACTTTTCCATATTTAACACGTCTTGTTTTTAATGAGTTTAATACAGGGTGTGCCTCAATTTGCGTCCTTACAGCGCACACAAAGGTTTTAGAACATAATAGATAGCAGGTAAACTGAAGCCATATTTGAAAAAAAAAAAAATTCTGTAGGTTGTTCATAAACATCGGTTGAGCGTTTCAGACGTCTTTAAAAAAACAAACTCACACATATCCATTTAAAGATGTGTAGCCTATATAATTCTTCTGTGCGTGTGTTTGTCACTGAACTCCTCCTAAACGACTGGATAGATTTTGATGAAATGTTGTGCGTGTGGGGTCCCTCGATGGTTTAGATTCACAATTGGACCCTATAAAACTAATAGGTGTAGGAGTTCATCTGAAGTGAACATTTAATAATTGCTCTAATAGTTACATTTTTAATGTTTCACAACGAAACTCAGTATATCCTATTACAATAAATTGGAGGTAGGTATTATCAAAATATGAGCGAAATCCGACAATTAGAAGTGGAGGCTTACTTGAAATCCGAAATTAAAAATTGTCTAAAAGATTGGACCGATGTTTATTAAATTTGTGTGTGTGTTTGTGTGGATCCATGGGTGGTATTTGTTTATTAAGGAGGGGTGGAGCGGCAAGGTAAGCAGTATTTTTTTCCAAATCTATATACTAAACATTTAAAAACATAGTTTTTCTTTTACGGCATGCAAACTAGTTTTATAGTAAATATGAGAGTCGACACTTTCACACAGGATAGTACAGATCCGCACGAGCTCAGTGACAAGTGGCAACTGTTTTTTTCTTTAAGAGGGGGCGGCTTGGACGGCTACAACTTACAACTCTCTACCTGCTGTGTTGCATACTTCAGTTTTATTTAAGGATTTCTCACAAGAAAATACGGTTAAAATGGCAACCCAGTGCCCTATTCTAAACACACAGTAACTTCCTGGGTTGTATCTGAGTGTAGAGACTTACAAGCTCAAAGACAAACACACGTACTGAAGATAATTTGAAAATATCAATAAGTAAAACGAAAATCTTATTTTTTAGAGGATTACATATCTTAAGAGCTAAAATAATTCTGCAGCTGAAAACACTCCCAATCCACGTTATTTTTTAACTCCCTCTTCTTCTTCTACCAAGTGGCACCCAGTCTAATATTCTTGTTGTGAATCTGTCTTATGTCATTCTTTTGACATGACCACACCATTTTAATTGTTTGTTTTTTTATGAAATGCACAATTGAAGTTTGAACGTTCATCTATTGTTTAATTACACTGTTTGTTGTTTTGTCTGTTGTAGAAATTCCAGCTCAACGCGTACACAAATACATTTCTACAGAATTTAATTTACTTCTTGTTGTAGATTTTAATTCACATGTTTCTGTCATTGTGCTCCTTGGTATTGTATTAACAATGTTTGTTTTTGTTTTACAACTTATATTCTGTTCACATAAAACACCATTTAATTTTGATGTTGCAGATTTGCCCTCTCATTCATTTCAGCATCATCACTTACATCTGCACTCATTTTTGTCCCCAAACATACATATTCGTTACATTATTATATTTTTCCATGTCCGCCTTCTAAAATTATATCTTTTGATTTATCTCCTATTATCATATATTTCGTTTTGTTCAAATTTATCTTTATTCCCCATGTTTCGTCTTCCTTCTTCAGTTGTGTTGTCATAAGTAATGCCACGAGTGATTTCCAATTTATCTAGAAAATTTGGAAATCAAGAGTGGCATTTGTTAGGACTATTTAACGAATAAAATTAAGCTGTTTACTCACAAATCATTATTTAACTATAGTTATTTTAAAATATTTATATATTTAATGTTTGAAAACAAATGAGAAATGTGAGGTTATGTTCATTCACTGCTGCTTGATCATATTATTTATTACCAAATAAGATCGCAATATTGTAAGAGTGCACCCAAGTGGAGAAATAATGAAACACATCAAACTATATATCATAATCAACATTACGGGTTATTCATTTATTTTTTTAGTAAAGGACTCAGAAAAATCAAGGAATCTTTTCATTATTTGCTATATTCAATGTATTTGTTGGAGAAAAATAATGCTTTGACCTGTTCAGAACATTAAAAAGGAGGAGCTTTCTTTATCACAAAAGCAGGAGCTGAAAAAGATAAATCGATAAAGAGCAAACACGATTGTCATTGGTTGTAAAATAACATTCATTGAAACGTGATTGGTCATTGACTAGCATTTGTGGCATCAGTCAAGTAGATCTATTCTAAATCTTCGCAATCTTCTGCCATAAGTAGCTGATCATCACCTAACAGCGACGAATAAATAATTGTTTTATTTTTTATTTCAGGATTGAAACTTTGTATACTTGTAGAGGACCCGTTACAATACAATAATTTCATATTTATTTTCTAAAATCCTGGCCAGAATCATCCGAAAATAAAATAAAAAAAAATTAAAACCGGTATAATAGGTTGTGGACTTGTCGACTTTTTAGTCAATCGTTGTAAGAGCTCAGTTGGTAGAGCGGTGGACTGTAGTGGTATGTAATTACAGTAATCCTTACGTCGCTGGTTCAAATCCGGCTGGGAGGGATTTTTTATAGAAGAGTGTTACTTTTAGCTCATACTACAATAGTATCGAATTTAAAGATATTTACATTTCTATCTTATTCTGTAAAATATTAAAACTAAAAAATAAAAAATAAATAATATTTTAAAAAACTAAAAGAACACGCTTTAAAACCGAATTAAAAATGAAAAATAATTTTAATTTCCAACACGCTTGGGATAAATAATTTTACCATGAAAAGCGTGGGGTGCTTTTTATGATTTTTACATTTTCTTCTTAGAGAATTTATTTTTACCAATATCTGTTTATTATCAAATATATTAATTGATAAAGAGCACCCCACGCTTTTGATGGTAAAATTATTTATCCCAAGCATGTTGGAAATTAAAATTATTTTTAATTTTTTAATTCGGTTTTAAAGCGTGTTCTTTTAGTTTTTTTAAAACTATTATTTATTTTCTTCCACACTTCCTGGTCTTGTGTGTGTGCTTCAGTCATATTTATCTTCTTCATGTTGTCTTGAATTCCCTTTATCCACGTTCGCTTTGGTCTACCATTTCAATACTTCTTTGTTTGTTTCTGTGTCCCTTCTTCTCATTATATGTCCATACCATCTTAGTTGGATTTCTTCAATCTCTTGTACAATATCCTTTTCTACATTCATTATTTCTCTTATTGTATTACTTTTTTATTTTATCTAATTTTGATATTCTTGCCGTTCGTCTTAAAATAGTCCATTTCTGTGACTATTATTATTGTTGTTACAATGGCGTATAGAAGAGGACAAACAGGATGTGGGGAACTATTTATCTTGCGGTGTGTTGGCAGCCACTTGCTACCGACTCACGCATTATCATTGCTTTAGGAAAGAAGCGGTGCGTTAGCTCTAATGACCAATTGAACAATCTGATACGATATAATGAGTTACCGACACAATCCCCGCTAATAGACTATTCACAATGGCTGCGTCTTTCATTTTATAGCTGTTAAATTCAATTCATTATAACATTGTGGGGCTTTCGTGTATATCATATTTTTAAATTTTATCAACGAACCCAAGAAAGCGGAAACTGAAAGTCCGACCTGTTAATGACAAATGAGGAAATTTTGAACAAGTGGCTGAATTCAAATACCAAGGAACAATAATCACAAACAGGAATGAGATGCACAAAGAAATTAAACATAGGCTCAATTCTGGAAATGCGTGCTATTATGCATTACAGAGACTCTTGTTGTCCCAACTCCTTTCAAAAAACGTTAAACTGAAAATATATAAAACTGTTATTCTACCAGTTATATTATATGGATGTGAAACATGGACTCTTACTTTAAGGGAGGAAAGGAGATTACGAGTTTTTGAGAATAAAGTTCTTAGCAACAATTTTGGACCAAAACAACACAAGAATAACAAAAATAGCTATGATAAACTATCCAGGAGGTAAAAGAACATTGGGCAGACCAGAGGGTTGTGCAAAAACTTCCTCATTCAGGAAAAAAAAAAAAGACTTATGTTTGAAACAGCAGAAAAATGAATAGCAGTGATACAGTAGAAGTCCATGTCTAATGATTGATTGATTGTTTCCCGTTCCTCCCGCTAGGAACATGAGTGTTCCCCTGGTAGGAAGTTTCTTAACCGGAGTAAAGTCCATGTTTCACATGCATATATATCCATCCATAGTAAGTCTGCCCTAAGGTAGGTCTTTCACTGCAATTATAGCATTTTGATTGTATGCTTGCAGTTTTACTAGGGAATTGTAGGTGTGGTAGCTTCCCGTTGCTTTCCACACCGGTGAAGGATGATGATGATGATGATGGTGGCCATATGATTTCGGACACCGTTTGGGCCTTAAAGTTTTCCTGACATTTGTCTTATTATTATTATTATTATTATTACTTACTTACTCACTGGCACTATCGAACCCGTAGGTTAATGGCCGCACGGACATAAGCTCTCCATACATCCCTATCCTGAGCTAATGCTTTCCAATCATTCCCTGTATAATCTACTTCCCTCAAATCATAGTTAATGTTATTCTCCCACCTCATTCTTGGTCTACCAACTGGGCGTTTTCCCTCTGGCTTTCCTACAAGAAGCTTCCATGCAAGTCTTTCATACCCCATACGTGAAACATGTCCAGCCCATCGCAGTCTACGAGACTTAACTGTTCTTATTATATCTGGCTTCCTATAAAGACCATGTAGTTCATTGTTATGTAGTCTTCTCCATTCACCTGTCTGTTCATCTCTCTTTGGTCCAAAAATTTTCCTAAGTACTTTATTCTCAAATACTTGTAATCTCCTTTCCTCTCTTAAAGTAAGAGTCCATGTTTCGCACCCATATAATGTAACTGGTAATTATTATTATTATTATTATTATTATTATTATTATTATTATTATTATTATGAAAATGCCACAGAAATGAAGGAAGCATTAATGGACCTAACCTCGAAACCCTCCATTAGGGAAAAGTTTTGGCCAACCCTTTCAAATATTTTGCGAACCGCCTTGGGGGTCGCGAACCACAGGTTGGGAAACGATGCTGTAGATAAATTGTAAATGATTCGAGACATTACTTATGATAAAGTATCGGGATGTTTTACTTAAGTTATGTTTGAATATAGTTTTATTGGACGGGACGACTCAGTAATGCCCACGCACGAGGTCGAGGGGAAGAAGAAAGTTAATGGATTATTATCAGTTTAACGTAACATTCCATAATGTGTAATAAAGGGCAGGTGACACAAACAAGGGTTGGTTTAAGGGCGAGATGCCAGCCAGATAATAAGACAACTTTTTTAGTAAATGAAAAATGCACAAATGAGGTTCTCCCGGTTAATACTTGACGAAATTAGAAGAGCGAGTTTGGGGGAAAAAAGAAAGAAAACTCGACGTAACGACTTGCTGCCCGGAGCGGCAGGTGTTCATTGTCAGCCCGCGCGCTCCAACGGGATTTCTTCAAATCTGTAAACTTTACAAACACAGCCAGGATTTATGTCATTTTCATCGTCGGACTGTACATTCAAGACCTCGCAAGCGATATTGTCACGTCTCATTTCCTTGCCTTTTTTTCCCTTTAGGGCGCGTGTTGTTGGCAAGAACTTTCCAGGTACTTTTAAAACTCACAATGGGTTAAAGCAAGGACATGCACTATCTCCGGAGCTCTTCCAGATGAATGGAAGGAATCAATTATCGTAGCAATTTATAAGAAAGGAGATAAAACTGATTGCAACAACTACAGGGGCATCTCATTACTTTCAACTTCGTACAAAATTCTAACAAATATATTAGTAAGCAGACTTACTCCCTATATTGATGACATTCTAGGAGATCATCAATGTGCATTTATATGAAGCAGGTCTACAACAGATCAGATTTTTAGTATAAGACAGATTTTAGAAATGGGAATATAATGGTACTGTACATCAACTATATGTAGACTTCAAAAAAGCATATGATTCAATTAAGAGGGAGAAGTTATATAGTATCCTGCTGGAGTTCGGAATTCCTAAAAAGTTAGTTAGACTTATACGAATGTGTCTAAATGGCTCAACGAGTAGGGTGCGTGTAGGCAAACAGTTTTCGGACACTTTTGAAATCCAGAATGGGTTGAAGCAAGGAGATGCACTATCTCCTCTACTATTTAATTTTGTACTAGAGCATGCCATTAAATCTTTAGAGAATGAGGAAGGCTTACAACTCAATGGTATTAATAAGCTGTTAGTTTATGCTGATGATGTAGTACTATTGGGCGATAGCGAGGAGATACTAAAGGACAACACGTACACACTATTGAGTAACACTAAGAAATTGTGGCTGGAAGTAAATATCAAAAAAACTAAATATATGTTCACACATAGAAATACATTATATAATGAAAATAAATGAACAGTTAATGACAAATGAGGGAACATTTTAAGAAATGGCTGAATTCAAATATTTAACAGTAATAATTAACCAACTTACTCACTGGCACTATCGAACCCGTAGGTTCATGGCCGTACGGACATAAGCTCTCCATACATCCCTATCCTGAGCTAATGTTTTCCAATCATCCCCTGTATAATCTACTTCCTTCAAATCATAGTCATTGTTATCCTCCCACCTCATTCTTGGTCTACCAACTGGGCGTTTTCCCTCTGGTTTCCTACAAGAAGCTTCCATGCAAGTCTTTCATTCCCCATACGAGCAACATGTCCTGCCCACCGCATTCTACGAGAGTTAACTGTTCTTATTATATCTGGCTTCCTATAAAGACCATGTAGTTCATTGTTATGTAGTCTTCTCCTTTCACCTGTCTGTTCATCTCTCTTTGGTCCAAAAAATTTCCTAAGAACTTTATTCTCAAATACTTGTAATCTCCTATCCTCCCTTAAAGCAAGAGTCCATGTTTCGCATCCATATAATATAACTGGTAGAATAATAGTTTTATATATTTTCAGTTTAACGTTTTTTGAAAGGAGTTGGGACATCAAGAGTTTCTACAATGCATAATAGCACGCATTTCCAGAATTGAGCCTATGTTTAATTTCTTTGTGCATCTCATTCCTGTTTGTGATTATTGTTCCTAGGTATTTGAATTCAGCCACTGCCTCAAAATTTCCCTCATTTATCATTAACTGTCCATTTCCATTATATAATGTATTTCTACGTGTGACCATATATTTAGTTTTATTGATATTTACTTCCAGTCCCAATTCCTCAGTAGTGTGTGCGTGTTGGCCTTTAGTATCTGCTCGCTATCGCCCAATAGTACTACATCATCAGCATAAACTAACAGCTTATTAATACCATTGAGTTGTAGGCTTAAATGATAATACAAAGGAAAATAAAGAGAACAATGCAGAATATAAAGAGAGGTATCAGAAAAATCGCAACATAAATTCGACTTAGAGAGGAGCGTGTGTAGTTAGTGCGTGACGGAGTCGTTAGCAGGTGATAAAGTAGTTGGATTGATTGGACGTTACAAAGTGGATGCAGTTAACTTTAATAACCAGGGTGAAGCGCAACCCCCGTCTGTTCACAACCCTCGCTCCATCTTGTTGAGATGTCCTATGTTTTTAAAACATTATTTAGTTTTAATTAAATTTTTAATACACAATATTACACGAGATTCACTCGCTTAAGGTAAGACGGTAGGTTAACAATTGAAAAAAAAAACATTTTTTTATAATTGGATAGTCTATTATTTCCTGAACATTTCTATACATGATTTTTTACTGAACGCCAATTATAACTAACTAAGTCACTGGCACTGAGGAACCCGTAGGTTCATGGACTCATTACTTTAAGAGAGGAATAACATTAACTATGAGGGAAGTAGATTATACAGGGGATGATTGGACATGGCTTGAGGATAGCGATATATGGAGAGCTTATGATAATAGCGTTTCCAGAATTGAGCCTATGATTAATTTATTTTTGCATCTCATTCGTGTTCTATAGAACATGCAGTAATAGCATATTGCGAGGTTGGAAAGTCGTTTTAACAGATGCGAGGAAAATGTTTAAAAACTAAGAGATAGCGAGGTTTTTAATTTCAGAGATTTTGTAAAACAGTTCATAAACGTGCATTAAAGAGAAACCTGATGTCCGGTTTTGGTCCTGCCAATGTAGAGTCATCCGAAAGCCAAACTAGGCAAGATCCCGCGTGATCGACTATTCCGATTGAGGTTTTAAGCGGTTTCCCTCAATCCAAAGAGCAAATGCTGGAATAGAACAATAAACTATCATAATTCAGGAACCCGGGGTCCTACCTATTAAGCAGGACCAAAATAGATCGCTCACCGCCAACACTTAACTGATGGCAGCACAGCTGTCCATCTATCTATCCAGATCTATAAACGTGCGGTCTACATTATTTTTTGCGCGATGGTGTTTTCAAAATAATAAATAATAGTAAAATAATGACATCTTTGTTGGAAATATTTGCGTTCAATATAAACAACTGACTAACGTTAAACAGTGTGGCCAATGTTTATTAGTTGAGACTACAGGAGGCCGTGACACCAATCAGTGATAAAATGGCAGCAAGTACGTATTTACTGCTTTATATTGTTTCAAATAAAGTTCGTTTAAAATGCAGTTATTTGTTTCGTATAATGTATATTAACACTACCTTTCCAGTGTTTGTGCCAGGTCTAGAATGGTGTAATGGGCTGCACACTAGTCTGGATAACTAAAGGCCCACGGTTCGATTCCTGGTTCGGGCATTATTTTTTTCTTTTTACAATATCATTATAATATGATCCACTATTGGAACTGTGTTAAAATAACTGCATTGGAAAATGTTAAATAACATCGTTTACTGCTTATAAAAGTGGTCGTGTGAAATTCTCAAATATAGATACTTCTAAACGAAGCCGGCCGTTGGCGTTGGTAGTGACACCTACCTGACAGCGGACGAAACGAGGATTATAGATTTGTACATGTGGAAAGAATTGTTAATGTTTGTGCCAGGTCTAGAATGTGTAGTGGGCTGCACACTAGTCTGGACAACTAGAGGTCTACGATTCGATTCCTGATTCAGACATTAATGTTTCTTTTCACAATATCATTATAATATTATAGTTTAGGCCTGCAAGTTCTCGCTCTGCATTCAACCGTACGTCTTTTTAATAGATTAGTAGAGCAATGCATTAGAATTGTTTGGTTATGACTATTTAACTCGCGCCCCAAATGGGAGTCAATGACCAATCACATTTGAATGATTTCTTATTTACAACCAATCACAGTCGTGTTTCGCTTAAAATTTACCAACTAAAGATTATCATAATAAAGAAAGCACCTGCTTTTTTAACATTCTGAATAGGTCATAGCATTATTTTGCAGTGACTGACTCTCTAAGAAATACGGCTACCAGATTGTATATATAGTGCATGAATGTTAACAGAAAGCGCATGCGATAGATAATATAAAAACATTTGTAACAATTGATTATACCACAAAAAAAAAATAAAACACTGTTTGCACTTTCTTAAACGAATTATTTTGCAGAAAAATGTAATTGACATATTTACATCATAGGACATCAAATTAATCAATACCTGTAACGTTGGTTATAAATTTCTCCACTAGGGTGCATTCTTACAACATTGCAATCCTTTGGCAATAAATAATATTATGATCTGGTTGCAGTGATGAACAAAGGAAGGAAATGAAGCGTACCAATCGTTTCTCATTTCTTTTCAAACATCGCCGTTTACATTAAATATATAAATATTTTAAAATAACTATAGTTAAATAATGATTTGTGAGTAAACAGCTTAATTTTATTCGTTAAATAGTCCTAACAAATGCCACTCTTGATTTCCAAATTCTCTAGATAAATTCACTCCTTACTCGTGACGTTACTTACGAAGATAGTGCATCTCCTTGCTTCAACCCATTGTGGATTTCAAAAGTGTCTGAAAACTTTTTGCCTACCCGCACCCTACTCTTTGTGCCATTTAGACACATTCGTATAAGTCTAACTAACTTTTTAGGAATTCCGAACTCCGGTAGAATACTTTAGGCCTATAAGTTGTCGCTCTTAATTGAACCTTACGTCTTTTTTAGGCATTCCAATTGATTAGTAGAGCAATGCATTATAATTGTTTGGTTAGGACAATAAATAATCAGACAGTCTGGTACAAACCAACACACGCTCTGTAATTTATAATATGTTTTGAATGCGGAAGGAATTGATTCTAAGAGAGCGGGAAGATAAACACACCGGTGTGTAATGTAATAATTAACAACCTGCCCTTCAGGTCCCGGGGCGCGTCTTGTCGCAGCGGGAGGTCTCTCCTCCTCATAAAATAACTTTAAAAATGTCTCTGGAGTCACGTGGTCATAAGGATGTTATTAAGCCCAGAGCAACAGATATGGAGACATCTAGCTGCATATAATTAAACTACCCTCCACATATCACCCGCCAGGGCCCAGCCACTCCGTCGCGCAGGAATTGCGGAAACTAACCGAATTCCTCGCCAAGTCGAATTTATGTAGGCCGCGGTGGACTAGTGGTTATGCTCCTTGCCTCTAGTCCCGAGGGTCACGGGTTCAAACACACACACACACTATTTAGGGATATAATAAGAAGATATAAGCCTCGTAGACTGCATTGGGCAGGACATGTGGCACGGACAGGGAATGAAAGAGAGGCATAGAAAATCCTTGTATGAAAATCAGAGGAATACAGTAGGTAGACCAACAATGAGGTGGAAGAATAACGAAGATTTGATGGAAGTATATTGTATAGGGGATGATTGGAAAACATTAGCTCCGGATATGGATATATGGAGAGCTTATATCCCCGCGGCGATGAACCTTAAAAGTAATTTATCTATAATGGCGTAACCCATTGTTGAGCGATGGTCTCTGCTTTGTAAGGAGTTACTAGACCAAGTTAATTTTTAGTTATCTTATTTGCTCATAGATGTCATGGATGGCATGCGGTCAACACACCGATCCAATGAGAGATCTAACAGACAACTAAGGTATCTCTAGGATGTTGAGGTCGGTAAATTTTGCTTAGAGGCCTCTTTATTCAGGCTTAAGGATCTTTTACGAGCTGAAAATCTTCAGACTCGGAACCCACGGCATAAAGTCTCTCCCAGACGACTTGCTCCTTGGATTTTTCCGTTCAAAAATCAAAAAAAAAAAAATGCATCAACCGTGGCCGGGTTTGAAGCCGCGACCCTCGGAACCAAACTTAACCACTAGACCACCACTGCGTTTAAAAGTAAAGTAGGTATTAATTTGACACCAACATTTTACTGGCACTTTTTCTTTCATCCAAGGAATACTTACTTATAATCTTGCGCACTGATACAAATCATTGGCAGTTCCTGCATTACTTTATGGGAGCGAAACTTGGGTAATGACCAAAAAACTGCAAAGTAGAATACAAAGCGCAGAAATGAACTTCCTTAGAAGAACAAAAGGCTGCACAAGATTGGATCAGATAAGGAAAGAAGATAAAGAACAGAGGTAAATATATATCCATTGGATGAGAAAACCAGAGAATATAGAGAGAAATGGTGGAATGCAGGCTTTTCACGGCCGGTAATCATGGTAGTAAAAGATTCCGGGCTATGTGGCCGTGGTCTATAACTGGCGTTTCTTCCAGACGTTTCTCGACTTCGCAGTCGAGTCTACGACAGGGAAACAACAGCTGTAAGCGCTCGCCACTGAAGATGCCCTCCGCAGTTGAGGGAGAAACGTCTGGAAGAAACGCCAGTTATAGACCACGGCCACATAGCCCGGAATCTTTTATTACCATAGAGAGAAATGGTTTACACATGTGGAAAGAATGAATGTAACAAGATTACCAAGAGCAGCATTCAACTACAAGCCAAGAGGTTTAAGGAATGTGGGAAGGCCAGTGAAAAGATGGGCAGAACAACTGTGAGCCCCTGAAGAAGAAGAAGAAGAAGAAGAAGAAGAAGAAAAAGAAAAAGAAGACTGATACAAATTCCACCCTGTATATTCAGTACATTTGAAAAATTAGAACATGAAATGGACTTGCTGAGGAATTGGCTTAGTTTCTACAGTTGCTGTACGACGTGACCAGACAACATGTGGCTGTGAGACGGTCCCCGGGGAGGCCGCTCTCCTATCATCACTACATAAATCTCTCTTTGTGGTCCAATAGCAAAACGTCACGGTTCGCCGCGCCACCTTCTTTTTGTCCTATCGTCACACGTCGCAAACTTTGTAAATACGCAATGTAATGCGCACCCTTCTGGAAAGTTCGCAAATCCTGACACGCTCCGTGGATCTGCTGTTCCCCATTCACAACACAATAATAATATGGATGCGAAACATGGACTCTTACTTTAAGGGAGGAAAGGAAATTACGAGTATTTGAGAATAAAGTTCTTAGGAAAATTCTTATTATGTCTGGTTTTCCATGTTATTCTGTAAAATATTAAAACTAAAAAATAAAAAATAAATAATAGTTTTAAAAAACTAAAACAACACGGTTTATTAGAAAACCTAACCAAAAAAAGAAAAATAATTTTAATTTCCAACACGCTTGGCATAAAATTAAAGTGGTCAACAAAAAAATCATTACCAATGCATATAGAATAAAACTAGAGTTATCTACAAAGAAAATAATTTTACCATCAAAAGCGTTGGGTGCTTTTTATGGTTTTTACGTTTTCTTCTTAGAGATTCTACTTTTACCAATATCTGTTTATTATCAAATATATTAATTAATATAGAGCACCACGCTTTTGATGGTAAAATTATTTTTGTTGACTATTTAACTCATGCCCCAAATGGGAGTCAATGACCAATCACGTTTCAATGATTTCTGTTTTACAACCAATCAGAATCGTGTTTCACCAAATATTTATCAGTGTTATGATTACCATATTAAAGAAAGCTCCTCCTTACAATATTGCGTTCCTTTGGCAATAAATAGTATGATCTGGTTGCAGTGATAAACAAATGAAGCAGTAGAAGCGTACCTATCGTTTCTCATTTGTTTTCAAACATCGCCGTTTACATTAAATATAGGCTATAAATATTTTAAAATAACTATAGTTAAATAATGATTTGTGAGTAAACAGCTTAATTTTATTCGTTAAATAGTCCTAACAAATGCCACTCTTGATTTCCAAATTCTCTAGATAAATTCACTCCTCACTTCGTGAGTCGTGAATTTATCGATAATTTGGAAATCACTCCTGGCATTACTTATGATAACACTAGATTTATTCTAGATGTATTGGAGATGATTTTTTTGTTGACCACTTTAATTGTATCCCAACCGTGTTGGAAATTAAAATTATTTTTCATTTGTTTAGTTCAGTTTTCTAATAAAGCGTGTTGTTTTAGTTTTTTAAGTCTATTATCTATTTGAAATAGCTTACTGTTACTCAATTAGCCAGGAACTCTGACAACAAGACAAACGGTTCTAATTCGGTGTATGTTCAGTCACAAATCCAAAGAGAAAAAAATATTCTGGAAAATATAGTAGATAGGTAGAGTCCCTACCTTCCACTCCGTATGTATTCTTTAAGGATTTGGCTGATGATTTGAGTCTTACTCCTAGATATTTAAAATACTTGGTCCCACGTGATTCCGCATTATACAAGTTTTACTGTAAACATTTATTTGTTTTTAGGTTACTACTTTTCGGAGGGGGCACGTCGTTGCGTAGTGGTTAAGGCACTGCGCTACAAGCCGGAAGGTCGAGGGTTCGAGTCCCGGTGGGGTCAGGATATTTAAACTGACCCAAACCTTCTGGCGGCACTATAGCACTGGGGTCGACTCAGCCTCTAACTGAAATGAGTACCAGACGCTTGTTCTGGGGTAAAGGCGGCCGTCACGCAGGGCTGACAACCCGGCTGACATCAAATGCCGATTGTCAAGAAAAAGTGGGAGCCTTAACCTCCTACTGCCCCAAAGGCCTCCTGAGGCCTGTAGTGGGATCACTTTACCTTTACTTATTTTCGGTGTCTACTGGATAGGTTCGGTCATAATCTGTAATTTTTAAAAGAAATGTTCTTGTGAACAACCTCAATGGCTTCAATTTTTTGAAAATTCTTGGTCCCACGTGATTCCGCATTATACAAGTTTTACTTTATATATTGATATGCTTTTAGGTTACTACTTATTTTCGGTGTCTACTGGATAGGTTCGGTCATAATCTGTAATTTTTAAAAGAAATGTTCTTGTGAACAACCTCAATGGCTTCAATTTTTTGAAAATTCTTGGTCCCACGTGATTCCGCATTATACAAGTTTTACTTTATATATTGATATGCTTTTAGGTTACTACTTATTTTCGGTGTCTACTGGATAGGTTCGGTCATAATCTGTAATTTTTAAAAGAAATGTTCTTGTGAACAACCTCAATGGCTTCAATTTTTTGAAAAATCTTGGTCCCACGTGATTCCGCATTATACAAGTTTTACTGTATATATTGATTTGTTTTTAGGTTACTACTTATTTTCGGTGTGTACTGGATAGGTTCGGTCATAATCTGTAATATTTAAAAGAAATGTTCTTGTGAACAACCTCAATGGCTTCAATTTTTTGAAAATTCTTGGTCCCACGTGATTCCGCATTATACAAGTTTTACTTTATATATTGATATGCTTTTAGGTTACTACTTATTTTCGGTGTCTACTGGATAGGTTCGGTCATAATCTGTAATTTTTAAAAGAAATGTTCTTGTGAACAACCTCAATGGCTTCAATTTTTTGAAAATTCTTGGTCCCACGTGATTCCGCATTATACAAGTTTTACTGTATATATTGATTTGTTTTTAGGTTACTACTTATTTTCGGTGTCTACTGGATAGGATCGGTCATAATCTGTAAGTTTTAAAAGAAATTTTCTTGTGAACAACCTCAATGGCTTCATTTTTTGGAAATTCTTGGACCCACGTGATTCCGCATTATACAAGTTTTACTGTATATATTAATTTCTTTTTAGGTTACTACTTATTTTCGGTGTCTACTGGATAGGATCGGTCATAATCTGTAAGTTTTAAAAGAAATTTTCTTCTGAACAACCTCAATGGCTTCAATTTTTTGAAAATTTTTGGACCCACGTGATTCCGCATTATACAAGTTTTACTGTATATATTTATCTCTTTTTAGGTTACTACTTATTTTCGGTGTCTACTGGATAGGATCGGAGATAATCTGTAAGTTTTAAAAGAAATTTTCTTGTGAACAACCTCAATGGCTTCATTTTTTTGGAAATTCTTGGACCCACGTGATTCCGCATTATACAAGTTTTACTGTATATATTTATTTATTTTTAGGTTACTACTTATTTTCGGTGTCTACTGGATAGGATCGGTCATAATCTGTAAGTTTTAAAAGAAATTTTCTTGTGAACAACCTCAATGGCTTCATTTTTTTGGAAATTCTTGGACCCACGTGATTCCGCATTATACAAGTTTTACTGTATATATTAATTTCTTTTTAGGTTACTACTTATTTTCGGTGTCTACTGGATAGGATCGGTCATAATCTGTAAGTTTTAAAAGAAATTTTCTTCTGAACAACCTCAATGGCTTCAATTTTTTGAAAATTTTTGGACCCACGTGATTCCGCATTATACAAGTTTTACTGTATATATTTATTTCTTTTTAGGTTACTATTTATTTTCGGTGTCTACTGGATAGGATCGGTCATAATCTGTAAGTTTTAAAAGAAATTTTCTTCTGAACAACCTCAATGGCTTCAATTTTTTGAAAATTTTTGGACCCACGTGATTCCGCATTATACAAGTTTTACTGTATATATTTATTTCTTTTTAGGTTACTACTTATTTTCGGTGTCTACTGGATAGGATCGGTCATAATCTGTAAGTTTTAAAAGAAATTTTCTTCTGAACAACCTCAATGGCTTCAATTTTTTGAAAATTTTTGGACCCACGTGATTCCGCATTATACAAGTTATACTGTATATATTTATTTCTTTTTAGGTTACTACTTATTTTCGGTGTCTACTGGATAGTATCGGTCATAATCTGCAATTTTTTAAAGAAATGTTCTTGTGAACAACCTCAATGGCTTCAATTTTTTGAAAATTTTTGGACCCACGTGATTCCGCATTATACAAGTTTTACTGTATATATTTATTTCTTTTTAGGTTACTACTTATTTTCGGTGTCTACTGGATAGGATCGGTCATAATCTGTAATTTTTTAAAGAAATTTTCTTCTGAACAACCTCAATGGCTTCAATTTTTTGAAAATTTTTGGACCCACGTGATTCCGCATTATACAAGTTATACTGTATATATTTATTTATTTTTAGGTTACTACTTATTTTCGGTGTCTACTGAATAGGGTCGGTCATAATCTCTAATTTTTTAAAGAAATGTTCTTGTGAACAACCTCAATGGCTTCATTTTTTTGGAAATTCTTGGACCCACGTGATTCCGCATTATACAAGTTTTACTGTATATATTTATTTCTTTTTAGGTTACTACTTATTTTCGGTGTCTACTGGATAGGGTCGGTCATAATCTGTAATTTTTTAAAGAAATGTTCTTGTGAACAACCTCAATGGCTTCATTTTTTTGAAAATTCTTGGTCCCACGTGATTCCGCATTATACAAGTTTTACTGTATATATTTATTTCTTTTTAGGTTACTACTTATTTTCGGTGTCTACTGGATAGGATCGGAGATAATCTGTAATTTTTTAAAGAAATTTTCTTGTGAACAACCTCAATGGCTTCAATTTTTTGAAAATTTCTTGGTCCCACGTGATTCCGCATTATACAAGTTTTACTGTATATATTTATTTCTTTTTAGGTTACTACTTATTTTCGGTGTCTACTGGATAGGATCGGTCATAATCTGTAAGTTTTAAAAGAAATTTTCTTCTGAACAACCTCAATGGCTTCATTTTTTTGAAAATTCTTGTACCCACGTGATTCCGCATTATACAAGTTTTACTGTATATATTTATTTATTTTTAGGTTACTACTTATTTTCGGTGTCTACTGAATAGGATCGGTCATAATCTGTAATTTTTTAAATAAATTTTCTTGTGAACAACCTCAATGGCTTCATTTTTTTGGAAATTCTTGGACCCACGTGATTCCGCATTATACAAGTTTTACTGTATATATTTATTTCTTTTTAGGTTACTACTTATTTTCGGTGTCTACTGGATAGGGTCGGTCATAATCTGTAATTTTTTAAATAAATTTTCTTGTGAACAACCTCAATGGCTTCATTTTTTTGGAAATTCTTGGTCCCACGTGATTCCGCATTATACAAGTTTTACTGTATATATTTATTTCTTTTTAGGTTACTACTTATTTTCGGTGTCTACTGGATAGGATCGGTCATAATCTGTAAGTTTTAAAAGAAATTTTCTTCTGAACAACCTCAATGGCTTCAATTTTTTGGAAATTCTTGGTCCCACGTGATTCCGCATTATACAAGTTTTACTGTATATATTTATTTCTTTTTAGGTTACTACTTATTTTCGGTGTCTACTGGATAGGATCGGTCATAATCTGTAAGATTTAAAAGAAATTTTCTTCTGAACAACCTCAATGGCTTCAATTTTTTGGAAATTCTTGGACCCACGTGATTCCGCATTATACAAGTTTTACTGTATATATTTATTTCTTTTTAGGTTACTACTTATTTTCGGTGTCTACTGGATAGGATCGGTCATAATCTGTAATTTTTTTAATAAATTTTCTTCTGAACAACCTCAATGGCTTCATTTTTTTGAAAATTCTTGGTCCCACGTGATTCCGCATTATACAAGTTTTACTGTATATATTTATTTCTTTTTAGGTTACTACTTATTTTCGGTGTCTACTGGATAGGATCGGTCATAATCTGTAATTTTTTTAATAAATTTTCTTCTGAACAACCTCAATGGCTTCATTTTTTTGAAAATTCTTGGTCCCACGTGATTCCGCATTATACAAGTTTTACTGTATATATTTATTTCTTTTTAGGTTACTACTTATTTTCGGTGTCTACTGGATAGGATCGGTCATAATCTGTAAGTTTTAAAATAAATTTTCTTCTGAACAACCTCAATGGCTTCAATTTTTTGAAAATTCTTGGACCCACGTGATTCCGCATTATACAAGTTTATACTGTATATATTTATTTCTTTTTAGGTTACTACTTATTTTCGGTGTCTACTGGATAGGATCGGTCATAATCTGTAATTTTTTAAATAAATTTTCTTCTGAACAACCTCAATGGCTTCATTTTTTTGAAAATTCTTGGTCCCACGTGATTCCGCATTATACAAGTTTTACTGTATATATTTATTTCTTTTTAGGTTACTACTTATTTTCGGTGTCTACTGGATAGGATCGGTCATAATCTGTAAGTTTTAAAAGAAATTTTCTTCTGAACAACCTCAATGGCTTCAATTTTTTGGAAATTCTTGGACCCACGTGATTCCGCATTATACAAGTTTTACTGTATATATTTATTTCTTTTTAGGTTACTACTTATTTTCGGTGTCTACTGGATAGGATCGGTCATAATCTGTAATTTTTTAAATAAATTTTCTTCTGAACAACCTCAATGGCTTCAATTTTTTGGAAATTCTTGGACCAAGTGATTCCGCATTATACAAGTTTTACTGTATATATTTATTTCTTTTTAGGTTACTACTTATTTTCGGTGTCTACTGGATAGGATCGGTCATAATCTGTAAGTTTTAAAAGAAATTTTCTTCTGAACAACCTCAATGGCTTCAATTTTTTGGAAATTCTTGGACCCACGTGATTCCGCATTATACAAGTTTTATTGTATATATTTAATTTCTTTTTAGGTTACTACTTATTTTCGGTGTCTACTGGATAGGATCGGTCATAATCTGTAATTTTAAAATAAATTTTCTTCTGAACAACCTCAATGGCTTCAATTTTTTGGAAATTCTTGGACCCACGTGATTCCGCATTATACAAGTTTTACTGTATATATTTATTTCTTTTTAGGTTACTACTTATTTTCGGTGTCTACTGGATAGGATCGGTCATAATCTGTAATTTTTAAAATAAATTTTCTTCTGAACAACCTCAATGGCTTCATTTTTTTGAAAATTCTTGGTCCCACGTGATTCCGCATTATACAAGTTTTACTGTATATATTTATTTCTTTTTAGGTTACTACTTATTTTCGGTGTCTACTGGATAGGATCGGTCATAATCTGTAAGTTTTAAAAGAAATTTTCTTCTGAACAACCTCAATGGCTTCAATTTTTTGGAAATTCTTGGACCCACGTGATTCCGCATTATACAAGTTTTACTGTATATATTTATTTCTTTTTAGGTTACTACTTATTTTCGGTGTCTACTGGATAGGATCGGTCATAATCTGTAAGTTTTAAAAGAAATTTTCTTCTGAACAACCTCAATGGCTTCATTTTTTTGGAAATTCTTGGACCCACGTGATTCCGCATTATACAAGTTTTACTGTATATATTAATTTCTTTTTAGGTTACTACTTATTTTCGGTGTCTACTGGATAGGATCGGTCATAATCTGTAAGTTTTAAAAGAAATTTTCTTCTGAACAACCTCAATGGCTTCAATTTTTTGGAAATTCTTGGACCCACGAGATTCCGCATTATACAAGTTTTACTGTATATATTTATTTCTTTTTAGGTTACTACTTATTTTCGGTGTCTACTGGATAGGATCGGTCATAATCTGTAAGTTTTAAAAGAAATTTTCTTGTGAACAACCTCAATGGCTTCAATTTTTTGGAAATTCTTGGACCCACGTGATTCCGCATTATACAAGTTTTACTGTATATATTTATTTCTTTTTAGGTTACTACTTATTTTCGGTGTCTACTGAATAGGATCGGTCATAATCTGTAAGTTTTAAAAGAAATTTTCTTCTGAACAACCTCAATGGCTTCAATTTTTTGGAAATTCTTGGACCCACGTGATTCCGCATTATACAAGTTTTACTGTATATATTTATTTCTTTTTAGGTTACTACTTATTTTCGGTGTCTACTGGATAGGATCGGTCATAATCTGTAAGTTTTAAAAGAAAATTTTCTTGTGAACAACCTCAATGGCTTCAATTTTTTGAGAAATTCTTGGACCCACGTGATTCCGCATTATACAAGTTTTACTGTATTATTAATTTCTTTTTAGGTTACTACTTATTTTCGGTGTCTACTGGATAGGATCGGTCATAATCTGTAAGTTTTAAAAGAAATTTTCTTCTGAACAACCTCAATGGCTTCAATTTTTTGAAAATTTTTGGACCCACGTGATTCCGCATTATACAAGTTATACTGTATATATTTATTTATTTTTAGGTTACTACTTATTTTCGGTGTCTACTGGATAGGATCGGTCATAATCTGTAAGTTTTAAAAGAAATTTTCTTGTGAACAACCTCAATGGCTTCATTTTTTTTGGAAATTTCTTGGACCCACGTGATTCCGCATTATACAAGTTTTACTGTATAATATTAATTTCTTTTTAGGTTACTACTTATTTTCGGTGTCTACTGGATAGGATCGTCATAATCTGTAAGTTTTAAAAAGAATTTTCTTCTGAACAACCTCAATGGCTTCCATTTTTTGAAAATTTTTGGACCCACGTGATTCCGCATTATACAAGTTATACTGTATATATTTATTTATTTTTAGGTTACTACTTATTTTCGGTGTCTACTGAATAGGGTCGGTCATAATCTAGTAATTTTTTAAAGAATTTTCTTGTGGAACAACCTGAATGGCTTCATTTTTTTGGAAATTCTTGGACCCACGTGATTCCGCATTATACAAGTTTTACTGTATATATTTATTTCTTTTTAGGTTACAACTTATTTTCGGTGTCTAGTGAATAGGGTTGGTCATAATCTCTAATTTTTTAAAGAAATTTTCTTGTGAACAAACCTCAATGGCTTCATTTTTTTTAAATTCTTGGTCCCACGTGATTTCGGCATTATACAAGTTTTACTGTATATATATTATTTGTTTTTAGGTTACTGGTTATTTTCAGTGTCTACTGGATAGGATCGTTGATAATCTGTAAGTCTTTGAAATATATTTTCTTCTGAATAACGTCAATGGCTTTCATTTTTTTAAAATTTCTTGGTCCCACGTGATTCCACATTATACAAGCTTTACTGTATATATTTATTTCTTTTTAGGTTACTACTTATTTTCGGTTGTCTACTGGATAGGGTCGGTCATAATTTGTAATTATTTAAATAAATGTTTCTTGTGAACAACCTCAGTGGCTTCATTTTTTGAAAAATCTTGGTCCCACGTGATTTTTGCATTATACAAATTTTACTGTATATATGTTTATTTCTTTTTAAGTCACTACTTATTTTCGGTGTGTTACTGGATAGGATCGGTGATAATCTGTAATTTTTACATAAATTTTCTTGTGAACAACCACAATGGCTTCATTTTTTTTGAAAATTCTTGGTCCCACGTGATTCCGCATTATACAAGTTTTACTGTATATATTTATTTCTTTTTAGTTTACTACTTATTTTCGGTGTCTACTGAATAGGGTCGGTCATAATCTCTAATTTTTTAAAGAAATGTTCTTGTGAAAAACCTCAATGGCTTCATTTTTTGGAAATTCTTGGTCCCACGTGATTCCGGATTATACAAGTTTTACTGTATATATATTGATTTGTTTATAGGTTACTACTTATTTTCGGTGTGTACTGGATAGGGTCGGTCATAATCTGTAAGTTTTAAAAGAAATTTTCTTGTGAACAACCTCAATGGCTTCATTTTTTTGGAAATTCTTGGACCCACGTGATTCGGCATTATACAAGTTTTACTGTATATATTTATTTCTTCTTAGGTTACTACTTATTTTCGGTGTCTACTGAATAGGGTCGGTCATAATCTCTAATTTTTTAAAGAAATGTTCTTGTGAAAAACCTCAATGGCTTCATTTTTTGGAAATTCTTGGTCCCACGTGATTCCGGATTATACAAGTTTTACTGTATATATATTGATTTGTTTATAGGTTACTACTTATTTTCGGTGTGTACTGGATAGGGTCGGTCATAATCTGTAAGTTTTAAAAGAAATTTTCTTGTGAACAACCTCAATGGCTTCATTTTTTTGGAAATTCTTGGACCCACGTGATTCCGCATTATACAAGTTTTACTGTATATATTTATTTCTTTTTAGGTTACTACTTATTTTCGGTGTCTACTGGATAGGATCGGTCATAATCTGTAAGTTTTAAAAGAAATTTTCTTGTGAACAACCTCAATGGCTTCATTTTTTTGGAAATTCTTGGACCCACGTGATTCCGCATTATACAAGTTTTACTGTATATATTTATTTCTTTTTAGGTTACTACTTATTTTCGGTGTCTACTGGATAGGATCGGTCATAATCTGTAAGTTTTAAAAGAAATTTTCTTGTGAACAACCTCAATGGCTTCATTTTTTTGGAAATTCTTGGACCCACGTGTTCCGCATTATACAATTTTTACTGTTAATATATTTTTTTCTTTTTAGGTTACTACTTATTTTCGGTGTCTACTGGATAGGATCGGAGATAATCTGTAATTTTTTTAAAGAAATGTTGATGTGAACAACCTCAATGGCTTCAAGTTTTTGAAAATTCTTGGTCCCACGTGATTCCGCATTATACACGTTTTACTGTATATATATATTGATTTGTTTATAGGTTACTACTTATTTTCGGTGTCTACTGGATAGGATCGGTCATAATCTGTATTTTTTTAAAGAAATTTTCTTCTGAACAACATCAATGGCTTCAAGTTTTTGAAAATTCTTGGTCCCACGTGATTCCGCATTATACACGTTTTACTGTATATATATTGATTTGTTTATAGGTATATTCCGCTCGCCCCGAGTTCTTATTCGTAGAAATTCAAGCCAGTCTAAAAAAATGTCTCTTATGCATTGTATACAAACCTCCAAAAATAAGGCACCTTTCGGATCTAGAAAACGCTCTGAACGATTCATTACCTCATTATGAACACGTTATTGTCGCAGGCGATTTTAATACAAATCTTCTTCAGACTGACTCACCAGCCATACAACTTAAAAATATGTTCCAAAGCTTAAATATGACAATTGTTCCTTTCTCTGCCACCACATCATACTGCTAATACCGACACTCTACTGGACTTAATAGTGACTACACATCCACAGAAAGTACTGTCATATGGACAAATTCCTGCTCCCGGCATATCTGCTCATGACATTGTATTCGTAGAATACTCACTCCAATGTCCTAAAAGACGCTCTAAATTGATTACGTACAGAAATTTACAAAACATAGACGATACTAAACTAAATCAGACGCTTTAGAACTACCTTGGTACACAATATGGAATCTTAGATCAGTTGATGAAAAAGTAGACACATTTAGTACACTGATATTACAACTATATGATAGACATGCACCAGTAAAAACCCGACGATTTTCCCGCCCCCCTGCACCCTGGATGAATGACTCAATACGTGAACTTATGTCAAAACGAGACAAAGCATACCGAACATACAGACGACATAAAAATGACGAGAACTGGCAACTGTACAAACAACTTAGAAACACCAACTACACAAACTATACGCATGCCAAACTACTACGACACGCCACAGTATAATCGGACCTGAAATAAGTGCACGGGACACTTGGCGAAATCTCCGTGCAATGGGACTTAGACAGTTGAATCCCTCAACTGACTCTATAGACTTTTCTGTAGATGACTTAAATTAACATTTTACCTCAATACCCATGACACCTCCAGACAACAAGACTAAAATAGATATTCTTAAAGACTTATCCCCATCCCCCCATATAGAAGAGATAATTTCACTTTAACGACATTTCGCCTATAGACGTTAAAAAAAGCACTCAAGCGGATTAAATCCAATGCACAAGGAACAGATAACATCAGCATTTTAATGCTAAATAAATCATTGACATTATACTACCCACAGTGACTCATATTTTTAATGCTTCCCTTATAACTTCTATCTTCCCTACTGTATGGAAACAGTCTAGAGTTCGGGCCTATACCAAAAATAAGTACACCTACTAACTTGTAATGACTACCGACCGATTAGCATCCCTCCGACATTATCTAAAGCCCTGGAACATATTGTACATAAGCAAATGACTGAATATATCCAAGAAAATCACCTCCTTGATCCTTATCAATCCGGCTTTAGATATGGTCATAGCACAACCACAGCTTTGCTAAAAATTACTGAAGATATTCGTGAAGCCGTGGACAGACGTCAATTGACTCCTTTAACCTTACTTGACTTCAGCAAAGCTTTTGACACAGTAGACCACGACTTACTTATGATAAAGCTCAAGCACCTACACTTGTCTGACAGCGCTGTATCCTGGTTCGACTCATACCTGCACGGTCGTCAACAATACGTTTAATTAAACTCTAGATCTTCGTCTTGGCGCAACGTGCCGGCTGGAGTCCCGTAGGGCAGTGTTCTCGGACCTCTTCTTTTCTCAATCTACATAAATGACTTGCCAACTGTACTAAAGCACTGCCGTTATCACCTCTACGCTGATGATCTCCAAATTTACCTACATTCACCTCCTCATTCTCTCTATAACAGCTTGATGAAAATGAATGACGATCTCATATCCATCTTTAACTGGTCTTCAAGTATCGGTCTAAATCTAAATCCTAACAAGTCACAAGTAATTCTAATGGGACAACAAAGACTGCTTACAACCTTTGACATATCTACACTACCAAACATTACTATAAATAATATAATTATCCCTTATTCTTCTTCAGTAATAGATCTTGGACTACATCTAGACGCAAATTTAACCTGGCAAACACAAGTGAAACACATATGTAAAAAGACTTTCTCCATCTTACATTATCTTAGACGTTTTAAAGAATTTTCTCCCAGTTTCGTTAAAACAAATCCTTGTGCAGAATCTTGTGTTACCACACTTCGATTATTGTGACATTATATATAATGATCTAAACTATGACTTGTCGCAGAGACTGCAGCGTGTTCATAATGCTTGCGTTCGATTCATTTTCAATATCCGCCGTTATGACCATATTTCCGAACACTTTAATAACCTCTCTTGGCTCCGTCTTACTGACAGACGTAAATTGCACTCTCTTTCACTACTTTTCAAGCTTCTGAATTCCTACATTCCTACTTACCTGACGTCTAGATTTGAGAAGTTATCCTCTTACCACAATATTGACACTAGATCACAAGATAGCAGTCTGCTAACAATTCCTCTTCATAGCACTTCCTCCTATTCTACTTCCTTCACAGTAGCTTCTGCCCGCTCCTGGAATCTCCTTCCTCAAGAGATCAGGGGTTGCCGCACACTTGGTACCTTTAAGTCACGCTTATACAGTTACCTGTTGTCTAATAATTAATTTTTCTCTATTTATTTAATTTTATACTATGTCATTAATCTTTTCCTGTTTTTTTTATATATATATTGTACATATATATTTAATTCGTTAAATTTAGAGTAAATCAAAATACATTATAAATATTAATTGTATTGTATTCATAACTTGTAATGGTTTATATTTATATATATATTGTAATTTAGATTTAAGACTATTTTTTGTTTGTATTTTTTTTAAACCTGGTTGAGTGGTAGACAAGGCCTTAAGGCCTTAACTCTGCCAGGTAAAATAAAGCTATTATTATTATTATTATTATTACTTATTTTCGGTGTCTACTGGATAGGATCGGTCATAATCTGTATTTTTTTAAAGAAATTTTCTTCTGAACAACATCAATGGCTTCAATTTTTTGAAAATTCTTGGTCCCACGTGATTCCGCATTATACACGTTTTACTGTATATATATTGATTTGTTTATAGGTTACTACTTATTTTCGGTGTCTACTGGATAGGATCGGTCATAATCTGTATTTTTTTAAAGAAATTTTCTTCTGAACAACATCAATGGCTTCAATTTTTTGAAAATTCTTGGTCCCACGTGATTCCGCATTATACAAGTTTTACTGTATATATTTATTTGTTTTTAGGTTACTACTTATTTTCGGTGTCTACTGGATACGTTCGGTCATAATCTGTAATTTTTTTTAATATGGCGCACTTTCTATATTTTTTCGTAATATTCTTCCCATAACATCACTCAAATGGAGACACTGGGATTTTTTTTTAATCTCTTAAGAGTCATTGCTTGTCTTACAATAGGACATACACAAATATCATCAAAAAATAGTCTCTATTTTATGTAAATTTACTATAACTCAAAATAGATATAAGATGGTATTCGTGAATATATTCAATAGTCTTGAAGACGGTACATAGTATCTTCTTGTTTCAAAATTTAAAAATAAATTAATCAGTATTGACTTGAACCCTCTTTGTACTGTCCATGAATATATTAGCATTAACTGGTTGAAAACACCACAGTAATTATGTATTAATTCATGTCGTACAGTGTACTATGTTTCTGACAATAAAAATATCTATCAAAAGTATTAAAATTCCAACTTGACTTTAATTTCATTTTGATATGTTTCCACCCATTTTAGTTCTATTTATTTGTCTTCTTTCAATTTTCGTGGCATATTATTTTCTTCTGAAATCTGGACGTAGAAATTACTATCATTGGCCTGAATAGTGGGCAGAAAAAAATCTTTCGTTTGTTCCAGCCTCCAAATTATATACAAGATAAATAAACGGTAATTTTTTTTTAAATTCTGGGGACTAATTTTATTAAAGGAATAATATTATTATTTATCTGTAGGCTGAACAGTTGACGCTTCGAAATCTTGTTCACAGTCACACGCTTGCTCTATATAACAGTCTTGCGTTAAGCTACCCCTCCACTTAGCGTTCCAACTGTCACTTCAATAATCAATTTCTTTATCAATCGCGGCTACAATGTCTTCACTATTACACATCCAAGTTAACTGTACACGGGCGGAGGGGAAGAGTTTTAGCGCTAGTGTCGCCGATCTACTGAATCTGTGGAAGGGATGTAGGAGAAAACTGTACTACCGATCACGTATTGAAATTTTTCAATTTCAAATGTTGGGGGAGAATCCCTAAACACGTGTGAAAGATCTTAACATGGTTGTCAAATTAGTGATTTAAGCACGGAACGCTCAAGCGGTCGGATCATTTAAAATCACAGTATTTGCCGTCTCTCCGTTACCAGCCTCACGGTGGCAACATGTAATGAGAAGGACAAGGAAGGGACAGTTCATTCCTAGACGTAACCCCAAAAGTAACAGGGTTGTCAAGTTAGTCATTCTGCCACTGACCGCGCAGAACGACGGATCATTAAAATACATACTATTTGTCAGCTCTCTACCTGCCAATCAAACAACATAATACAAAGGACAGGAAGTGGCAACATAGTAAGGAATAGAAAGAGAAAGACAGTTTGTTAGTTAACATATTTTCCGCCTGCACAAAACACTTGGATGGGTAATACACACTGGATTGAAACAAGAAATAGTTTTCCTAAGACCTGAATTTTTGCTTTCGTTGACAATGGTTACAAATGAACCGATAGAGGTTTTCAAAAAATGGTTCGGTACACAAAGAAAATACCGTTAAGAAATTTACGAAAATTTACAAAGCAAGCCTTGTTGCCACTTTTAATGCATTCCACAGATACCAAAGTATCACAAAATTAATAAAATTTTCCAAGAAAATATATACAAGTAGAAATACAGCCCTCTCATAGTCTACTACGCTTTGGTACGTTATGCGGGGCAGCGACAAAGCATATTCAGTACGTGCTACTACGCTATACGGGGCAAAGGATTTAAAGGCGTTTGTGATTTGAAAAAATGTATATGTACAGGTATCTTATCATAAGTAAAGCCACGAGTGATTTCCAAATTATCGATAAATTCACGACTCACGAAGTTAATTTATGTAGAGAATTTGGAAATCAAGAGTGACATTTGTTAGGACTATATAACGAATATAATTAAGCTGTTTACTCACAAATCATTATTGAAATATAGTTATTTTAAAATATTTATATATTTAATGTAAACGGCGATGTTTGAAAACAAATGAGAAACGATTGGTACACTTCATTTGCTTCTTTTGTTCATCACTGCAACCAAATGTAATATTATTTATTGCCAAAGGATCGCAATATTGTAAGAATGCACCTAGCGCTTTATACCAAACGGTATAGGGTATTAATTAATTTGATGTCCTATGATATAAATATGTCAATTATATTTTTCTGCAACGTCATTTCCTGGAAAATAATTCGTTTAAGAAAATGCAAACACTGATTTCATTTTTTTTGTTTAAACCCGGCCGGGGTCGATGGCTTTTTTAGGACGGAAAAATCCAAGGAGCAAGTCCTCCGGGAGGGACTTTAAGCCGTGGGTCCCGAGTCTGAAGATTTTCAGGCTCGTAATAAATCCTTAAGCCTGAATGAAAAGGCCTCTAAGCAAAATTTACCGAATTTTCCCGTCCTAGTACTACCTTGGTTTCCTAGATGTCAGTATGAGGCGAAACGCTGACCACGTACCACTCAAAATGACATCTATACGAAAACAAGTGTAATTAAATTAGAATGGTTCAAATTCTTCCCTATAGGGAGAGAGCGCCAAAATGTCTGTTAAGGAAAACATGGGCTTGCAGTACAATACAATAATCAATTGTTACAAATGTTTTTATATTAACCTTTACACTGCTACGAACGGGTATATCCGATGGCAAAGAAAATGCTTGCTGTGCTATGGGTGTGTATATCCATTCTCAACTCCAAACGCCTGCTAGTTATATAATACGTATTGCATTGCTTTCAAACTAAGCGGGCATATACTGCCATCTCCTAGGAACCCAAATAAACTTTTTCCATATTTCTCCCTGCATTGAGCAAGGAAGGTTTTAAAGGCTGGAAATATCTCAGCAGTGAAAAGGTTAAGTCCCGAAAGCGCTATGTGCTGACATTCATGCACTATATATACAATCTGTTAGCCGTATTTCTTAGGGAGTTAGTCACTGAAAAATAATGCTATGACCTATTCAGAATGTTAAAAAGGAGGTGCTTTCTTTATTATGATAAACTTTAGTTGGTAAATTTTAGGCGAAACACGACTGTGATTGATTGTAAATAAAAAATCATTAAAATGTGATTGGTAATTGACTCCCATTTGAGTCTCGTAAAATTAAATCTTAGCGACGTTCACCTCTCCAACGCAATAATATGATGTTGATAGTGTACTGTTTAACACAATAATAGTTAATGAAGGATGCGGGTGATACAAAACATCTGCCCATCAACATTCCACTCGGTGATAACCAGAGCTTTGACTTTCCTAGGAGGTCGCTAACATCTTCAATTATCAACTGATAAAGTTTTATAGAGTCTAGGGATGAAGATTGCCTTTCTAACAGCTCCTCCCGCATTTCTAACGTCAATTGTTATGACACGAACAAGTGTTTTCAATCCACCTGACTTACTGTTGCACAGCTTCATGTGTTAACGTAAACAATTAACTGATTAACATAAATATGCGGGGCAATTCTGAATGATTTGTAAGATATTAACCAATAAGTTATAATAAATCGTTTAAGTGGCCGCAGTTTTCGGTTTTTCGCTCCGATGTAGCAATTAAACATGGACTCGACTATGGAAGCACACACTATATACGCTTTATAGGAATTCGTATCGTCCCAACACCTCACAAAAAAAGGTTTAAATTATATATAGGCTATATCCATCCATCCATAGTAATTCTGCCCGAGGGTAGGTCTTTCACTGCTATGCTTTGCAGCTTTACTAGGGAATTGTAGGTGTGGTAGCTTCCCGTTGCTTTCCACACCGGTGAAGGATGATGATGATGGCCATATGATTTTCGGACACCGTTGGGCCCAAAGCTTCCTGACATTTGTCTCACAGGCGAGGAAAAACTCCGAAATGTTGAAGAGGTTCAGGCGTCTCACGAGGTGGACTAGGTCCACTTATCCACCAGATAGACTTCCTTCGTGAGGTATGTTTGATTGACGAGGTAGGATTGATTCACGCGGTAGAATTGAGTCACGAGGTAGACACGATTCATGAGGTGCACTTAATTCACGACATAGACTTGATTCACGAGGTAGACTTTAAACACGAGATAGACTTTAAACACGAGGTAGGTTTTAAACGCGAGGTAGACTTTAAACACGAGGTAGACTTTAAACACGAGGTAGACTTTAAACACGAGGTAGACTTTAAACACGAGGTAGACTTTAAACAAAGGTAAACTTTAGACACGAGATAGACTTTAAACTCGACGTAGACTTTAAACACGAGGTAGACTTTAAACACGATGTAGACTTTAAACACGAGGTAAACTTTAAACACGAGGTAGACTTTAAACACGAGGTAGACTTTAAACACGAGGTAGACTTTAAACACGAGGTAGACTTTAAACACGAGATAGACTTTAAACACGAGGTAGACTTTAAACACGAGGTAGACTTTAAACACGAGGTAGACTTTAAACACGAGGTAGACTTTAAACACGATGTAGACTTTAAACACGAGGTAGACTTTAAACACGAGGTAGACATTAAACACGAGGTAGACTTTAAACACGAGGTAGACTTTAAACACGAGGTAAACTTTAGACACGAGATAGACTTTAAACTCGACGTAGACTTTAAACACGAGGTAGACTTTAAACACGAGGTAGACTTTAAACACGATGTAGACTTTAAAGACGAGGTAGACTTTAAACACGAGGTAGACTTTAAACACGAGGTAGACTTGAAACACGAGGTAGACTTTAAACACGAGGTAGACTTTAAACACGAGATAGACTTTAAACACGAGATAGACTTTAAACACGATGTAGAATTTAAACAAAAGATAGACTTTAAACACGAGGTAGACTTTAAACACGAGATAGACTTTAAACACGAGGTAGACTTTAAACACGAGATAGACTATAAACACGAGGTAGACTTTAAACACGAGATAGACTTTAAACACGAGATAGACTTTAAACACGATGTAGAATTTAAACACGAGGTAGTCTTTAAACACGATGTAGACTTTAAACACGAGATAGACTTTAAACACGACGTAGACTTTAAACACGAGATAGACTTTAAACACGAGGTAGACTTTAAACACGAGATAGACTTTAAACACGAGGTAGACTTTAAACACGAGATAGACTTTAAACACGAGATAGACTTTAAACACGAGGTAGACTTTAAACACGATGTAGAATTTAAACACGAGGTAGACTTTAAACACGATGTAGAATTAAAAGACGAGGTAGACTTTAAACACGAGGTAGACTTTAAACACGAGATAGACTTTAAATACGAGGTAGACTTAAAACACGAGGTAGACTTTAAACACGAGGTAGACTTTAAACACGAGGTAGACTTTAAACACGAGATAGACTTTAAACACGAGGTAGACTTTAAACACGAGGTAGACTTTAAACACGAGGTAGACTTTAAACACGAGGTAGACTTTAAACACGAGGTAGACTTTAAACACGAGGTAGACTTTAAACACGAGATAGATTTTAACACGAGGTACACTTTAAACACGATGTAGAATTTAAAGACGAGGTAGACTTTAAACACGAGGTAGACATTAAACACGAGATAGACTTTAAACACGAGATAGACTATAAACACGAGGTAGACTATAAACACGAGGTAGACTTTAAACACGATATAGACTTTAAACACGAGGTAGACTTTAAAGACGAGGTAGACTTTAAACACGTGGTAGACTTTAAACACGAGGTAGACTTTAAACACGATGTAGAATTTAAAGACGAGGTAGACTTTAAACACGAGGTAGACTTTAAACACGAGATAGACTTTAAACACGAGGTAGACTTTAAACACGAGGTAGACTTTAAACACGAGGTAGACTTTAAACACGATGTAGACTTTAAAGACGAGGTAGACTTTAAACACGAGGTAGACTTTAAACACGAGGTAGACTTTAAACACGAGATAGACTTTAAACACGAGGTAGACTTTAAACACGAGGTAGACTTTAAACACGAGGTAGACTTTAAACACGATGTAGACTTTAAACACGAGGTAGACTTTAAACACGAGGTAGACTTTAAACACGAGATAGACTTTAAACACGAGGTAGACTTTAAACACGAGTTAGACTTTTAACACGAGGTAGGTTTTAAACACGAGGTAGACTTTAAACACGAGGTAGGTTTTAAACAAGATGTAGACTTTAAACACGAGGTGACTTTAAACACGAGGTAGACTTTTAACACGAGGTAGACTTTAAACACGAGATAGACTTTAAACACGAGGTAGACTTTTAAACACGATGTAGACTTTAAACACGAGGTAGACTTTAAACACGAGGTAGACTTTAAACACGAGGTAGACTTTAAACACGAGGTAGACTTTAAACACGAGGTAGACTTTAAACACGCGGTAGACTTTAAACACGAGGTAGACTTTAAACACGCGGTAGACTTTAAACACGAGGTAGACTTTAAACACGAGGTAGACTTTAAACACGAGGTAGACTTTTAACACGAGGTAGACTTTAAACACGAGATAGACTTTAAACACGAGGTAGGTTTTAAACACGATGTAGACTTTAAACACGAGGTAGACTTTAAACACGAGGTAGACTTTAAACACGAGGTAGACTTTAAACACGAGGTAGACTTTAAACACGCGGTAGACTTTAAACACGAGGTAGACTTTAAACACGAGGTAGACTTTTTTAAACACGAGGGGTAGACTTTAAACACGAGGGTAGGTAGACTTTTACACCCGAGGTGGTGATAGACTTTAAACACGAGGTTTCGACTTTAAACACGCGGTAGACTTTAAACACAGGAGGTAGACTTTAAACACGAAGTAGACTTTTTAACACGAGGGGAGTCTTTTAAACACGAGATAGACTTTAAAACTCGAGGTAGAATTTAAACACGAGGTAGACTTTAAACAGGAGGTAGACTTTAAACACGAGGTAGATTTTTAAAAAACGAGGTAGAATTTAAACTCGAGGGTAGACTTTAAACACGATGTAGGACTTTAAACACGAGGTAGGATGGAAACCCGAAGTATAGTAGACTTTAAAAACGCGCGTTGGTAGGACTTAAAACACGAGGTGGTAGACTATAACTCACGATGTAGACTTTAAACACGAGGTAGACCTTAAACACGAGGTTTAGACTTTATTTTTTAACACGAGGTAGACTTTAAACACGATGTAGACTTTAAACACGAGGTAGGTTTTAAACACGATTGTCGACTTTAAACACCGAGGTGGGGTTAGACTTTTAAACACGAGGTAGACTGTAAACACGAGGTAGACTTTTAAACACGAGGGGTACACTTTTAACATGAGCGTAGACTTAAAACACGAGATAGGACTTTAAACACGAGGTAGATTTGAAACACGATGGACTTTTGGTTAAACACGAGGTAGACTTTCAAACACGAGGTTGACTTTAAACACAGATGTAGACTTTAAACACGACGGTAGACTTGAAACAAAGCCGGTTTAGAATTTAAAAACGAGGGTAGACTTTAAACACGAGGTAGACTTTAAACACGAGGTAGACTTTTAACACGAGGGTAGACTTTAAACACGAGGTAGACTTTAAAACACGAGGTAGATAGACTGTAAACACGAGGTAGACTTTAAACACGAGGTAGAACTTTAAAAACGAGGTAGACTTTAAACACGAGGTAGACTTTTAAACACGAGGGAGGACTTTTAAAACAAGAGGGGGTAGACTTTAAAACACGAGGGGTAGACTTTGTTCACGAGGAAGACTTTAAACACGAGGATAGTCTTTAACCACGAGGTAGACTTTTAACACGATGTAGACTTTAAACACGAGGGGTAGACTTTAAACACTGAGGTAGATTTTAAACACGAGGTAGACTTTAACACGAGGGGTAGACTTTAAACGCCGAGGTAGAATTTAAACGCGAGGTATTAGACTTGAAAACGCGAGATAGATAGACTTTAAAAACGAGGTGGTAGGTTTAAACACGATGTAGTACTTTTTTAAAAAGAGGTAGACTTTAAACACGAGGTAGACTTTAAACAAGAGGGGAACTTTTTTTAAAAAAAGATGTGGACTGTACACACGAGGGTAGACTTTAAACACGAGGGTAGGGACTGTAAACACGAGGTAGACTTTAAACACGAGGTTAGACTTTAAAAACGAGGTAGACTGTAAACACGCGGTAGACTTTAAACACGAGGTAGACTTTAAACACGAGGTAGGACTTTAAACACGATGTAGACTTTAAACACGATGTAGGACTTTAAACACGAGGTAGACTTTAAACACGAGGTAGACTTTAAACACGATTGTAGACTTTAAACACGAGGTAGACTTTAAACACGATGGGTAGACTTTAAACACGAGGTAACTTTAAACACGAGGTTTAGACTTTAAACACGAGGTTGACTTTAAACACGAGGTAGACTTTAAACACGAGGTAGACTTTAAACCCGAGATAGACATTTAAACACGAGGTAGACTTTAAACACGAGGTAGACTTTAAACACGAGGTAGACTTTAAACACGAGGTAGACTTTAAACACGAGGTAGACTTTAAACACGAGGTAGACTTTAAACACGAGGTAGACTTTAAACACGAGGTAGACTTTAAACACGAGGTAGACTTTAAACACGAAGTAGACTTTAAACACGAGGTAGACTTAAACCACGAGGTAGACGTTAAACACGAGGTATAAGGTTTAAATCACGAGGTAGACTTTCACCAACGAGGTAGACTTTAAACACGAGGTAGACTTTAACCAACGATGTAAACTTTAAACACCAGGTAGAATTTTAAAACAAAGCATGTAGACTTTTAAAACACGAAGAATACTTTAAACCCAACGAGGAAGACTTTAAACACGAGGTAGACTTTAAACACGAGGTAGACTTTAAACACGAGGTAGACTTTAAACTCGAGGTGGACGAGGTTCACGAGTATTTTGAGGTTACGACGAGGTCAAATAGGTTACGTTAGGTTCAGTTCGGTTCCATTTGGTTCGGTTCACTAGTTTAAGTTAATTTCTGTTCTGATTAGGTTGGGTTCTTTTTCCGGTTATATAATTTTCTGGTAAGTTATCTTATCATTATGTTCCAAGTTGCTAGGCTAATTTTCTGTTATTTAATATACGTTAGGTTGAGTTTTAGGTTCGATTCGATTTCTGTTCGGTACGGTTGGGTTAGGTTCGATTATGTTAGGATAGGACAGATTAAGTTAAGTTCAGTAAGGTCCGGTATGATTCGGTTCTGTTAGGTCATGGTTAGGTTACGATAATGTTATGTACGGGTTAGGTCAGATTTATTTCCGGGTTTGGTTTCATGTTTTGTTTCAGTTTGGGTTCAGTTAGAATTCAATTTGGGTTTCAGTTTTGTGATAAGTTTTTTTTTTTAGTTTTGGTTTCGGATTTTGTTTTTAGATTTGGGTTCGGTTTGGATTCAGGTTAGCTTAGACACGGTTGGGTTATGTTTAGGTTCGTATTGGGTTGAGTTAAGGTTTAGTTTAGTGTCAGTGTAGGTTCAATGTATCTCATGAAAGGGATTGTATGTTTGGGGTGTGTTCTCATTCATTGGCAAGCTGTCGACCTGTTTCATGATTTTTATATTTAATTATTTAATCGACTGCGGTGGACTAGAGGTTGTGCTCCTTGCCTCTGGTCCCGATGGTCGCGGGTTCAAACCCGGTCGGCGTCGATGGATTTTTTAGGACGGAAAAATCCAAGGAGCAAGTCCTCCGAGAAGGACTTTAAGCCGTGGGTCCCGAGTCGGAAGATTTTCAGGCTCATAAAATATCCTTAAGCCTAAATGAAAAGGCCTCTAAGCAAAATGTACCGAATTTTCCCGTCCTAGTACTACCTTGGTTTCCTAGATGTCAGTATGAGGCGGAACGCTGACCACGGACCACTCAAATGGCATCTATATGAAAACAAGTGTAACTAAATTAGTGTGGTTCAAATTCTTCCCTGTAGGGGGAGAGCGCCTAAATCTCTTTTAAGGGAACATGGGCTTACAAGATACAACAAGATATTTAAGAAACATTTCACATTTACCAAAGTATATATCATAAAAATTCTATTCCTATTCATGACACTGGATGGGCAACGGTCCTATAGTGATGAAATTCTATAAAAAAGTTTTTGTCCAGTGGGCCTCGAACCAGGGAATGTCCGGTATTTCTACACTAAGGGATGATCCCTTAGCCCTTAAATTGGCAAAACACAAATTTCTTCTGTTAGTTATTTAAATGTGGCGGACCGCAGTGAAAACGGAATCATGTGTAACTGTTATTATTAGGTATATTGTATAATTAGACACACGTTTAAGTGGTTTCTTTTTGTTCGTTTTCTTCTGATTTATTCGAAACATTACATTAATTGAACCAACTGATGTGTCCAAAAGGATACGTTACGAATTTAAGGGTTAAAGCTCAACTACTGTGATATAATTAAATCCGTGAAATTTTAGAATTATGAATCGATGAAGAATGTGGCGGTGTTATGGCACACACTGTAGCTTGTTTCCAGAAATGTGCTGATGAGATAAGACGCCGGACCCTCGAGTAAACAAACGTAGATTTGTGATTGAGACGCTGAGAAACAAATGCGTTTTTAATTAAGTGGATAAAACAAGAGCGCGTGCCGCAGGGTTCTTTATTCATTGTTGAAGCTACTTTAATGGTCTCTTCGTGTTTAATTAATACCAACATCACAATTATATTCCGTGGGGTTTTGTCCTTCTGCTCGCCTACAGGGTCTTCCTTACATTCCACTGCATTGGACCACAGTTGTCACTTACCTCCACTTCATAGCAGGGCTGGGGTTTTTATGTAATGAAATACAAGACTACAAAACCGAAGTATATTATATAATCTACTTCCCTCGAATCATATTTAATGTTATTCTCCCACCTCATTCTTGGTCTTCCTAGTGGGCGCTTTCGCTCTGGTTTTCTTACAAGGAATTTACATCACTCTCTTTTTCATTCTCTATTTGTGCCACATGTCCTGTTCATCGCAGTCTATGGGACTTAACTGCTCTTATTATATGTGCTTTTCTATAAATATCATGTAGTTCACTGTTATGTAGTCTTCTCCATTCACCTGTCTGTTCATCTCTCTTTGGTCTAAAACGTTTCCTAAGAACTTAATTCTCAGATATTCGTAATCTCCTTTCCTCCCTTAAAGTAAGAGTCCATGTTTCACATCCATATAATATAACTGGTAGAATAACAGTTTTATATATTTTCAGTTTAACGTTTTATTCATACACATACGTTATATACATATATTGTGGAAAGCAACGGGAAGCTACCACACCTACACAATTCCCTAGTAAAGCTGCAAGCATAGCATGAAAATGCTATGATTGCAGTGAAGGAGCTGCCTTCGGGCAGAATTACTATGGATATATATATATAACTTATTTGAAAAAATAGAGAAATGGAACTAATTTGAGCTATTCTATGCCACGATGCCATTTGTGAATATTCGATCGGAGAACAAGTGACTGCTAGGGTCATGTTGGCCAATGTGATAACACACATTTCCGCTAGAGCCAATTACCAACATGTTCAGTTACATATCAGGGGACTCTATCCCAGAAGTTCATGCACATTAGTGCTGAGGTTAGAGTGAGGAAATGGAGGAGTTAGTCTTGGGCAATTTAGGATGAAAGAAATGGGCCAGTTAATACACCAGATTAGATTGGCGTTCATTTGTTTGTTAGCGAGGTTTTTGCTACACTGTCTGAGCGATGACAAATGCATATTTTACTTTGCAAATATGGCAAGTTTAGATTATTTTGTGCTTAACTTCCCAGTTCATTTTAAGCCATTTTCTCACATTTAAAAAATCAACACACACACACACACACACACACACATATATATATATATATATATTATATATATATTATTTATTTATTTATTTATTTATTTATATATTATTTATTTATATTATTAGGAGCTCAGTTATAAGGGAGAAAATGAAGATCCATGACACCATTTTAGATTATATTAAAACTCAGTAATTAAGATGGTACGGACATGTCCGGCGAATGGAAGAGGATCGGCTACCAAAATGTGTTTTGGAATTGAAACCTGAGGGAAGACGAGGCAGAGGAAGACCTAAAACCTACTGCAGTCAGGGAACATGTTTATACATGAAGGAGAAACATCAACAACCAGGAGATTGGATGGACCGACAAAATTGGCTGTTAGGAATCGGACGATGTCAAAGACATTAATCAACCGATGATCTATCTATATATTATTATCCGCAAACATGTGTGTTTTTTTATTCGAATTTATGTAGTTGGCATGATGGTTTAGAATCCCCATAATTTGTATGAAGACATCCCAACAATGGATGACAACCGCATTTCTAACAAAATGCCTGCACTGACCCCAGTGTTAAACAAATAACCCTTCAGGGAACCAAGTAGACACTTCAAAATTGAAGGAGGAGCTACATATGTTACAATGGGAGGGGAAACAGACAAATAGGCTGACACGCCGATGCTATTGTCCATGATTTATTTTATAACAACCGTACGTAGTTGTGTGGCTCAGATATGCAGAGCTCATCTTGACAATAGGAAGTTGGTTTAAGATACGTCCGCTGGGAGCGACACCTCACGCCATTAACTAAACACAAAGACACTTATTTAAGTTGGTGGTTGCCACCCTCTGCATTTCACGGTCCAATAGCAACCACCCTGTCGCCACCTGTTTATAAAACATCACATTAGTTCCATCAGTTTTTTTTTTGGTAAACTTTACAACCTGTGACGCATTTTTTTAAATTTCTCATAAACTCCTGTCAAATTTTATTCTTAGGGTTTCATTTTTCAAATTATTTCACACCATTTACAATGATCTTTACATGTTTTCTAACGATTATTTGAATATATTTTTGACCATGTTGAACTGTGAAGAAGTAATTCTTTTCCCATGTTGTGGCGATGTTTTGAAGCAGCTAACTCTCTTCATGCCCGATGTTGTGGTAACATTTTGAAGGATTGGTGTCCCAAAAAGAATTGCTGGTTCAGGTTAGGTTTAATTTTCGGTAGAGCTGGATTCTCTTCTTAGGGTCGGAAGTTGGTACACTGGATAGGAAAATACTTCACAATCATAAAAAAAATGTTTCTTGCGGAAATAATTTCACATTTATTCACTTTGTAAAGTTCCCAGCAGATAAAGTAAATGTAGGTATTATTCTTCACCGTCAATTAAAATTAAATTATTTTCTTTTCTTGAATCAACTATTCTTCTTGTATTAAATATCACATTTTATCTTGAGAACTCTTATTGCTTCTATCTTTGTGGAAAGTTATATGAAGAATGAATAGGTAATTATTTTATAATTTTAAAGAACATTATTACATCACATGATTTTATATTTAAATTCTATTGGTTAATAGCCCATTACATACCAGGTTTAAATTTTATTTGTTAAATCAAAAAGTTAATTGTTTCAACATCCAATCAGAATTCAGTTTACTTTCATTTAAAAATATGAAGTTAAGCAGGTGTTCTTATTACAGTTACAACAGAAAGCTTTATAATTCTGACAACAATGACTTAAAACAATTTTAAAAGCATTATTAAGAAAGACTGTCATTTAATACAATTTATTTAATTGTTACTGAGACATTTTTATTCAACAATGAACAACAATTAATTGTTTAGATGTTTTTCTTTATTTAAGTCCAGTAATACTGGACAATAAAATTTTGGAGCAGGTGAATAATTTTACATATCTAGGATGCAATATCTCATATGAAGAACAAAAGGATGTAAATGCAAAAATATCTAAATTTTTAAGAATTTTAGGGTTAATAAATTCTATCTTCAAGCCACAGTTAGTCCAAAAGCATTCAAGACTGAAAGTGTATAAAACACTGGCTCTTCCAACTCTTTTGTATGGTAGCGAAGTATGGACGTTGAAACAGAAGGATATACAGAGACTTAGATCTGCTGAAATGAGATATCTTCGGAGGACTGCAGGATACACACTACTAGATCACAAAAAAAATGAAGACATCTTAGAAGAATTACACATGGAATCTTTAGAAAACAAAATTTCTGATTATAAGTCAAGATGGATACAACATGTTCATCGAATGGAAGATCACAGAATACCCAAACTAATGTTAAGATATCAACCTGCAGGAAGAAGAAGACCAGGACGTCCACTCAAAAGACTTCTGGATGGTGTTTCTCTTGAGGCCGAAACAGGTCAACAAATGGCCTAAATTCGTGAATGTACTATGATGATGATGAAGTTATATTTAAATATTAAAATAATTTTAAAATATAAAATTTTTAACTTCAACTTTCATGTTTATCATGATATTAAAATCCTGCTATATCTAAATGAAGCAGTGGCTGCGATATTGATTTTAATAAATATTCTGTGTTACAGTGCAGCCAACATAGAGTCTGTATAGTGTAGGTCATAGTTTAGGCTTAACGGTTTTCTCTCACCCCCTAAGAAACCTAAAGCTAATACAACTGTCACGTGATAATGGTTCCACTTTCCAATGTTGCCACGACTCACTACTCTTTAAAAATAGAATTTTAAAATTAAACTATTCTAAGCTATGCTATATTAATGTGCATACACCTGTAAAAAGATCGGTTAGTTGATTTAACAACTTTGGAATGTCTCCGTCTATTTCTCTCTCTAATGAGGGTTGAAAGGCGGTCGGTTTTGTTAAGTGGCATTCAGGAGAGTGATTGACACCGAAATTTGTTGACAGTTCCAGAAAATGAGGCCGTTAAAGCATGGCATGAACAATACTGATTGACTTTTATTTTCCATGGCGCGACAGGGCTAGAAGGCCCTTAGCCTACCATCCGACTGCTGGCCTCACATCCACATGTGTCAATCACAGAGGTAGATGATCATCAGCCAGTGTAGGGGTGACATGTGGTCAGCATGTCGAGTCCCCCAGCCGTTACAGCTGGTTTTCTCAACCTGGAGTCGCTGCTTATTGTAGCTACACAAATGCCTCACGATGCTGGGTGGACACCGGTCTCACACTGGCTGAAATTCCATGAGAAAATTTCTTCCCCCCGTGGAGACTCGAACCAGCTCAGGGCTTCTTGCCTTAACCACTCGACTACAGCGCAGAACTAAATAAAATGAGCGTGCATTTTTTCACAGGTTAGAGCACTTAAATTGCGTTAGGTTAGGTTTTTCGTTGGTTGGCAACACGAGTTCAAATATCGTGTATATGTTGGCTGCATCCCGTGATTCCATAGTGTAAACCGCTTCGCGTTTATTGGCGCATGCGCATGCTGTATTATTGAAACTTAGAAAAAATGTTGGTGTCACATGTTGCTAGCGACATGTTAGTATTGACGCAAAGACAATACAGATAGAGCAAGTGTTTCTCCTGGTGAACCACTTGATGTTTTTATGTCTCGGCCAGAACGAGGTACGTAATTGACTTTCCTGAATTCATCGTTTAAGTATATTTTAATATTGTGGAGTTTAAATGTAATGAAAGTAGACAGGTTTGTGTAAGAACATTGAAAGTGACGTAACGTTACGACAGTTTATTACCATTAATGAAACCGATATCATTAGAACAATACAGTTGTCAGTACGGCTACTGGTTCCCATACATCATGTGCAGCGGACAGGCCCACACGCACTTCTCCTCTTCAACTCTATTATTCAGACAGGCAATAATAATAATAATAATAATAATAATAATAATAATAATAATAATAATAATAATAATAATAATAATAATAATAATAATAATAATAATCAATTGAGTTGGTGTTTACTTGATGAAAATCCATATTTATTAATTAAATAAAAATAAAACGTAGTTTTATTTGATTTTCATATTTAGGGGAAGGTCGTGTATTTTGGGCCACCTAACTTAAAATTCGAGTAACGCCTTTAATTCTATTTAGAAAATTATACATTTTATAATACTAAATTTAATAATGTTAGAAATAGTAGAAACAGTAAGTACTAAAATAATAATTAGATTAGTGATATAAGCCTATGTCCGAGCGGCCATGAACCCACGGGTTCTATAGAGCCAGTGACTTAGTTGTTAGTAAAGTAATTGTAATAATAAGAATAAACAAAATAAAATGATTTTAGTTATGTTAATTATTATAGTAAAAATAATTTGATTAATAATAATAATAATATTATTATTATTATATTATTATTATTATTATTATTATTATTATTATTATTCATATATAAAAGAAAAAATGCAGGTACAATATTCAATATTAGATTTTATAAAGAAGAAACAATTAAATTGGTACGGACACATTAGAAGGATGGAAGAAGGAAGACCACCTAAGATAATCATGGATTGGGAACCACAGGGAAGGAAAAAGAAGGGTAGACCAAATATTACGTGGATTCAGGGAATCAATGAAACTAAGAGGGAATGGAAAATAGAAGAAGATATATGGATGAACAGACAGGAATGGAAAAATGTGTTGAAACAAATGTGTAGTTAACTGTGAACATGGGTACCGGAAAAATGTATATTCATTGTAAAAGCCGGAATAATAATAAAAAATTAAATTTTACAATTAATGCTCTATCTCAGATCCAGATTACGAACTCTAGACGACGCCCAAATTACACACTCTCATGAGGCCCAAATTACACACACTGTATCATTGAATTAAAAAAATATGTACCATAAAAAATATAGGCCTAGTAAATACGATAATGAAATATTAATAAAACGTGCCTTGAAATATTTGCAGCAGTTTAACTAAAAATACACACACTTGACTTAACCACTAGCTTCCAAAAACTGTTTCACATCGAACTGAAACCTTTTAATTAAAATGGACAATATAATATTTCCTTCGTTGCCTCGAAACTTTGAGGGATACAATAAAGCAAGTTGCAGTGGGTGAAGTACTGCTAATAGCCTTGCTAATCCCGTTACAATCAAGGGGTGAACAAACTTCGAAATATAAAAAAATTTAAAAAGCTCAAATTACACGGATGTACCATATTAAGATATAATTCAGTGACAGCTGTTTCGGTACACTGTACCTTCTTCAGACATGTTAACAAGTTATGAGTTGTGTTATTATAGTACATATCAACTGATCTAAGCAACAATACAACAATAATTTATTTAATTTTTTTTAATTTAACAAAGGGGATTCATTCAAATTATTAATAAATAAATTATTGTTGTATTGTTGCTTAGATCAGTTGATATGTACTATAATAACACAATTCATAATTTGTTAACATGTCTGAAGAAGGTACAGTGTACCGAAACAGCTGTCACTGAATTATATCTTAATAAATATGAGAATCAAATAAAACTAAGTTTTATTTTTATTTAATTAATGATAATAATAATAATAATAATAATAATAATAATAATAATCTTGTTTTGTAAGCCCATGTTCCCCCATTACAGAGATTTAGGCGCTCTCCCCCTACAGGGAAGAATTTTAACCTTAATAATTCAGTTACACTTGTTTTCGTATAGATGTCATTTGAGTGGTCCGTGGTCAGCGTTCCGCCTCATACTGACATCTAGGAAATCAAGGTAGTACTAGTACGCGAAAATTTGGTAAATTTTGCGTAGAGGCTTTTCGTTCACGCTTAAGGATCTTTTACGAGCCTGAAAATCTTCAGACTCGGGACCCACGGCTTAAAGTCCCTCCCGGAAGACTTGCTCCTTGGATTTTTTCATCCTAAAAAAAATCCATCGACCCCGGCCGGGTTTGAACCCGCGACCCTCGGGACCAGAGGCAAGGAGCATAACCACTAGTCCACCGCGGCTGATAATAATAATAATAATAATAATAATAATAATAATAATAATAATAATAATAATAATAATAATAATAATAATAATAATAATAATAATAATAATAATACGGAAGCTCGTGGATTCGAGTTCCAATCGTGCCTGAATTTTGAACTGTTCTAAACGTTATGGTGGCACCGTTGCCCTAGAATGTATTCAGCCTCTAAGATAAATGAGTACCAGACATATGTTCTGGGGGTATAGGCGGCCATCACGTTGGTATGATAACCGGCTGACATATCCTCATAGCGGTTAGAGCCTGGAAGATCGCTTTACCTTCACACAGTCTGATATGGAAGCATTGTGAGAGTCAGATCACGTCCTCAGAGCCGCATAATTAAGTTGCTGCGCCTGAGGACGTTTTTCCACGCTCACCCATTACCATCATCCAAAAAAACAGTTTTTGTCAAAATCACATTTATTTTACACTGACAGGTTGCAGACTCTGCATCCATCGGGAAATATCTTTTCAGATCCAGAGCAGCATTTCAATTGATGATCATTTATGCTGTACCAACTCCGAGCTAACAAGGTAACATGCTGAAGCATACCTTAAAATTTCTCCCAGAGAAGCTTTGGTAATGTACCAAGGCCTTGTCCAAAAATGTGGTTAATTGGACGGCGTTGTACATCAAACGGTTATGCGCCAAAATGTAAGTTTTGAGAAAAATACGTTTAAAGTTTAAATCAATCTGAAAGCAGGATTTTAATATCATAATAAATATGAAACTTAAAGTTAGTAATTTTGTATTTTAAAATTATTTTAATATTTAAATATAACTTAAATAAAGAAAAATATCTAAATAATTCATTGTTGGTTATTGTTGAATAAAAATGTCTCAGTAACAATTAAAGAAATTGTATTACATAACTGTAAAGAATGCTTTTAAAATTGTTTTAAGTCATTGTTGTCAGAATTATAAATCCTTCTGTTATAACTGTAACAAGAACACCTGCTTAACTTCATATTCTTAAATGAAAGTAAACTAAACTCTGATTGGATGTTAAAACAATTAACTTTCTTATTTAACAAATCAATTTAAACCTTATATTTAAAAGACTATTAACCAATAGAATTTAGAATTACCATCATGCGATGTAATAATCTTCTTGAAAATTATAAAAGAATTACACTAGTCATTCTGCATACAACTTTCAACAAAGATAAATAAATAGAGATCTCCTGATAAAATGTAATATTTAATAAAAGAAGAATAATTGATTTAAGAAAGGAAAATAATTTAATTTTAATTGACGGTGAAGAATTATACCACCTACATTTACTTAATCTGCTGGGAAATTTAAGAAGTGAATAAATGTGAAATTATTTCTACAAGAAACATTTTTTAGTAAATATTGAAGTGTTTTCCTGTCCAATGTACCGACTTCCGACCCTAAGAAGAGAATCCGGCTCTACCGAAAACTAAACCCAACCTGAACCAGTAATTCTTTTTGGGAGACCAATCATTCTCCATAATGTTACTACAACATCGGGCATGAACAGAAGTAGTTATATGAGAACAGGGACGGTATGGGTTTCCCCATAAGGAATGTGATGTATTCCACAGACGTAATGAGAGGCTCCAGACTGCGTTCACAATTAGCTCGTCAAACTGCGTAGCACATGACCGGTTTTCAATTAGACACCTCAACTCTTTTTACGTCGTGCGCATTCTCTTTATAATGTTATAATTATACCGCACAAACTCTCTCTCTCTCTCTCTCTCTCTCTCTCTCTCTCTCTCTCTCCTCTCTCTCTCTCTCATACAAATTAACTCTGTGCTCCGTCACGCAGCAACTGCGGAAAGTAAGAAAATGCATCGTCCTATCTCTTTTTTTATATGTTCTCACATAGAAATGCATTACATAATGGAAATTGACAACTAATGATAAACGAAGGAAATTTTGAAGAAGTGGCTGATCAAATACCTTACTTACTCACTGGCACTATCGAACCCGTAGGTTCATGGCCGCACGGACATAAGCTCTCCATACATACCTATCCTGAGCTAATGCTTTCCAATCATTCCCTGTATAATCTACTTCCCTCAAATCATAGTTAATGTTATCCTCCCACCTCATTCTTGGTCTACCAACTGGGCGTTTTCCTCTGGCTTTCCTACAAGAAGCTTCAATGCAAGTCTCCCATTCCCCATATGTGCAACATGTCCTGCCCATCGCAGTCTACGAAACTTAACTGTTCTTATTATATCTGGCTTCCTATAAAGACCATGTAGTTCATTGTTATGTAGTCTTCTCCATTCACCTGTCTGTTCATCTCTCTTTGGTCCAAAAATTTTCCTAAGTACTTTATCCTCAAATACTTGTAATCTTCTTTCCACTCTTAAAGTAAGAGTCCATGTTTCGCACCCATATAATATAACTGGTAGAATAATAGTTTTATATATTTTCAGTTTAACGTTTTTTGAAAGGAGTTGGGACATCAAGAGTCCCTGTAATACATAATAACATGCATTTCCAGAATTGAGCCTATGTTTAATTTCTTTGTGCATCTCATTCCTGTTTGTGATTATTGTTCCTAGGTATTTGAAATCAGCCATCTCCTAGGAACAATAATCACAAATAGGAATGAGATGCACAAAGAAATTAAACATAGGCTCAATTCTGGAAATGCGTGCTATTATGTATTACAGAGACTCTTGATGTCCCAACTCCTTTCAAAAAACGTTAATCTGAAAATATATAAAACTATTATTCTACCAGTTATATTATATGGATGCGAAACATGGACTCTTGCTTTAAGGGAGGAAAGGAGATTACAAGTATTTCAGAATAAAGTTCTTTGGAAAATGTTGGGCCAAAAAGAGATGAACAGACAGGTGAATGGAGAAGACTACATAACAGTGAGCTACATTTCGATCCCGAGCTGATGTTTTTAAACCACACCCTGTATAATCCACCTTCTGAAACCAATATTATTGATCAGCATTAAGGTCTGTTCCGATTTCTTGATAGAATTGGTCTGTCCATCTTTTACTGGGTCTTCCTACATTTCTTCGTCCTAGTGGTTTGTAATGAAAAATATGTTTCGCAATTCTGTTGTTATCCAATGTATTGATGTGGTGCATCCATTCATCTCTGTATTGTGCAATAGTTTGAATATATTTAGTTCACTTGGTATATTTTCATTTTGTTTTCGATCTGTTATTGTACATCCAGCCACACTCCTCAGAAACCTCATTTTCTGACGTTTATATTCTTCGTTCCTGGTTTTTTGTTAAGACTCGATCCATACAGTAGTGTTGGAACCGCCATTTTTTTAATAAAATTTTTAAAGTGTCTCCTTTCTAGTTCCTTTGACACTTCGTTTTATGGTGCCTCACATAAAATTAAATTTATTTATTTTCTTTTCAATGTCTTCACTTTTCCTATATGATACATTGTAACAATATTATTTTTTACCTAATTCCTGACCTGCCGACTGGATTCCTCCTCTCAGGTTTTCTTACTAAAATTTTCCATAACTCTTTATAATTTATCAATCGTGCCACATGCCCTGATCATCGCAGACTACAAGAGATAACTGTTGTTATTATATTTGATTTCTAATAAAGACCACGTGGTTCACTGTTATGTAGTCCCTTCAAATCATCTGTTCCCTCATCTCTCTTTGGTCCAATTTATTTTCCTAAGAACTTTATTCTCAAATATTTGTAATATTTTCTCGTCCCTTAAAGTAAGAGGCCATGTTTCACATCCATATAATATAACTGGTAGAATAACAGTTTTATATATTATCAGTTAGTGTTTTTTGAGAGAAGTTGGACTCCTTGTAAATTACTATCTATATTACTTTGTCTTTATATAATTGTTTAAAAATTATCCTAAATGGATCGATTTTTTTTAATTTTGGAAAAGGCCTATATTTAGGGGAGTTCGGGTAATGTGCGCCCTTCAGTTTGAGTGGACCCTGTTCATATCTTCTTTAATTGGTGCTGCCCTCGAACAGAAAAAAATAACTTCTTCCCTTCATCAACTTTGACGGGTTCAAGGCCAGTTTCTTTTATTCTTTGTGCGAAGAACGGTTTATTTGTGATATTTATGCAAATGACCACTTTAAAATTTTTTCAAGCTAAGAATTAATTCTTAATTTCTACGATACGAGATGTAGAGTTCAGAAAGAAGCGACTCTACTTTACTTTGTGATCCAGGCAGCCACTAGACCACCGGGGGAGACAGTTGTTAACATGACTGTACGCGTCTATAAATAATGAAAAATGTAAAGACCGTATCTGTAAAAATGCTGAATTCACAAAAGAAACGATTTCGCGGAAAATATAATTGGTCTGTTTGATTATGTTTTTTACGCCGAGTTTGAACGTGAAATTATCCGAGTGGCTTTGCTTTCTAACGAGTCGCCTTAAAAACCGGTCAAGTCCGCTTACTGCATGTGGAAGTCTTTGTTCTGCCGCCTCGAACCTCTCTATCACAATACCTACACAATCCCGTACTCTATGGGAGTGCAACATAAGTAATGCCACGAGTGATTTCCAAATTATCGATAAATTCACGACTCACGAAGTGAGGAGTGAATTTATCTAGAGAATTTGGGAATCAAGAGTGGCATTTGTTAGGCCTATTTAACGAATAAAATTAAGCTGTTTATTCACAAATCATTATTTAAATATAGTTATTTTAAAATATTTATATATTTAATGTAAACGGCGATGTTTGAAAACAAATGAGAAACGATTGGTACGCTTCATTTGCTTATTTTGTTCATCACTGCAACCAGATCATATTATTTATTGCCAAAGGAACGCAATATTGTAAGAATGTACTCTAGTGGGAAAAAAATGAAACACATCAAACTGTATATTAATTCATTTCTGATGTCGTATGATGTAAATATGACAATTATATTTTTCTGGATTGTTACCTGGGAAAAAATACATTTAAGAAAGTGCAAACAGTGGTTTCTTTTTTGGTGGTATAATCAATTGCTACAAATGTTTTCATATTAACTCCCGCATGCGGTATGTGTTGACATTCATGCACTATATATACAATCTGGTAGTCGTATTTCTTAGACAGTCAGTTACTGCAAAATAATGGTATGACCTATTCAGAATGTTAAAAAGGAGGTGCTTTCTTTATTATGATAAACTTTAGTTGGTAAATTGTAGGCGAAACACGACTGTGATTGATTGTAAATAAAAAATAATTGAAATGTGATTGGTCATTGACTCCCATTTGGGGCATGAGTTAAATTGTCAAGGAAAATATTGCAACATTAAGACTAACTAACTCACTGGCACTATCTAACTCGTAGGTTCATGTCAGAGCGGACATGACCTCTCCATACATCTCTATCCTGAGCTAATGTTTTCCAATCATTCACTGTATAACCTATTTGTCTCAAATAATGGTTAATGTTATTCTCCCACCTCATTCTTGGTCTACCAACTTGGTTGACCTACTAAGCGCATAAGTTTTCCTACAAGCAGTTTCCATACCACTTTTTCATTCCCCACACGAGGCCCTTGGGGTAGTAGGAGGTTAAGGCTCCCACTTTTTCTAGACAATCAGCACTTGATGTCAGCCGGGTTGTCAGCCCTGCGTGACGGCCGCCTTTACCCCAGAACAAGCGTCTGGTACTCATTTCCGTTAGAGGCTGAGTCGACCCCAGGGCCATAGTGCCTCCAGAAGGTTTTGGTCAGTTTAAAAATCCTGACCCCACCGGGACTTGAACCGTCGACCTTCCGGCTTGTAGCTCAGGGCCTTAACCACTACGCCACGGCGTACCCCTTTTCAGTCCCCATTCGTGACACATGTCCTCCACATCGCTGTCTACGAGACTTAACTGTTCTTATTATCTCTGTTTATTTCAATTTAACGTTTTTTGAAAGGAGTTGGGACATCAAGAGTCTCTGCAATGCATAATAGCACGCATTTCCAGAATTGAGCCTATGTTTAATTCCTTTGAGCATCTCATTCCTGTTTGTGATTATTGTTCCCAGGTATTTGAATTCAGCCACTTGTTCAAAATTTCCCTCATTTATCAATAACTGTCCATTTCCATTATATAATGTATTTCTACACCTATTTAGTCTTATTGATGTTTACTTTCAGTCCCTATTTCTTAGTGTTACTCAGTAGAGTGTGCGTGTTACTACCTTCTCGTTATCACCTAATAATACTAAATCGTCAGCATAAAATAATACCATTAATTAAGTTTTGTAAAAGAACCTAAAGTCTGAAAAATAGGTCTCTAAGTTAAATGTATCGATCTTCATCTTGCAAGTAATATCGTAGTTGCCTAGGCCTACTAGAGGTCTCATTGGGTCGGTTTCCTAACCACGTGCCATTCATGACATCTATAGGGAAATAAGCGTAACTAAATTAGCTCCTTGTAGAACTTCCAAATAAAGGAGAGGCTATGACTATAGTCTGAGATCCGTAAATAACAAGTTTTTTTAACTAAAAAAGTGATGCAACAATTAGAACAGTTGATTTCAGTTGTTTTTAATATAAAATGTTAGTATGTAATTGTTTGCATTGTTAAGTTAGACCATCTTGTGAACATCAGACAATTCTTAAAAGATTTCTGCTGCATTTTAACAATGAATATGTGTTTTAAACTTCACAATGAAATGTTCAACAAAGAAACCAGAGCGTATGACAACAGAGATACCAATGTTAACTGTTGTCACCACAAGAATGCTGTTCACATTCCAAACCGAGATTTGAATTCCTCGCGCCTGCTATCAACAATGTCTTAATTAGATGAAATTTCTCAAATTCTTGTAAACATTTTTGTCGCCCGCAGCGTCACGTGACCTGCCTGCTGTTTCATTCATAGCGCAGAGCTCCTGCAACAAGTAATTCCAGCTTTGCTCAGATTCCAGCTGCTTTTTGCGACCAAGTCTGCCAACATTTCACATTGTTACAGCCTCTGGATTTACAAACTGCATCGAAATTAATTTGAGATTACCCCTTAAATTGGTGGAACACTAATTTCTCACTCCACTTATTTAAATGTGTCGGACCGCACTGAAAACAAAATCATGCGTGACTGTATACTGTGTAATTCAATACAAATTTGAGTAATTTGTATTAATTCGTTTTTTTATTGTTTTATTAGATTTACAGGGTGCGGCATAAGTCAGTTAACCGCTGCACATGGTTGCAAAGAAAATCAGTTTGGTTGAAACTGGGGTTTGAATACGGGACCTTCAGAATATAATCTCAAACACTACTGCTTGACCTAATTTGCTAACTAGGGGACAATTTCGGTAGTTGTTCTTTGTACAGATGTTGTAAGCTACAGGAAATAATATATTTGTATTTTCGGTTAACTCACTTATGTCACACCCTGTATTATTAATATTATTGTTGTTGTTATTATTATTATTATTATTATTATTATTGTGTTATTATTATTATTATTGTGTTATTATTATTATTTTATTAGACCCTTTTATTATTATAGTTTGTAGACCAAAAATGAGGTAGGAGAATAACAGTAACCATGATTTGAGTACAGTGAATTATGCAGGAGATGATAGGAAAACATTTTTGATTATTCATTACTCCAGGTTGTCACGTTAATATTTCTGGTGTTCTCTCCTGGTAAATGGCGTAATTGTAACCCACCTCTGAAGTTGGGGCGCCTGGAAGGCGGAGTTACATTATCCCGATGATATGATGGGTGATAAATGATAATGAAGCGCCAGGAGAGTTCTTAACTTAAATTCCAGACCATGGACAACCACAGGAATAATACCCTTTAAGGAAAAATTCCTATGGTTCGACCGGAAATCGAACACGGGAACTCATGAACAGTAGTCATGAACGCTGACCACTAGCCCATGAGAGTGGTCTAATTGGAAAACATTAGCTGAGGAGAAGGATATATGGAGAGCTTATGTCCGAGCAGTCATGAACCTCTGGTTTCGAAAGTCCCAATTATTTAGTTATAATTATTATTATTATTATTATTATTATTATTATTATATTATTATTATTATTATTATTATTATTATTATTATTATTATTATTATCATAATCATCATAAGCGGAAATGGATTTTATACGAAGGGCAGCAAGAATTTCAAGAAGATAAAAAGTTAGGAACTCAGTTATAAAGGAAAAAATGAAGACTGAAGAAAGTATTTTAGATTAGGCCTATATTAAAACTCAACAATTAAGATGGTACGGACATGTCCAGCGAATGGAAGAGGATCGGCTACCAAAATCTGTTTTGGAATGGAAACCTGAGGGAAGACGAAGGAGAGGAAGACCTAAAACTTCCTGGAGTCAGGGAATATGTTTATACATGAAGGAGAAACATCTACAACCAGGAGATTGGATGGACCGACAAAATTGGCTATTAGGAATCGGACGATGTCAAAGACATTAATCAACCGATGATCTGTCTATCATCATCATCAATAAAGTAACCAACTCACTAGCACCCAACGAAGTCGAAGGAAAAAGGACATAAGCTCTCCATACACCCGTGTTCTGAACTAGGCCTAATACTTTCCAATCACCCCCTGTATAATCTATTTCCCTCAAATCATGGTTAGTGGTAGTCTATTCTGCCGCCTCATTTTTGGACAAGTTACTGGGCTACTCTGGTTATCCTACAAAAGTTTCCATGTCCCTCTTTCGTTCCCCATGCGTGTCAGATGCCCTGCCCATCACAGTCTACGAGACTGTACTTTTGTTATTATATCTGGTTTCCTATAGAGATCATGTAACTAGCTCACTGTTATGTAGTCTTCTCTATTCACCTATCTGTTTGCCTCTGTTTGGTTCAAAACTTTCAAATATTCGTAATGTTTTTTTTTCCTCCATTAAAGTAAGAGTCCATCTATCAGAACCAGACACAGGAACCTCTGGCGACAAATCGGTTTGGGTTGAAGGAGAAACACTGTATTGTGGAATATTCATAAATTAAAAAAAATAATAATAAATAAACGCCTAAACCGGAATTTGAACCCAAGATCTAACTTGATACGTTAGTGCACTACCAGTTACGCAACCCAGGCATCCCAGCACGAATATTTATTTTTCCTTCGTGTTCTCTATCGTGAGAGGTAGTGGGAACTCGGTCTCACTGCCCTCTCGTGGCTTATATATATATATATATATATATATATATATATATATATATATATATATATATATCTTCATAGTAATTCTGCCCGAGGGCAGGTCTTTCATTGCAATCATAGTATTTTCATGCTATGCTATGCAGCTTTACTAGGGAATTGTAAGTGTGGTGGCTTCCCGTTGCTTTCCACACCGGTGAAGGATGATGATGATGATAATAAGGATGACGATGATGGCCGGATGATTTTCGGGGACCGTTGAGCCCTAAGGTTCCTGACATTTGTCTTATAGGTGAGGAAAAACCCCGAAAAAACCTCACCCAGGAGCCTGTCCCGGCCGGGAATCGAACCCGGTCCGACTACGTCACAAGACAGCTCGCTACCTCGAGGCCACAGCGGTGGACATACATAATGTAATTGGAAGAATAACAGTTATATCAATTTTCTTTTTGCCTAAACTTTTTTTTTTAGAGTTGGGACGACAAAAACCGCTAAATAGGCCTACATAATAACACGCATTTCCATAATTGAGCCTATGTTTATATTCTTTGTGCATCTCATTCCTATTTGTGATTATTTTATGTCAGTTCTGATATTAAAATTACAAGTTTTAACATTAATGTTCACGTGTAACGGACTTCCCCTCCCAAGGAAACATTCAATGGACCTCGGATATGAACGTACGAAATGGGTTCTGCAAGCGCTTTAACGACATTCCTGCAGATGTTTTTACAATAAATTCCTCGTGTTTTTATAGGAGTGGGTTGTTTATTAGCGAATTTGATGTCACGCGACGTCTCCATTACAAAGGTTCAGAAAAAAGAGAACGTTCATTAGCTGCATAACTTTGTAGAACCCTGCGGCACAGAGCTGCTGTATCTTCACTCAGCGAGCTGGTTCAAGCGATATCTTACTCAGGAGGTCCTGGGATAAATTCCAGGTACTTACCAACGTGAGCCGTAGAGAAAACTGCTAGATTGGAATCCCTGTACCATATAGCCTATAGGCTTATAACCAGGGACTCTTACTTTAAGGGAGGAAAGGAGATTACAAGTATTTGAGAATAAAGTTGTTAGGAACATTTTTGGGCCAAAAAGAGATGAACAGACAGGTGAATGGAAAAAAATACATAACAGTGAACTATATGGTCTTTATAAGAAGCCAGATACAATAAGAACAGTTTTAAGTCTCGTAGACTGCGATGGGCAGGACATGTGGCACGAATGGGGACTGAAAGACGTGCATGGGAGCTTCTTGTAGGAAAACCAGAGGGAAAACGTCTAGTTGGTAGATCAAGAATGAGGTGGGAGAATAACATTAACTATAATTTGAGGGAAGTAGATTATACAGGGGATGATTGAAAAACATTAACTCAGAATAGGGATGTATGGAGAGGTTATGTCCGCACTGCAGGTAGTGAGTGTTATCCAATCTATCAGTTCGGAAGCTTTACTATTTCCCTGTAGAATATATTAGAGATTAGGCATTGGCTGTAAGAACCTGTCAGTTAAAAACGGTAGGTTTTTTTGACACGACCTTGATACGTCACAACCTTCTCTGGATGAAATGTTAATGATGACTATTTAACTCATGCCCCAAATGGGAGTCAATGACCAATCACATTTCAATGATTTTTTATTTACAACCAATCACAGTCGTGTTTCGCCTAGAATTTACCAACTGAAGTTTATCATAATAAAGAAAGCACCTCCTTTTTAACATTCTGATTAGGTCATAGTGTCTGACTCTCTAAGAAATACGGCTACCAGATTGTATATGTAGTGCATGAATGTCAACACATAGCGCATGCGGGAGTTAATATAAAAACATTTGTAGCTATTTATTATACCACCAAAAGAAGAAAACCACTGTTTGCACTTTCTTAAATGTATTTTTTCCCAGGTAATAACAATCCACAAAAATATAATTGTCATATTTACATCATAGGACATCAGAAATGAATTAATATACAGTTTGATGTGTTTCATTTTCTCTCCACTAGAGTGCATTGTTTCAATATTGCGATCCTTTGGCAATAAATGATATGATCTGGTTGCAGTGATGAACAAAAGAAGCAAATGAAGCGTACCAATCGTTTCTCATTTGTTTTCAAACATCGCCGTTTACATTAATATATAAATATTTTAAAATAACTATATTTAAATAATGATTTGTGAGTAAACAGCTTAATTTTATTCGTCAAATAGTCCTAACAAATGCCACTCTTGATTTCCAAATTCTCTAGATACATTCACTCCTCACTTCGTGAGTCGTGAATTTAATTTGGAAATCACTCGTGGCGTTACTTATGATAAATATTTAGCATTGCAATGGTTGACAGTTTTTTTTATTCAGACTTGAGGTTGTTTCATGAGCCTTAAATCTTGAGACGCGGGACCCGCTGTTCAATTTCACTCCCGGAGAACACATCTCTTGGATCCTAAACACCCATCGATCCCCCGAGGTAAGCGACACAATCAGTAGAGCACAACGGCCGACAAATGTCTCTGCAGGAAGATTTATTTCATTTCCCAAGAGAAAAACTTGATTTGGATCCAACAATTTGAGCGATGTTTGATTTGTGAAGGACAGAGGATCAGAGCGCGCGCGCGCGGAATTATCAAGTGTCATTGATGAGATGGGATGGACTTACTTATAAAAATAAACAGGTTTACAGTGAAATGATGCGTCCTTGTTTGGGACGTCCCCGCGGGACCTGGATTACACTGACATCGCACAACACAGATTAATATCCCCAACAGAAATAATACACAAGTGTTCTGATATCAGCTCTCTACAACACACAGGGTGTTAACCTGCTTACAGGGATACCAACTTAACTGTAAAAATACGTATATAGGCATATTTAGTTTAATATGAATAAATCTAAATAGGGATGGTCACTCATACAAATACATTATATAATGGAAATGGACAGCTAATGACAAATGAGGGAAATTTTGAGGAAGTGGCTGAATTCAAATACCTAGGAACAATAATCACAAACAGGAATGAGATGCACAAAGAAATTAAACATAGGTTCAATTCTGGAAATGCGTGCTATTATGCATTGCAGAGACTCTTGATGTCCGAACTCCTTTCAAAAAACGTTAAACTGAAAATATAAAAAACTATTATTCTCCCAGTTATATTATATGGATGCGAAACATGGACTCTTACTTTAAGGGAGGAAAGGAGATTACAAGTTTTTGAGAATAAAGTTCTTAGGAATTTTTTTGGACCAAAAGAGATGAACAGACAGGTGAATGGAGAAGATTACATAACAGTGTACTACATGGCCTTTATAGGAAGCCAGATATAATAAGAACAGTTAAGTCTCGTAGACTGCGGTGGGCAGGACACGTGGCACGTATGGGGAATGAAATACGTGCATGGAAGCTTCTTGTTGGAAAACCAGAGGGAAAATTCATAGTTGGTAGACCAAGAATGAGGTGGGAGAATAACATTAACTATGATTTGAGGGAAGTAGATTATAAGGTATTGATTGGAAAGGATTAGCTCAGGATAGGGATGTATGGAGAGCTTATGTCCGCGTGTGGAGAGCTTATGTCTGCGCGCCATGAAGCTACGGGTTCGATATGCCAGTGAGAAAGTAAGATAGATAGATAGATCATCGGTTGATTAATGTCTTTGACATCGTCCGATTCCTAATAGCCAATTTTGTCTGTCCATCCAATCTCCTGGTTGTAGATGTTTCTCCTTCATGTATAAACATATTCCCTGACTCCAGCAGATTTTAGGTCTTCCTCTGTCTCGTCTTCCCTCAGGTTTCCATTTCAAAACAGATTTTTGTAGCCGATCCTGTTCCATTCGGTGGACATGTCCGTACCATCTTAATTGCTGAGTTTTAATATAATCTAAAATCTTCATTTTCTCCCTTATAACTGAGTTCCTAATTTTTTTCTCTTCTTGAAATTCTTGCTGCCCTTCGTATAAAATCCATTTCCGTTACCAAAAGATAGTTATTTGTTTTTGTTGTTAATGACCAAAGTTCTGCTCCATAAGTAATGATGATTTTTAACAATTGTATGATATATATTCATTTTATTTTTATTACTTATATTTTTATCCCACAACATTCCATTGAGGCAAGCAATTGCACATTTTCCTTTATTTTTTCTATTTCTTATTGCCTCTTCATAACTCCCATTTTTATTTATTTCAATTCCTAAATATGTGATCTCGCTACAAGATTTTATTGTTTCTCCAGTCTCCAAAATTAAATTTTGCTCTGGTTCACCAATTGATAAATATTTTGTAGCCAAGGGTAGGCCTATGGAACATTACTGATATTAGGCTATAGGCCTACCCTTAGCTTGTTTTATTTCATTAGAATGCTGCAGGCCTACAGAGACCGGGCAGAAAGTGACAGAGGGCCATATTCGGCTCGGGGGCCTTAGTTTGGACTCCCCGGGCCTATACTATTGCAGTGTAACTTTGTAATGTTGGCTTCTACAGTCCAGCCGCTAAGTCTTCGGCCCTGATGTTTTCACGACAGTGTTGCCGATATTGGATATTCAGTGAGAAGGGCCGCTTTATGTTCCACCCGGTTAGCAGAAATACAGCTGACAACATCTTAGCAATTTCAAACTTTACTAGTGGCGTCAAGAGCAGTGATTGGTTGTGGCAGACGTCCACTCTCACTTCAACTATTTCCATATTGGCAGTAGAGGGAGAGTTTCTCATTTTACCCCTCTTACAGGCTAAACGTCAGGGCCGGAGACTCAGCGGCTGGACTTTAGTAACCGAAGTAACGTGAATTGGAATGTCAGTGAAAGAAAAGTACTTTGTGCGCATTCAGAACCACAACATAGTAAGTTAGCTGTACTTATCTGATATATAAAAATGAATGTTTTTAAGTTTGTTTGTTTGTTTGTTTGTTTGTTTGTTGGTTCTATATGTACGGCCTTACCGTTGATCCAATTGTGATGGGGCTTTTTGCAAAAAGTTCAAGAGATTCCCGGGATGAACATAGGCTATAAGAGAGTTGTGATACTCAACTCCTACACCCCTAAAAGTCGCCCTTTGCAGTGGAAAACGTGAAAAAGTAGCTCTTTGGAAGCTTAAATGGCTTACGCTGCCTAAACCATAACAAATACACACAACTAATGTGCACAGAATTGAGAATCTCAAAAAATTCCACAAAAAAGTCCGCGACAGCATATGTTTATCTCTTACGGATAACTCACAATAACCATTTTTGTCTTTCATTGATTCCAAGAAGATCGAGACAAGTACATAGATTCCTGTGCAAGCATAGCAGCACATGGCGGGTAATATTTTACGGATAACTGACAATAGCGAATTTTGTCTGTTAGTTAATTTATGCCAAGAAGATCGAGATAAGTAGATTCCCGGGCAACACCGGGTAATCAGCACGGGGAATCTTAAAATAATTACGGTATACATTTATAATTATTTTTATATTATTTACTCAACTAATCGTAAGAAGTGCATTAATTTTCGTCTTTCAGCTCATTTATGCCAAGAAGATCGGGATGAGTAGATTCCCAGACAACGCCGGGTAAACAGCACGGGGTTTTTAAAAATAAATACGATATAAATTTTTCCCTTGACTTATTTAACTAAACATAAAACACATTAATTTTCGTATTTCAGCTCATTTATGTCAAGAAGATCGGAATAAACAGATTCCCGGGCAACGCCTGGTAATCAGCACGGGGTGTCTAAAAAATATAAATTTATAATTACTTTTCTTTTCACTTATTCAACTAAACGTTAATTTTCATTTATTCAGGCGTAGGAGCACACGACGGGTATTACCTAGTGGGGAATAAAAAAGACGGAGGATGTATAAAATAAGTAGTTTTTAACATTTGTGAATTAAGTTAAATCCGTGACTTCCCGGAGGAACCGCGGCGCGTTACGTTGATTGCACGAACAAACAAGCGCCACTCTGTAATTACGTAACAAGCCCAGTTCCTTATTCAAATGTTTTATTCACACCGCGATCTTACACTTTTTCCCTTCTTCCTTCATTTCAATCTAACGTCTCCATTTACCTGCCCCTTAGAATAAAATTAGATAGGACTTTAAGAAAGGAGACAGAAATAAAACAAGTAATTATAGAGGAATCAGTATTTTGAACTCTGTATGCCTATATAAAATACATGCAGGGATATTACTTAATAGATTAAAACCAATAGCAGATGCATTGCTTTTAGAAGAACAAAACGGTTTTAGACAAGGAAGGTCCTGCTCTGACAATATATTCACTATGAGACAGATAATAGAAAAGAGACGATAATTCAATTTACCCACATATTTAGCTTTCATTGATCTTGAAAAATATTTGATAAGGTGATAAGAAGAAAATTGTGGGAAATAATGAAGGCAAGAGGGTACCCAGCTCAACTTATAGAAGGAATAAAAAGTATTTATAATGGCACCAAAATTATACTTAATTTAGGTAATTATTACAGAGAAGAAATTTTAATAAATCAAGGAGTTGGACAGGGGTGTACATTATCACCCACATTGTTCAATATATATTTTGACGATGTTATACGAAAATGGAAAAAATCAAGTCCAAGGAATAAAAATTAATAAGGAAATGTATATGAATATTTTAATGTATGCAGACGATCTGGTAATTATACAGAAGTCAGAGCATGATTTACAAAGAGCCATTTACATGTTGAATCAATTAGGACTCTATTATAATCTCAAAGTCTCAACTTCAAAAACTAAAATTATGGCTTTTCAGGGCAAAGTGCCAGTCAGAGCAAAAATATTAATCAATAATGAAATAATAGAACAGATAGCACACTTTAACTATCTTGGTTCAGATATAACATATAGCTATGATTGGGATATACACAATAAATTAAACCGATATCAAATGATGTGTGGCACCATAAAAAGAACCCTCGAAAGACTCGAAGAGAAACTCAGCTCAGGTTTTATAAAATTATGGCTGTTCCTGTTCTTTTATATGGATCTGAATCTTGGGCACTTACAAAAAAGATATCTCACACATTCAAGCTGCTGAAATGAAATTTTTAAGATCCGTAAAAGGATGTACACGCATGGATAGATTACACAATGAATCAATAAGAAATGAACTGGAGATATTTTCAATACTCGATAAACTAGACGAGCACAAATACCAATGGAAAGAACATTTAGACAGAATGGACAATAGGCCCTACAAGATTACCCAAAAAGGTCAACACTTACACATGGGAAAAGATCTTTGGGACGGCCAAGGAAACGATGAACTTGAGATCGGAACAGGTCGCATTGACCTAATCCTGGAAAGGAAAAAGAAGAAGAAGACTTTATGAAGGAATTAAAAAAAGGTAGTACGACAGATTGTAAAGTTTAGCCAATATTTTCAATAAAACAGAAGAAAACGAACGATAGAAGTTACTTGAATTTGTGTTGAATTGAACAATGTACGTAATAATTTACAGATTTACGTGGTTTGGTTTTCAGTGCGGTCCGCCAGATTTGAATAACTAACACGAGATTTTGGTGTTTTGCAAATGATGTGAACGCGGAAGATGTTGGACGCGGATCGGTCCCACGGTCAGTGGAACACTCTGTGTGAACTTTGGTATCTCATTAAAACCACCAAGTTACTTGTAATGAATGATCAGTTTCTCATCTTTTGAATTCAACCTCTTCCTTAATAACAGGGCGTGGTCTTAATACAACCTGTTCCTCCACGGCCTTTAATAATAGACAATAATGATAATAATGATGATGATAATAATGATAATAAGTGCAGAAATAAATTAAACATAGGCTCAATTCTGGAAATTGTCTATTACAGGGAATCTTGTCGTCCCAACTTCTCTCAAAAAACATTAAACTGAAAATATATAAAACTGTTATTCTACCAGTTATATTATATGGATGTGAAACATGGACTCTTACTTTAAGGGAGGAGGAACGATTACGAATATTTGAAAATAAAGTTATTAGGAAAATTTTGGACGAAAGAGAGATGAACAAACAGGCAAATGGAGAAGATTACATAACAGTGCACTACATGTTATTTATGAAAAACCAGATGCAATAAGGATAACTAACTCTTGTAGATTGCGATCGACGTGACATGTGGCACGAATAGTGAATGGAAGAGGGGCACGGAAACTCTGTAGGAAAACGACATTAAAAGCGCCCAGTAGGTAGACCAAGAAGGAAATCTAACTGTATATTATAACCAAGATTATAGGTTATTAATTATTTTTTTAGCAAACTGCTCAGTAAAATCATTATTTAAAAACACAATTGAAGGATCTGGTGAGAGAGGGAGCTATGTCACTTTGAGAAGAAATAAAAATAAGTTGGATTTTATAAATTATTAAATTACAATATTATTTGTACAGTAAAGGGGTAACTTTTTGTTCTTAATTTACTGAATAAACTCAAAAAACGAAACAAATTAATGAAACAACCGAAATGAAATTTTTAAGGAAAATCACTGAGAGAGAAAATTCGCAGCTCTGTTATTAGAGAAGAATGTGAAATTGAACCTATAAACCTCTGGATAAATGATAGAAGACTAAATTGGAACGATCACATGGATAGAACGGAGAACAGTAGAAAGTACGTGACTGGACACCTCAGCAGAAAAGGCCTTTAGGAAGACCACAACTACCATGGAAGGACGTCACCATACCCCGGGCCTGTAGTGAATGAACACGCAACAAGCTGCTAGCTTCCATACGTAGAGGAGGAAGAAGAAGAAGAAGAAGAAGAGGAAGAAGAAGAAGAACTTACTGTTATGTAAACTATGCAAAAGGAAAAATATAAATTTTAGTATAAATAGTACTGATTATTTCCATTTCTTCTCAAAGTGGCATAGCTCCCTCTCTCACTAGACCCCTCAATTATTGAACACACAAATATCAAATGTGTAGTTCGAAGGAATCTGTTCATTATTTGCCGTTGTTCAACGTATTTGTTGGAGAGTCAGTCACTGCAAAATAATGCTCTGACCTGTTCAGAACATTAAAAAGGAGCAGCTTTCTTTATTTTGGTAAACAGAATTCGATAAATATCGAGGTGAAACACGGCTGTCATTGGTTGTAAAACAAAATTCATTGAAATCTGATTGTCATTGACTCCCATTTGGGGCATGAGTTAAATTTTCCTAAGTACTTAATTCTCTTCTTCTTCTTCTTCTTCTTCCTTCCAAGTATAGGCCAAGGCCTGTTACGATCCTATAGAAAATTTTCCCTCCAGCGTTTGAGGGAAATTCTCGTATAAGACTTGAAAGCATAATAATAGTCCCTCGAGTGGTTGCTGGTCAAAGGAAGGCAAGACCAGTGATGGGGCTGCCATCTTATAGCCTCTGGTCAGGCTTTTCTGGAGAAGAAAAGAAAATAAAGGAAAGAAGAAATTGAAGAAAGGAAAGACTCCTTAGCCCTCGGATGCCCTAATAGCGTCGGGGTCGGAAAAAGAAACAAGAGTTAACCAAGAGAGGTTAGATAGTAAAGTTAAAAGAGTGCAAAACACAAGTAAATGGATGAAATGTTTTGCTCAGCTTGGGCACCTTGTGGTCGCCATCCATATATCCCCTAGATGAGGACCCCTGAGGGGGTACTTCAAATACTCGTAATCTCCTTTCGTCCCTTAAAGTAAGAGTCCATGTTTCACGTCCATATAATAACAGTTTTATATATTAATTAAATAAAAATAAAACTTAGTTTTATTTGATTTTCATATTTATTAAGATATAATTCAGTGACAGCTGTTTCGGTACACTGTACCTTCTTCAGACATGTTAACAAATTATGAATTGTGTTATTATAGTACATATCAACTGATCTAAGCAACAATACAACAATAATTTATTTAAATTTTTTAATTTAACAAAGGCGATTCATTCAAATCAAGTTGAGAATTTAACAGTTTATTACTACTTTTCAATTTATTTATTTCTACAGCCTCCAGAAGGTCCAACTTCTTACCCTTATCACAAACATGTAACATTTCAAAACTTGGATCGAAACAATGATTAAATTGGAATAGGTGGTTAGCATATTTTGAATATATATTCTATATATTTTCAGTTTAATGTTTTTTGAGAGAAGTTGTGGCAAGAGTCTCTGTAATGCATATACTTATAGTATGCGTTTCCAGAGTTGAGCCAATTTTTTTTTTCTAGGTCTCGCTCCTGTTTGGGATCATAATAATAAAATGAAATGTCCCTACATAATTGAGAAGCAGGTTGGGTAATGACTTCATCTTGATTTCCAAACAAGTTGCAATTATTAAAATTGGTTAAACAAACAAGATTGTTGGAACCAGGGAAACAGGACAGGGCTGCCAACATCACCACAATTATCTGTAATCAGCTCCATGTTGTGTAAACTGTGTCCCGCAGCGTAACGGGGTCCACACCACTTCAACTCTCTCAGATTCTCCAAAATACCATCTTTTCTATGTGGACCGCACTGCGACCTGTTACAGTGCAAAAACATAGGAACATCGATAACAGACTTCTTTAAGACATGAAAACAATTGAACGCATTAACGCGATCTTTCTACATGGCAATTGGCTGCAATAATATTTTTTAAAATTCCATCTTTCATAGAATTCAGAACACGGTTTTCTCATTGAAAGTTTTTTTATTTAACGTAGGCTACTTGGCGGATCCACTAGTCTATAGGAATCTATAGGTATATAAATAGGGTCAGACAAAAGGGTTAAGTATCATTTTATTTTCTGTTTGTCAACTGATTTTATGAGCTTTGGTGTTATCATATTTATTATGGAAATGGACAGCTAATGACAAATGAGGGACATTTTGAGGAAGTGGCTGAATTCAAATACCTAGGAACAATAATCACAAATAGGAATGAGATGCACAAAGAAATTAAACATAGGCTCAATTCTGCAAATGCGTGCTATTATGCATTACAGCGACTCTTGATGTCCCAACTCCTTTCAAAAAACGTTAAACTGAAAATATATAAAACCATTATTCTACCAGTTATATTATATGGATGTGAAACATGGACTCTTACTTTAAGGAAGGACATGAGATTACAAGTATTTGAGAATAAAGTAGTTGGGAAAATTTTTGGACCAAAGAGAGATGAACAGTCAGGTGAATGGAGAAGACTGCATAACAATGAACTACTTGGTCTTTATAGGAAGCCAGATATAATAAGAACAGTTAAGTCTCGTAGACTGCGATGGGCAGGACATGTGGCACGTATGGGGAATGAAAGATTTGCATGGAAGCTTCTTGTAGGAAAGCCAGTGGGAAGGCGCCCAGTTGGTAGACCAAGAATGAGATGGGAGAATAACATTAACTATGATTTGAGGGAATTAGATTATACAGGGAATGATTGGAAAGCATTATCTCAGTATATGGGTGTATGGAGAGTTTATATCCGCGCGGCCATGAACCTACGGGTTCGATAGTGCCAGTGAGTAAGTAAGTAAGTGTTATCATAAGTAATGCCACGCTTGCACGTTTTTCAACTTTTACAACATTTTCTAAAGGTCCCTGCAATAATAAGTAGTGGCTCCAGGTTGAGAAAAGCAGCTATAACGGCTGATGGACCCGACATGCTGACCACATGTCACCACTACACCGGCAGGATGATCGTCCACCTCTGTGATGCACTTGCGGTACTTTCCTGTAATTTAAATGTGAGCTTTTGCGCTGGATTTTAGTGCCCTGCAGTTAAAACGGCACATTTTTTTGGACATGGCCTTTGTACATCACATGCGTCTCTTGAAGAAATTTAACTCTTGCATCATAGAGATTTTCCATAAACGCTGCCATATATATATATAGCCTATATATATATATCCTATATATATAAAGATAATAAAAATAATATTAATAATAATAATAATAATAATAATAATAATAATTGGTATTGTCTTTATGTTTCCTATTATATAGGCTATATATCCATCCATAGTAATTCTGCCCGAGGGCAAGTCTTTCACTGCAATCATTATATTTTTCATGCTATGATTTGCAGGTTTACTGGGGAAATATAGATGTCATAGCTTCCCGTTGATTTCCACACTGATGCGGGATGATGATGATAATGATAAGGATGATGATGATGATGGCCGGATGATTTTCGGGGACCGTTGGGCCCTAATCATCCTAACATTTGTCTTACAGGTGAGGAAAACCCCCGATAAAAAACTCATCCAGAAAAACTGTCCCGACCGGGGATCGAACCCGGGCCCGTTGCGTGACAAGGCAGCACGCTACCTCGAGACCACAGCCGTGGATACATATTCCAAAACAGTGCTGTCCTTCGTCTGTATTCGTCTTTCTCACCCACAGCATTTTAACATATGGTGCTGAAGTCTGGCAAATTCCTACCAGGGAAATGAAAAGAATTTTAAGTACAGAAATGGATGTTTTAAGAAGATCAGCTGGAAAATCTAGAATGGATAGAATACGAAATAAAGAAATAAGGGAAATTATGGGTGTACAAGAGGAGCCGGGCATCATAGACATTATAGAAAATAAAATATTACAGTGGTATGGCCATGTCAAAAGAATCCCAGAGCAAAGATTGCCTAAAATTGTTATGGAATGGATCCCAATAGAAAGGAGGAACAGAAGAAGGCCGAAGAAAACTTGGATAGAAGGGGTACAAGCAGCTATGAATATCAGAAGAATGAAGGAAGATCAATGGATGGACAGAGAGGAATGGCGTTTGGTTTCCGGAAGACGGCGGCAGCTGCCATGATATCGGATGATATATATTGTATTGTAAGCCCATGTTTTCCCTTTACAGAGATTTAGGCGCTCTCCCCGTACAGGGAAGGATTTGAACCATACTAATTTAGTTACACTTGTTTTCGTATAGATGTCATTTGAGTGGTCCGTGGTCAGCGTTCCGCCTCATACTGACATCTAGGAAACCAAGGTAGTACTAGGACGGGAAAATTCGGTAAATTTTGCTTAGAGGCCTTTTCATTCAGGCTTAAGGATTTTTTTACGAGCCTGAAAATCTTCAGACTCGTGACCCACGGCTTAAAGTCCCTCCCGGAGGACTTGCTCCTTGGATTTTTCCGTCCTAAAAAATCCATCGACTCCGGCCGGGTTTGAACCCGCGACCCTCGGGACCATAGGTAAGGAGCATAACCACTAGTCCACCGCGGCCGATATATATCCTTAATTGGAAACCGAATGGAAGAAGTGGAAGAGACAGACCTAGAGAACGATGGATAGATGGTGTGAGGAGAAATATGGAAACTAGAGATTTGAGGGAAGAAGATGCTTTAGACAGGAACCTCTGGCGATAAATCACTTTGGGTTGAAGGAGAAACACTGTATTGTGGAATATTCATAATAATAATAATAATAATAATAATAATAATAATAATAATAATAATAATAATAATAATAATAATAATAATAATAATAATAATAATAAATGAGTAACTATAAAGACAGGGTGAAGCAGATCCGGCTGCTGTTGTGAAACTGGAAAGTCTGGACGAGTTATTAATATGTAGAAGTAATTTGAAATTAGACCAACAGAGAGCTTAAAGCTTCGCGGTTGAAATTATGGTTAATAGCTCATCTACAGGCTAATAGAGGTAATTGTCTCGTTGCAAAAAAATGTACAGCTTACAGTTTGTGTATTATGTTGCGCACCTGCACTCAGTGTCATCCTCACGCGGACAGCGCGATGTGTACACAACACTTTGCCTGAGACGCGTCTCCACTGTAGAAACCCACACTGCAGTTCATATTGCAAGTAATGGCATTTATTGACATTTCTAAAGAAAGGAAATACATTTGCATTTATATTGCGCACGGGCATGCTAGGCCGTGCGTGCATTTTTCTCCATGAATAAAAAATAAAAATAAACATTCTTCTTCTTCTTCTTCTTCTTCTTCACGGTTTAGACTTATTTACTAGCCTGTTCCGGCTCCAAATTGCTGCTCTTTTCATCTTTTCCTTGGTCTTCCCAAACTTTTTCTTCCTCGTGGTGAATAGCTGTATGCTGCTTTTGGTATTCTATTTTCAGTCATCCTTGCCAAGTGTTCTTTCCAGTTTGTTCTGTATTTCACTATTGTTGTGTTTAATTCCTCTACTTTTAGTTGTCTTGTTTCTGTGTTCTTATAAACATAAGAATATATAAACAAATATATAGCTACACCTATATAAAGAATGTATAAAAACAATATATATCGTCTTTCTTCTTCTTCTTCTTCTTCTTCTTCTTCACCTCACGGGCTAGGCAAATTGCATGTTCCATCTCACATCTTTTCACTGGTCTTCCTACATTCCTTGAACCTTTTGGCTTGTAGTTAAATGCTGTTTTGGTAATGTTGTTACATTCACACACACACACACACACACACACACACACACACACACACACACACACACACACACACACACACATATATGTATATATATATATATATATATCCATCCATAGTAATTCTGCCCGAAGGCAGGTCCTTTACTGCAATCATAGCATTTCCATGCTATGCTTGCAGCTTTACTAGGGAATTGTAGGTTTGGTAGCTTCCCGTTGCTTTCCACACCGGTGAAGGATGATGATGGCCATATGATTTCGGGGACCGTTTGGGCCTTAAAGTTTTCCTGACATTTGTCTTACAGGTGAGGAAAAACCCCGATAAAAACCTCACCCAGAAAAACTGTCCCGACCGGGGATCGAACCCTGGCCCGCTGCGTGACAAGGCACCACGCTACCTCGAGACAACAGCGGTGGACATATATATAGATATTGTACTAGATTTGCTTGGATAGCGTAACTGGGAGCGCACTGAAGTATCAATTCCCGCTGCACAATATGCTACAGGTCGCGCTTCCAACGACGTTTTGGTCTTCCTACATTTCTTCGGCCTTGAGGTTTATAATAAAACATCTGTTTTGATAAACGATTATTTGGCATTATTTGTACGTGTTCAAACCAATTACATTTATTTGTGTATATTCTCTCGTTTATATTATATATTTGTAGTTCATCTATGATATCTTGACTTCTCTTTTGATCTCTTAGAGATACACCTGCAACGGATCTGAGAAATCTCATTTCTATTGTCTCAATTTTATGTTTATCAGAGATCGTTAAAGGCCAACTCTCAGACCCGTGTTTAATGTTGGAACTTTGATGCAATAATTTTGTTTTTTTTTTAATATAATTTATATCTGTTGAACCAACTATCAGATTATTACCAATATGAGTTCACCTACCCTCCGCGGTATCTTTACCTTGTGGTGCAGTGGCTTGCGTGCTTAAATGATCCTGAGAGCTATGCCGGCGTTAGCATTGCTGCCGATAGGGTTACCCATGCCGGACTGGTCGAACGTGATAAGACAGACGAAAAAAGTACCTTGGTCGAAAGAGTGACGATCTTTCACCGTAAAAATACAACCGTCAAGAAATGCGGACATGGGTTCAACTGGGGTAAAATTATCCGGAGGTCAAATAGTCCCCCATTCGGTTCTCCGGGCGGGGACTACTTCAGGGAACCCATGCCAAAGGCTCAAAGACAGGGACATGTTCCTAGGAACATGGAATGTTAGGACTTTATACAATAGCAGGACACTAGAGATATTAACGCGGGAATTACATAAATCGCCCTTGGATATAGTCGCTTTACAGGAAGTTAGGTGGCCAGGAGACAGTCAAGTCTCGTAGACTGCGATGGGCAGGACATGTTGCACGTATGGGGAATGAAAGACGTGCATGGAAGCTTCTTGTAGGAAAGCCAGAGGGAAAACACCCAGTTGGTAGACCAAGAATGAGGTGGGAGAATAGCATTAACTATGAATTGAGGGAAGTAGATTATACAGTGAATTATTGGAAAGGATTAGCTCAGGATAGGGATGTATGGAGAGCTTATGTCCGCGCGGCCATGAACCTACGGGTTCGACAGTGCCAGTGAGTAAGTAAGTATGAGTTCACCTGAAAATGGTCCAATTTTCCATTTTTCGCCATTAAACACAGTAGGCTATGTGGGCGTGCAATTGAAATAAAACAAATAAGGCATTCACTAAAAAAAATAGCGAAATCTGATCTTAAGAAGTGGGGCTATCGAAGTGAAGATGGTATATGACATGGAGTGATGTGATGTCCTATGTTGCGGTATATTAAGCAAGAGACTATGTTGTGATCTTGTGTTTAAGTTATGGTTGGAGGAAACGAGATGATAAATAATTGGGAATCGAGGTATGTAGGATCTTAAATAAGAGAATTAGAAAGTGCGTATTATAAACCCAGCTGGATTTCTTAGGCTTAAAGGACCTTCGGGACTTGGAAAATCTGGTAGCGGTTTCCTAGCCGAGCTTTAGTATGACGATGTACTGTATACATGTTTTGAAATAAACAAATGGAGTCTTATTGTTAAACTATTTTATTACTAAAGTATAAATAATTAGAAACCCTAAGTAGTCTAAGCCCTAAATCTAATCTAAGCCTATATTAAAACCACAGTACTTTCTTGGGGTGGGGGGGTTGAGAAGAGGGAGTTGTGGAATTTTTAAATCTAACCAAATCTACATGATTAAAAATGTTATATCCCTTTTTGAAAACATCGTATTAAAACAGTCTACATTGTTTAGAATTCTATCAAAATAGTTAAGGTAATTGATTCTGTTTACAAAACGTCCCTGACACGTATTAAGAAAAATGGTAGCTTGCTCACCCATAACACCTCTGGTTGTCACACATCAACAGACAGACGCGAGGCCCTCACTTCTCAAGTCTTATATATTCAAAATGACCTCAAGTTACCCTAACATCACTAACATTCCAGTAAACTAAATGTTTACAGTTAGCGAAGCAAAACTTTGCTCTGAACTATATCATGTCTAAACTATATTTCAAAAGACTTTGCTTGAATAATTAAAATAATCTATGAAACAATAAAAAATCTATATATAAAGACTATGTATTCATAACAGTGCGATTTTCTTCTCACTTTTAGATGTAGCCATGACAATTCGTAAAAAAAATCGGATCATAAGTTAGACTTGCTCACTAATTCGATTAGTTAACGCAATTGCAGCGCGAGGTGAGATTGGTGTTCCTCAGTATAAACTGGAGGAGCCGCGGGCACATCACGCTACGGTCAGCTCTGCCTCTTCTAAAAAATATCATTTTTTCGGTTCCAAAAATCGGAAATGAAGTGCGCACGCAAGGAGTCGCGTGTCATCCCCGTGTAGACAGCTCCAGCTGCTGTAACAACTCACACACGGAACTGCGTCACGCAGTCACTTTCTCAACTTATATTGACCCTGTATATTTTTGTCATTATTTTTCTCATTCCCCATTAGACCCACATGTCCTGCCCATCGCAATCATAGATACTTAACTGTTCTTATTATATCTGGTTTCATAAAGACCATGTATCTCACTGTTATGTAGTCTTCTCCATTCTTCTGTTCATCTCTCTTTGGTTCAAAAATGTTCCTAGGAACTTTATGACTTAACTTTACAACCACCTGTGATGCGACTTTTTAATTCCTTCATATAATAATAATAATAATAATAATAATAATAATAATAATAATAATAATAATAATAATAATAATAATAATAATAATCTTCCTTCCAAGTATTAGGCCAAGGCCTGTTACGATCCTATAGAAAATTTTCCCTCCAACGTTTCATAGGACGGCCCAGTGATCTTCGTCCTCTTGGTATATAATTATAAACAGCTTTCGGGATCCGATTTGAACTCATTCTTTCAAGATGGTGTTTCCAATTTAGTTGGTACTGTTTAATATATTCCAAAATTGGCGTAGTCTTCAATTATTTTAAGATATCGGTGTTCCTTTTCCGATCCCATCTGGTGTAACCCGCTGTTCTGCGCATGAATCTCATTTCACAAGCCGTTATTCTGCTTTCATGTTGTTTTTTTTAGTGTCCATGCTTCACTACCATAGGTCAACACTGGTCTAGCCAAAGTGTTATATAAACGTAATCTGGTGTTTTTTGTACAAGGGATGGTCTCATAACTTGTAATAATAATAATAATAATAATAATAATAATAATAATAATAATAATAATAATAATAATAATAGCTTTGTTTTACCTGGCAGAGTTGAGACCTTAAGGTCTTGTCTACCACTCAACCAGGTTTTAAAAAATACAAAAAAATAGTTTTACATCTAAATTACAATAAACATAAACGATTACATGTTATGAATACAATACAATTAATATTTATAATGTATTTTGATTTACTCTAAATTTAACGAATTAAATATATAATATGTACAAAATATATAAAAGGAGAAAAGATTATTAATGACATGGTATAAATTTAAATAAATAGAAAAAAATTAATTATTAGACAACAGGTAACTGTTTAGCGTGACTTAAAAGTGCCTGTCAAATTTTAATCTTAGGGTTTCGTTTTTAAAATTGTTCCCCAAGATTTACAATGATTTTTACACTTTTTCAGACGATTATTTTGATATATTTTTCTATTATATTTAAGTACACATACGTAGCAGCCATATTGATTTTAACGAATAATCTCTGCAACAACAAAGACGTGTTGCAATGCAGCCAACATAGAGTATGTACTAAGTAACTGCACACATACGCCTGTACTTCAGAACTTAGTGTTTATTTTTGGAACTTGCATTTTTCCACAGGTTAAAGTGCTTAAATTGCGTTAGGTCAGCTTTTAGGTTCGTTAAATATCGTGTATATGTTGGCTGCATCCCGTGATTAAATGCAGTAAACTTCTTCGCGTTTTTTGGTGCATGCGCATGATGTATGATTGGAACTTAGAACCATTTTTCTCATCAGATATTGTAAAGTGTTTCCAGCTTTTTTCTCAATGTTTCACATTCATATAGGCCTAAAATAACTGGAAGAATAACAGTTTTATATACAGTTTTTTTTTTGAAAATTGGACCCTTGACTGTGGGAGAACAAAAATAGAAACTGCAGAAATGAAGTTCTTACGTTCAGTAGTAGGTGTGACAATTTTGGACAAGAAAAGAAGTGAAAATATTAGAAAAATACTTAAATATTTTAAATTTAACAAATATAATTGACAACATGAGAAACAACTGGTATGAACATGTTAAAAGAATGCCTACAGATAGAATCCCTCACCTGTTATTAAAGTACAAACCAATAGGACATAGAAGTGTTGGACGCCCATTTACTAGATGGGAAGATTCATTAAATCCCACTTGATGTGAAAACAGGTCAAAAGGCCTAATTTCATGAAGCAGAAGAAGAAGAAGATGTTTTTGGGAGAAGTTGGGACAAGAGTCTCTGTAAAACATAATGTCATGCATTTTTAGAATTCGGCCTATGTTTAATTTCTTTGTGCATCTCATTCCCATCTTTAATTATAGTTCTTAGGTATTTAGGATGGTTGAACATTTACAAAATTATCATAAGTAATGCCACGAGTGATTTCCAAATTATCGATAAATTCACGACTCACGAAGTGAGGAGTGAATTTATCTAGAGAATTTGGAAATCAAGAGTGGCATTTGTTAGGACTATTTAACGAATAAAATTAAGCTGTTTACTCACAAATCATTATTTAACTATAGTTATTTTAAAATATTTATATATTTAATGTAAACGGCGATGTTTGAAAACAAATGAGAAACGATAGGTACGCTTCTACTGCTTCTTTTGTTTATCACTGCAACCAGATCATACTATTTATTGCCAAAGGAACGCAATATTGTAAGAATGCTCTCTAGTGGAGAAAAAATGAAACACATCAATCTGTATATTAATTCATTTTTGATGTCGTATGATGTAAATATGACAATTATATTTTTCTCGATTATTACCTGGGAAAAAATACATTTAAGAAAGTGCAAACAGTGGTTTCTTTTTTTGGTGGTATAATCAATTGCTACAAATGTTGACATGTAAGCACTATTATATACAATCTGGTAGCCGTATTTGTTATAGGCTCAGTCACTGCAAAATAACGGTCAGACCTGTTCAGAATATTAAAAAGGAGGAGCTTTGTTTAATATATGATAATCCTAACACTGATAAATATTTCGTGAAACACGACTCTGATTGATTGTAAAACAGGAATCATTGAAACGTGATTGGTCATTGACTCCCATTTGGGGCATGAGTTAAATAGTCAGATTAAATGGTTCCAACACGTCCCGAGAATATCAAATTCCCATTTACCAAAGATGATTTACCACCTCAACCCTAAAGGCCCTTCAACCGATGGAAAGATCAGTTTTTGTAGTCGCAGAACGGGCATCATCACCCAATACTGCATTCGGAAGAAGAAGAAGGTATTTAGGAATCTCTGGAAAGCAGGAATCAAGGGCAAACTGCTGTAAAGTGGAAAACCTGTATTAAGTATTAAGTAAGTGGGTTTTTGAATTTAGTCACTTGTTTAAATTGTCCGTTCTTATTTTAAGTGTTTCCAGAGTTGAGCCTATGTTGCAGAAGGCTGGGACGCCCGAGAGAACAAGTACTTGTGCCTGCAGGCTAAAACAACTTGCAAAATAATCCCATTTCATAAGCGCGCGGCGCACACCTGCCTCACCTCCGATTTCTTGAACACGAAGTAACAACCTCTGCATCTGCCTCAATCTTCATTATATTTCTGCCAGCTTTAATATCATTTGCTTGTATAGAACATCACATTGCTTTTACCCGGGACACAGTGGCAGGGGAAGGATACTCAATGTAGCAACCACCCGGGCCTTACAGTTACACGACCTATCGGGTGGGTGAGCCACAGTGGCCTCTGGTACCGAGGGTCGCGGGTTCAAAGCCGGCCGGGATTATTTTTTATACCTCATGGTAATCTTCTTCTTCTTCTACTACAAGCTTTAGGCTATGCAGCCTGTTCCGGCGAAGTTAAAAGTGGAGTCCATCTTCTACGTGGTCGGCCAACATCTCTTGTTCCTCTGGGATTATACAGGAAGGTTCTTTTTGGTATTCTTTCGTTGTTCATTCTCATTAAGTGTTCTGTCCATTTCGTATTATTTTCGCTGATTTTATCTTCAATTTTATATATATTTAATTCTATTCGCTCTTGTGCATCCTTTCACATTACGTAAAAACAGCATTTCCGCAGTCTGTATCCTGCTTTTATCCCTTGATTTCACTATCCAATTTTCACTTCCATACAACAACAAAGGAAGAGCCATTGTTTTATATAATTTAAGTTTGGTATCCTTCCTTGTTTTCCGACCTAACGTTCTTTTTATGGTTCCACAAATAGCCTGAAATTTATTTACTTTATTTTCTTTATCTTTTTTCATGATAATAATTATTTTAATATAATTGCAAAAAGAACAGAACATAAAACATAGAATTGAATTGAGTAGCAAAATAATATCATCGTTAAATTCCATATGATGGGATAAGCATATTTGGAAAGACACAAAAAAATATATATTGGTAAAACATTGGTGGAATCTGTTGCAATGTATGGAAGTGAGGTATGGACAATCAATAAGTACTACAAGAATAGACTAATAGCTCTAGAAATGGATTATTTACGCACAAGTGCCAGAAAGTCTAAATTAGAACATGTCACAAATAAGGAAATTAGAAACATAATGGAAGCAGAAGAAAGCATAATTGAAAGAATTGATGAGAAGGAATTAAAGTGGTTAGGACATGTTTTAAGAATGGAAGATGAGCGATGGCCAAAGCAACTATATCAATGGCATCCGACCAGAAGGAGGAAGAGAGGGAGACCGAAGTTAACATGGAACGAAAACATGAAGACATTAATGCAAGCTAGAGGGCTAAGCATTGAACATGCACAAGATCGTAGGCTTTGGACGTTTGGCACGGGAAGACGGCAGCAGCTGTAAAAACCCGAAGATAGATAGATAGATAATTGCAAAAAGATACAATATGGAAATCAATACAAAGGAAACTAAAGTGATGGCCTTTTGTGGGAAATGCCCTACACCTAGCAAAATTGTTTTGGATGATGAAATTTTAGAACGAGTAAATGAATTTAATTATTTGGGTTATAATTTAACATTTCAAGATGAAGCTGATATATCAAAGAAAATCAAATTTCACAAAAACAACGGGGATAATTAACAGTATAATGAAACCATCTTTAGTACAGAAGAACACAAGATTACGGCTTTATAAGGTTCTCGCAAGACCAGTATTAAGGTATGGCAGTGAAGCATGGACAATACGAAGAAGAGATGAAAGCCGAATAACAGCAAATGAGATGCGATTTATGCGCCGTACAGCAGGCTACACAAAGTGGGACCATAAAAGATATCAGGAAATTCTGGAAGAGTTGGATGTAGAACCCATTCTCCACCATATACAAAACTACCAGAACAACTGGAAAGCCCATCTTCAACGAATGGCGTCTCATAGAATTCCAAAAGCCATGCTTCGTTACTGCCTCCAAGACAAAAGATCGCTGGGACGTCCAAAAAAGCACTGGATGGAAAACTCCTCTTTGAGACCGTAACAGGCCACATGGCCTAATACTTGCATGGTGATAATTAATTACCAATCTGAACACTGGACAAGACAGCCTCATGGCAGGGATGTATTTCACGAGAGTCTTGTGGGCCCAAAAAAGTCCTATTATCTCCTTTACTCATATCCGTAGAACATTTGATGCTAAAATTAGAGAGAAAATACAGGGCTATTCAGAAACAAGGAACAGACTCAAAACATTTATTTCTTCCAAACAACAAAAAATATAAACACAATTCCAATGTTCGTGGAAAGAGAAAAGTTCAAATTTCACTATTTTATGTATTCAATGTGAGCACCACGTGTTACACGACAAATATCAAAACGGTGGCTCATTTCTTGCCACACACGATTCAGCTGGTCTCTAGTTATCGAATTCACAGCTTCAACAATTCAATGTCGCAGATTTTCAAAAGTGTCAGGCATAGGGGGGGATAAAAACACGGTCTTTTATGTAAAACCCACAGATAAAAATCACATGGAGTTAGGTCTGGTGACCTGGGAGGCCACCGGTAATGAAGTTGATCTTCTGCTCCTCCTCTTCCAATACAACAGCGCCAATGCGGCCATGATCGGAACTTTAAGCAAGAGCGCCAATGCGGCCATGATCGGAACTTTAAGCAAGAGCGCCAATGCGGCCATGATCGGAACTTCAGGCTTTTCTCTTTCCAGGAACGTTAGAATTGTGTTTCTATTTTTTGTAGTTTGGAAGATAAAATGTTTGAAGTCTCTTCCTTCTTTTCGAACAGCCCTATCCCTAAATATTGTATCACAGATTAGGGAGTTGATTTCTGATGCTTTATTTGAAAAATCAATGACAGTTATTCAAAAACAGTTATGTATTGTTTTTCAAATTGGAGTTAAATTATTATCAGAAAATTTTTGACGAATCTTTATGCACAATTGAGTAACTTACAGAGATTTCACTAGGAAAATATTGCCATTGTATTTTCACATAAAAGTATCATATCTTATAATATCTGGCTTCCTATAAAGATCATGTAGTTCACTGTTATGTAGTCTTCTCCATTCACCTGTCTGTTCATCTGTCTTTGGTCCAAAAACATTCCTAAGAACTTTATTCTCAAATACTTGTAATCTCCTTTCCTCTCTTAAAGTAAGAGTCCATGTTTCACATCCATATAATATAACTGGTAGAATAACAGTTTTATATATTTTCAGTTTAACGTTTTTTGAAATTAGTTGGGACATCAAGAGTCTCTGCAATGCATAATAACACGCATTTCCAGAATTGAGCCTATGTTTAATTTCTTTGTGCATCTCATTCTTGCTTGTGATTATTGTTCCTGGGTATTTGAATTCAGCCACTTCCTCAAAATTTCCCTCATTTGTCATTAGCTGTCCATTTCCATTATATAATGTATTTCTACGTGTGACCATATATTTAGTTTCATTGATATGAGATGCAGAAAGATACTAAACGTACACTTAATTCTCGAAATGCATGTTGTTAGGGCCTATATGGTACAGGGGTGGGGTGTGCAAAACTCGAAATTTACTTACGTGACTTACGCCATTTTTAATGCAATTTATATTATTACGAAGTGATGTTCATGTTATTAATCCGCGAGTAATTACCATCGTGAAAGTATGTTAACATGATATGAAATGTACCTACGGCCGGAAATATGTTTTTACGTTGTAACCGTCAGCCATGTTTGAATCTTCCTAGAATAACTGTGATGAAGAGGTATTTTTTTTTACTTAGGCTATTAAATCAGATTTAAAATGCAAGGACATTAAAAGCTAAGCAAAGCTAAATCAATTACTGTAACTTAGGTGAATCCCATGGGACGCCTTTTTTATTGTTTTACGCGGTTAAAATAAGCAAAAGTTGAATTGAGACATAATTAGTTGAAACCACAGATATGCTGTGGCAGTGGGTTTATCGCTGGTTGGTGTGCTCAGACAGTCATCGGTAATTAGTAGTGTGGTTATCGCTGGTTATAATTGTGCTAATCGGTGGTGTATCGCTGGTTTTAAGTGTGGTAATCGGTGGTCACTAGTGTAGTTATCGCTGGTTACGACGGCCATTTTGAATAACTGTTGTAACCAGAGTGATCATTACAGGAAGTAGTCCCACTTTCTTCTTAATATTTACGAGTAAAATAATTAAATGATAAATACCGCTCGCACCTGAAAACATTAAAAATAATATTTTATGAATATTTAATGCATTTAAGTACTGTGAAAGTGGGTAAATAAATGTCGTGTCTAGCAAACCGGCACCATTACAGGGACTCTTGATGTCCCAACTCCTTTCAAAAAACGTTAAACTGAAAATATATAAAACTATTATTCTAGCAGTTATATTATATGGATGTGAAACATGGACTCTTACTTTAAGGGAGGAAAGGAGATTACAAGTATTTGAGAATAAAGTTCTTAGGAAAATTTTTGGACCAAAGAGAGATGAACAGACAGATGAATGGAGAAGACTACATAACAGTGACCAATATGGTCTTTATAGGAAGCCAGATACAATAAGAACAGTTAGTCTCGTAGACTGCGATGGGTAGGATATTTGGCACAAATGGGGAATGAATGACGTGCATGGAAGCTTCTTGTTAGAAAACCAGAGGGAAAACGCCCAGTTGGTAGACCAAGAGTAAGGTGAGACAATAACATTAACTATTATTTGAGGGAAGTAGATTATAGCCTACAGAGAATGATTGGAAAACATTAGCTCAGGATAGGGATGTATGGAGAGCTTAAGTCCGCCAGTTAGTTATAATATCTGGGACCAACCCTAAATATTAAGTCTGGCGCAGCTATTCAGGGAGTATTTTTGCTGAAGACAAGGTAGGAACTTGATCCAGTTTTGCACTGAAGATATCTGCGCGCGCAGGTTGAATTAATATGAATTGTGGATGTCATTTCCGAGTCACATGCAATATCTCCGCTCTTGTGTTGTCATTTTATAGATTATTTCTATTTAATCGCTGTTATTTATAGACGCTTTAAAATTATATTACGACATATAATGAAGTGCAATCAGCTCTGAGTTGGGTTTGAACCAGCGGCTCTTCAGTTCATTGCAGCAACAACATTAACTTCTGTCACAATAATGACGCTCTTTAACAATTAGGGTTATTGTCGCCGTAAGATAATAAGGACTGAGCGTCCAATGGCAACAAACTCTGTCATCTCCTTGAATTTAATCGAGAAGGTCTGGTTTTATTTTCTTAGTTAATCGAACTAAGTGGTTATTCCGTCATGAAAACCTCAATTTAGAAGAATGAAATAATTTATGGACAGTAAATTAATTTATGAAATTTATCTTTGTACCAACACAATTCCATGCGATTCATAATTCTGCAAAAGATAATTAATCGAAGGGTCAAGATTTTCAAACTGACCCTTAAACTCTCTGCTGGAGCTGTGCCCATGGGGTTGTAGCAGGATTTTAATATCATAATAAATATGAAAGTTAAAGTTAATGATTTTATATTTTAAAATTCTCTTAATATTTAAATATAACTTAAATAAATAAAAGCATCTAAATAATTCATTGTTGGTTATTGTTGAATAAAAATGCCTCAGTAACAATTAAAGAAATTGTATTAGATAACAGTTTTTGTAAAGAATGCTTTTAAAAATTGTTTTAAGTCATTGTTGTCAAAATTATAAATCCTTCTGTTATAACTGTAATAAGAACACCTGCCTAACTTCATGTTCTTAAATGAAAGTAAACTAAACTCTGATTGGATGTTAAAACAATTAACTTTCGTATTTAACAAATCAATTTAAGCCTTATATTTAATGGACTATTAACCAATAGAATTTAAAATTACCATCATGTGATGTAATAATGGTCTTAAAATTATAAAAGAATTACACTATTTATTCTGCATACAACTTTCAACAAACATAGAAGCAATAGAGCTCTCAAGATAAAATCTAATATTTAATAAAAGAAGAATAATTGATTCAAGATAAGACAATAATTTATTTTAAATTGACGGTGAAGAATAATACCACCTACATTTACTTGATCTGCTGGGAACTTTAAGAAGTGAATGAATATACAATTATTTCTACAAGAAACATTTTTTAGTAATATTGAAGTGTTTTCCTATCCAGTGTACCAACTTCCGACCCTAAGAAGAGAATCCGGCTCTACCGAAAATCAAACCCAACCTGAACCAGTAACTCTTTTTTGGGCACAATTCCTTCTTCAAAATGTTACTACAACATCGGGCATGAAGAGAATTACTTCTTGAAAACGTCACCACAACGTAGGACAAAGCTATTTACTTCTTCAGGGTGGACTAAGTCTCAAACAAAAATGAATAGGCTACCAGGGGCTCTTTCACGGGGTAAAGGTGACCGTCAAGAGGGAGACTTAACCTCCTACCATCCAGGGATCTCCTAAAGCAGGTCTTGTTCATTAGGTGTGAAAAAAGGCTCCCCTCCTACCCGCATCAGGTGCACTCACAATGAAATAACCCAACTGACAAGTGAGTAGCAGTGTCTTACCTTGTGAGCCTATCCTACGTCTATTCACAGCTACTGAGCACTTATCAACAGGCCTGCTGTACATATCCATTTAGGCCTATATATAATGGCGTAGACCATTGTTGAGCCATGGCCTCTCCTTTGTAAGGAGTTGCTGGACTAAGTTAATTTAGTTACCTTATTTGTTCATAGATGGCATGCGGTCAACACACCGACCCAATGAGACATCTAACAGGCAACTAAGGTATTACTAGGAGGTTGAGGTCGATGATTTTTGCTTAGAGGCTTTTTTATTCAGGCTTATGGATATTTTACGAGCCTGAAAATTTTCAGACTCGCGACCCACGGCTTAAAGTCCCTCCCGGAGGGCTATAAACGAGCGGAAAGTGGTTAGCTCAGCGCCTCGAGACATCCCTTAGGAAACTTTGGAGGAGTGCTGATTAAATTTTGACCAGAGGCTCTAATTTAGACATAAAGTGATTTTACGAGTTCTAAAATGTTCGAACTCGAAAGCAACAGCTCCCGGAGGACTTATCCCGTAGATTCTTCCATCATAAAAACACCATCTATCCCGGGCGGGTTTGAAACTGGGACCATCGGGACTACAACTGAACTCCCAGACGCCCGAGGTGGTATAGTGTGGGGTGTCCGGGGGCAGCAGGTGTCGCACCGGCGCGTGCTCCCACGACTTACAACCTTTTTAAAACATCGATTAACACTGAAGTCGTCTCTCATTGGCTAATGAAGCCACGCCCTCCACTTCTCTGATTGGATATCACAAATATTGTAGTAGAATTGTGATTGGTCGTGAAGCCACGCCCTCCCACGGCGTGTGGCAGCTCCTAGCAGAGACAGTGTTAGTAAGTGAGTGCAAGTGTCCTGAGACGCCTGGTGTCCCGATGTCAGCGTGAGACGTTCCTACAGTACAGAGGTGACGCATCGCTTTTCTCATTTCACGTTCTTACATTAACCAACTATCGAACCAGGACTGACATTGTCTCTCCATACATCCCTATCCTCAGCTAATTTCTTTCAATCATTGCTGTATAATTCATCTCTCTCAAATCATGGTTAATTTTATTCTCTAGGTATTGATATACAGTTATTCTACCATATGGTTGTGAAACATGGACTCTTACTTTAAGGGAGAAAAGGAGATTACAAGTATTTGAGAATAAAGTTCTTAGGAAAATGTTTGGACCAAAGAGAGATGGATGGAGAAGACTACGTAGCCTAACAGGGAACTGCATGGTCTTTATAGGAAGCCAGATATAATAAGAACAGTTAAGTCCCTTAGACTGTGATGGACAGGACATGTGGCACTTATGGGGGATGAAAGATGTACATGGAAACTTCTTGTAGGAGAACCAGAGGGAAAATGCTCAGTTGGTAGACCAATAATGAGGTGGGAGAATAACATGAACCATGATTTGAGGAAAGTGGATTATACAGGGGATGATAGGAAAATATTAGCTCATGATAGGAATGTATAGAGAGCTTATGTCCGCGTGGCCATGAACCTACGGGTTCGTTGGTACCAGGGAGTAGTTTACTGTTCTTATTAGATCTGTTATCTATTGAAGATCATCCATTCTCTCTTTGCTAGAAAAATTGTTATAAGAATTGTAGATTATTCTTAAATACCTACCCTTACGCGTTATTGTTATTCTAGGCCACCCGTGAATTTTTGATCGGAGAAGAAATAACTGGTTGCATCATGTTAATCAATGTGATAACACACGTTCCCGCTAACATGTTATCTCACTTATAAGGGCATTCTATCCCACCTACAATATTGTGTAAGTTAGAGTGAGAAAATGGCCAAATTAGAGTGTTAGATGGGCAAATTTATTGTGAGAAAATTAGCTACTTAGTGTGTTAGATGGGCAAATTTATGGTGAGAAAATGAGCTAATTAGAATGTTAGATGGGCAAATTTATGGTGAGAAAATGGGCTAATAAGAGTGTTAGATGGGCAAATTTAAGGTGAGAAAATGGGCTAATTAAAGTGTTAAATGGGCAAATTTATGGTGAGAAAATGGCCAAATTAGAGTGTTAGATGGGCAAATTTATGGTGAGAAAATGAGCTAATTAGAGTGTTAGATGGGTAAATTTATGGTGAGAAAGCAAATTTATGGTGAGAAAATGGGCTAATTAAAGTGTTAAATGGGCAAATTTATGGTGAGAAAATGGCCAAATTAGAGTGTTAGATGGGCAAATTTATGGTGATAAAATGAGCTAATTAGAGTGTTAGATGGGCAAATTTATGGTGAGAAAGCAAATTTATGGTGAGAAAATGGGCTAATTAAAGTGTTAAATGGGCAAATTTATGGTGAGAAAATGGGCTAATTAAAGTGTTAAATGGGCAAATTTATGGTGAGAAAATGGCCAAATTAGAGTGTTAGATGGGCAAATTTATGGTGATAAAATGAGCTAATTAGAGTGTTAGATGGGCAAATTTATGGTGAGAAAGCAAATTTATGGTGAGAAAATGGGCTAATTAAAATGTTAAATGGGCAAATTTATGGTGAGAAAATGGCCAAATTAGAGTGTTAGATGGGCAAATTTATGGTGATAAAATGAGCTAATTAGAGTGTTAGATGGGCAAATTTATGGTGAGAAAGCAAATTTATGGTGAGAAAATGGGCTAATTAAAGTGTTAAATGGGCAAATTTATGGTGAGAAAATGGCCAAATTAGAGTGTTAGATGGGCAAATGTATGGTGAGAAAATTAGCTAATTAGAGTGTTAGATGGGCAAATTTATGGTGAGAAAATGGGCTAATAAGAGTGTTAGATGGGCAAATGTATGGTGAGAAAATGGGCTAATTAAAGTTTTAGATGGGCAAATTTATGGTGAGAAAATGGGCTAATTAGTCCTATACCGTATTAGTTTAGCATTTAGTTGTTTGTTAGCGGGTTTTTGTAAGAAATTGGCGCTACACTGTCTGAGCTATGATTAATACGTGGTATTTTAAATATGTTTATAAATAGGCCTATAGCGATTTTTAGATTACTTTGAGTTCAACTTCTCACTTGATATTTTTTTTATTTTTCCATAATCACATAGCGTAGGCTTAGGCCATGTATATTTTATACGTTTAGTTTGAAATTAATATAAAATTATGGAATATTCACCTGAAAGGTCCGTCTCCTCAACTTAATTAATCATTTAACTGTAGCTCTTTCGGGACTTGTCCCATCATCGGCAGGATTCAAAACTGGTGTTTCACTGAAGATCTGGTAGAGGGGGTTGCATGTATTGGGTTCGTTTTCGTTTATCAGATTGTCGTTGTTGTGAGCTACTTTCATGATTTCCATCTCTTCGAGTACGTTTATCTTCGCTGGATTATTTTCTCTGTGCATTACTGTTAGGGTGTTTTCAACATTTAACATGCGATGTCCTTCATGGATCTTATAAAAGTTGACCTTTAGTTTGTCTTCTTTTTAGAGACGTTGGGATGAGAAGGGTTAAATAGCACGTGTTTCCAGAGTGGAGCCTATTTTCAAATTATTTATTTATGTGTGCTTAATTTCAGTTAGTAGTTCCTAAGTAGTCCCGCGCCGTAGCCGAGCGGTTAAGGTAGGAAGCCTTGGCGCAGAGCTACGGGACTTGCGCTCGTTCGAGTCTCCATGGGGGAAGAAATTTTCTCATGGTATTTCCGCCAGTATGGGACCGGTGCCCACCCAGCATCGTGAGGCAATTGGGTAGCTACAATAAGTAGCGGCTCCAGGTTGAGGAACCAGCTATAACGGCTGGGGGGCTCGACATGCTAACCACATGTCACCCCTACACTGGCTGTTGATCATCTACCTCTGTGATTGACACATGTGGATGTGAAGGGCCAGCAGCCGGCTGGTAAAAGGGCAACCGCTGAAAAGTGGAAAGACCCTCAATCGGAGTTCCTAAGTAGGGACTATTTGAATTTAGTGAATGCACATCCAGTACGTCTTCCTCCGAGGAGTGACTTTGGAAACAAACAGGATGAAAATCCTACAAATTATGTTTAAGAAGAAGAAGAAGAACGTAACATCGTGTAGTTAATTTTGAAATCTCGGTACATTGTTATCATTCTAGGTAAAATACTGAAATTAAAAAAAATTATGTTATCTAAAGATATGACCATTAGTCTAAATACCTCAATATAAGTTATATTCATTTTGCATTTTAATTCGGGACTAACAATTAACTATCACGGAATTAACCTATGGAATACCACGAATTAACCCCCCTTTACTCTACTTTTTTGTGGGGGTTTCCTGGTCTGTAGCGCCTAATATAGGTGATGGTATAGACCTACAAAGTAATCTATATCAACCGCAATTTAAGGTTTAATGATGTTGATTTGAGGAATAAATAAATTTGGAATTAGTTTTGTTGTGTTAACGTAACTATCCACGATGCCGCACAAACAGGTTTAATTAAATTAAGAAGACAGTTCGCACGCAGAAACTGATCCCTAATTTAAAACACCATCACACAGGAACTTCGTAAACAAAGAGAATTGCTGAGCAAGTCGAATGTATGGTCTAATTTTGCTCAAAAAATATTCTTGATATCAAGACACTTTTCTCTATTTTTTACCGAACACCCCATTACACTGGTCAAGATGATTTTTGTCTCATGAGCACCAATAGTTGTACTTAATGCAGTTTTTTATCGTGTTTTCAAATATGTATTCGGAATTTCTCCATCACCCACAGTTTTTTTTATTTCAATTTCAATTAACGGATTTAAATAATCATTTTTTAATAGCGTAAAAGTTTTTTTCGTCCATTTGTCCATTGTAAAATAAAATCAAATGAGCTAACCCAAATGATTTCAGCTATGCAAAAGAAATATCAAGGCAAATGGAATCCTAATATGCTGGCCGATTATTGTTGGGCCATCAAGAGGGATGCTCCACAGGCGAAATATAGCAGACTATTTAACTCATGCCCCAAATGGGAGTCAATGACCAATCACGTTCCAATGATTTCTGTTTTACAACCAATCAGAGTCGTGTTTCACCAAATATTTATCAGTGTTATAATTACCATATTAAAGAAAGCTCCTCCTTACAATATTGCGTTCCTTTGGCAATAAATAGTATGATCTGGTTGCAATGATAAACAAAAGAAGCAGTAGAAGCGTACCTATCGTTTCTGATTTGTTTTGAAACATCGCCGTTTACATTAAATATATAAATATTTTAAAATAACTATAGTTAAATAATGATTTGTGAGTAAACAGCTTATTTTTATTCGTTAAATAGTCCTAACAAATGCCACTCTTGATTTCCAAATTATCTAGATAAATTCACTCCTCACATAATTTGGAAATCACTCGTGGCATTACTTATGAAAATCGTCATTTCTTACTTTCTAGGTGAGTCCGAATGTTCGAATATTGTGTAGTTACGAATGTAGAAAATATTAAAGTGTTTGAAATTATAAATTCCTGTCTCTCGGAAACCTTGCGCGATGGAGAAAAACCGATATCATATTTGAATTCAGGAAAAAAAAAATACTATCAGAATCACATATTTTTCTTTCTGAGGCAAAAAAATATTATTTTTTGTTGCTCACTATTAACTTTTGTATTCAAAAAAAAAGTTTTGAAAACCTTTTTTTTTTTACGTAATATAGGTCTATATTTATTTTATTCAATTATACAAAGTCTATCTGTGTCAACGTAACGACAGGAATAGCTGAAGTTGGGCGGCTGCAGACCTCTTTTGAATGTTTTAATGCACGCGCGAGTTCCCTTTTAGCGCCGCTACTTTTGAGAGAGTTTTCCGAAAAAGATAAATTTTGAATTGTGTTAATCGTATATTTCCAACAAAGAGGTGTTGAGTTGGTGTCAGTCGTTGTAAATGCGCTGAGGTGCATTAAAACTTACCAATGAAAATGGATGCTGTAGCCGCCCAAGTTATCTATTCCCGGGGCCTGTGTTATTAGTCTATAGATAATTGATCAATTTCTGATGCCAGCTACGTATTTAAAAGTGTTGAACCGCAATGAAAACAAAGCATGCATAATCGTAATTTATGACGGTTGATTGTTGCTTAATTTGACACAAATTTGAAAAAAAAATCTACTGATTCATTTCTCCATTAATTTATTACAAATATTAAATAAATTAGAAGGGAAAAGTATACAAAAGGTCATGAAATTAAAATATTTTTTTAGAAATAGAAATTAATAGCAGCAGCAACAGAATAACAGATGAAATCCTGCATCAAGCAAATAATGCAAACAAAATATCGGGATGTTTAAACAATACTGTTTGGAAAAATAAAAATTTAAGAATAGATACAAAAGTAACAATTTACAAATCTGTCATAAGACCAGTTCTAACATATGGTTGTGAATGCCGAACAGAAACTCAAAAAACAAAACAAATCAATGAAACAACCGAAATGAAAGTTTTAAGGAAAATCGCTGAGAGAGAAAATTCGCAGCTCTGTTATTAGAGAAGAATGTGAAATTGAACCTATAAACCTCTGGATAAATGATAGAAGACAAAACTGGAACGATCACATAGATAGAATGAAGAACAGTACAAAGTACATGACTGGACACCTCAGCAGAAAAGGCCTTTAGGAGGACGTCACCATACCCCGGACCTGTAGTGAATGAACACGCAACAAGCTGCCAGATTTCATGCGTAGAGGAAGAAGAAAAAGAAGAAGAAGATTAAATTAATTAAACTAATGTATCTTACAGGATATATTGCCAATTAAAAAAAAGGTAAAGTATCCCATTACAGGCCGCAGGAGGGCTTTGAGGTATAGGAGGTTAAGGCTCCCACTTTTCTGGACAATCGACACTTGATGTCAGCCGGGTTGTCAGCCCTGCGTGACTGCCGTCTTTACCCCCAGAACAACCGTCTGGTACTCTATTCCATTAAAGGCTGAGTCGACCCAAGGGCATAGTGCTGCCAGAAGGTTTACTCAGTTTAAAAATCCCGACCCCACCGAGACTTGAACCCCTCGGCCTTCCGGCTTGTAGCGCAGTGCCTTAACCACTATGCTACGGATTGCCAATTTAAGGGCTAATTATATTCTGTGATAGCCCTGTACAGAAACATTGCTACAAACCAAGCTGCAAGGGCGATGTTTTAATGTTCGGTTTCAGGTAAACCTCCACTTGAAATGTTGGGACTTCGTCGATTTTTAGAAAATACCTTCCTCGGTTTATTTCAATAACATTTACCGAGTTTCATTATGAAACATCCAAAATTACGACCGCTAGAGCATTTTTTAAATTTTCGTTTTATGTGAATTTTAAGGCACGGCTATACCTTACGTATTATTGAGTGTTTTTGTGCTTCAGTGTTTATAAGAGACCAGCTAACATCCGGCGTGCGTTGCTAAATATCAAAGGTTAATCAAATTGTATGGTAGCTTACAGGCTACGCTGAGACGAACCAAAAATGATTGTCGTGTTTTCTACAACTTTGTTTTGTTTTTAGAAAAACAAAGAAACTAAAGCAAACCAGTACAACAATCGACATTGCCTTCCCTGTTCTTCTCTCCTAACCTTTCAGCACATTCAAAACTAGGCCTACTTTTATTCTAACATTTCAACTGTTAATTTGTTACGCTGAATTACGTCTGTCTTTATTCTTCTGGTTTTTCTTGTCTTGACGCATCAAATCGCTTACAACAATCTCACAACCCTTTCATTTTTATTAATATTGATAGACTATTATCTATTTATTTTTATTCAACCGGTTTCACAACATATTCCTGCGCCCAATTCTTCTCCACATCCCTCTGTCATTCCAATCTCTATCGTACAATCATGCTGCTCAATAATAATAATAATAATATAATAATAATAATAATAATAATAATAATAATAATAATAATATTTAAGAATAAAGTTCTTTGGAAAAAATTAGGACCAAACGGGAGAATGGAGGAGAGTACATAACAGTGAACTACATGATCTTTATAGGAAACCAGATATAATAAGAATAGTTAAGTCTCGTAGACTGTCTTTTTTTCCAACTTTATCTTCTTTTAACTACATTTATACCATTTGTATAATTCAAGAATTCGCAGAGTCTAGACTCAATTCCAACTTCTTTTAAAAACACTGTCTAGTTTTACTTTCCAAAGACTTTTCACATTGCAAACACTTTTGTTCCGCGAGAAACTATTGAACCTTCATAAAATACCCCGTTATTTTTATCCACCACCTACTGACCACCTGAACTATTGTGTTTGGACTTCAAATTTTCTAAGAAGTTGCCACTTTGTGACAATTACCTCGAGCAGAGGGTGAAGGCAGCGAGGTTGTCTTTATCCACTGCAACACTTTTTACGTATTTTTTCTCTCCAGTTTTTTAGGTCTTTTTAGGATATAATTTGGTCTTTTTAAAGATCTTTTAAAGGTCCTCAACTTCCGAGCCCCAGTTATTTATTTTCCCTCGAGACTACTGAATGAAATTTGAACTTAAAATATGCGCATTTTTATTACTTCCACGTAGAGGTACAAATATAAACAAGTAAGTTGTGAAGGTCACTTGGAAGTCACGAGCAACAAATTGACACAAGATGGCAGATACGGACGGTGTAACGTTACATAATGTATTGTAATGCATGTAAATGAAATGCACGCAATTAACTTGAACGCCGCTGCCAATTAAAACAACACAAATCTGGCGATAAGCTGCATGAGGCCCGCCCTCACTGGAATAAATTTGCGTTTCAAATCAATTTAAAGAGCTCCCGATAAACTTTAACTCGGTTTCACTTTAAAAGGACACCCTCTATTTTCATGTCAATTACAAACAGAAATGAGAACCACAGAGAAATTAACCCTTAAATTCGTAATGTATCCTTTTGTATTCATCAGTTGGTTCAATTAATTTGATATTTTAAATAAATCAGAAGAAAAAGAACAAAAAGAAACCACTTAAATATGTGTCTAATTATGTAATATACTTAATAATAACTTACACAAGATTCCGTTTTCGCTGCGGTCCGCCACATTCAAATAACTAACAGATTAAATTTGTGTTTTGCAATTTAAGGGTTAAACATAGGCTCAACTCTGGAAATGCGTACTAGTATGTATTACAGAGACGCTTGTGATCCCAATTCCTTTCAAAAAACATTAAACTGAAAATATATAAAACTGTTATTCTTCCAGTTATATTATTACAGTAAAACTTGTTTAATCCGGAACGTGAATAATGCGGAAATCTGTCCAATGTGAACAAATTTATTGGTCCCGGAGAAATAATAGTAATTTTACGCGAAGGCATATTTATTTTGCATAAAACAGAATTTGTCCAACGCGGAAACGGAAGGATATTTGTACACAATTCATGAAAAAAATGTTTATAAAGCTGAAAGGCAGAGAAATAAATTAGTTTTCATTTCATTGAATTTTCGTTATGCCAAAAAAAACAATAACGAATGATTCCTGCCGCCGGGTGAAGTATAGATTCTACCTGTACCTCACTCCACTCACCCGTTATGCGAAATACAGATATCTGTCTTACAAATAACCATTGCACTGTAAAGTCATAAATTAGTTTAAGTTCTGAGACCGATCTTTGACAGGTAGCGTCTGAATTTACAGGAATAAAGATGGCTAAAACGTATGTATCATTCTCATTAAACGAAAATTGGAAATGATTGATGATAAATCTCCAAATTTCCTGGCCGATTCTCCAAAATCAGGCTCTAGCTGTTGCTAAATCCCTAGGCCCTAAGGAATAACGATTTCAAGGCATCTTCAGGTTGGCTGTGGACAGTTTTAAAAGACGACTCAATGTAGTGTGGAATGAAATTTGCGGGGAATCAAAGGATGTGGATGAAAGTGTAATTAGTGTGCGGAAACCGAAACTGCATACTTTAATTTCAGGATACGCGTCTAAGAGACATTTTTAACGCTAACGAAACGGGACTGTTTTTTCGCGCGTTACCGCCGAAGTCGCTCATACATAAGAACTAAACTACAATTAATCCAAGGTACATAAAAAATACATATACGATGCTCTGTGATCTAAGATTTTTAATAAGTTTTTTATTTTTTTATAATGCGAAATTTTGTCTAATGTGGAAACAGAAATTGGTCCCATGCGATTCCGCTTTGAGCAAGTTTTACTGTATCATGAAGGATTAGACCTTAAGGTCTGTTCCGATCTCATGCTAGAATTGATCTGTCCATTTTACTGGGTCTTCCCACATTACTTCGTCCTAGTGGTTTGTAATGTTTTGGAATTCTATTGTTATCCATTGTATTGATGTGGACCATCCATTCATCTCTGTATTGTGCAATAGTTTGAATGTATTTAGTTCACTTCTATATTTTCATTTCGTTTTCGATCTGTTATTGTGCAGCAGCCACACTAGTTAGCCTATATGATATTATATGGATGTGAAACATGGACTCTTACTTTAAGGGAGGAAAGGAGATTACGAGTATTTGAGAATAAAGTTCTTAGGAAAATTTCTCTACCAAAGAGAGATGAACAGACAGGTGAATGGAGAAGACTACCTAACAATGAACTACATGGTCTTTATAGGAAGCCAGATATAATAAGAACAGTTAAGTCTCGTAGACTGCGATGGGCAGGACATGTGGCACGAATGGCGAATGAAAGACGTGCATGGAAGCTTTTTGTAGGAAAACCAGAGGGAAAACGCCCAGTTGGTAGACCAAGAATGAAGTGGGAGAATAACATTAACCATGATTTGAGACAAGTAGATTATACAGGGAATGATTGGAAAACATTAGCTCAGGATAGGGATGCATGGAGAGCTTATGTCCTCGTGGCCATGAACCTATGGGTTCGATAGTGCCAGTGAGTTAGGCCTATGGATGTGAAACATTGACTAAGTCGACCGAGGTGGACTTAGTGGTTATGTTCCATAACGTTGGTCCCGATGGTCGCGGGTCAAACCCGGCCAGGGTCATTGCATTTTTTGTGCAAAAATACAGAAAGTAAGGTCTCCCCGAGTCCGTAGATTTTCAGGCTCGTAAAAGAGCCTTAAGTAATTCATCGACTCTATTACGAGGGTTCGTTGCGAAAAATGCTATCAGATTAATTCCATCTCCCCCGCCTTCTGAATGCCGGCGTTTTACACACACACCCACATACTTCGGTGTTTTGTCATTTTCGTTGTCCAGTGAGTGATATCATTGAATATCTGTAATTTATTTCCAAAAATATTTTCATAAATACAAATGGACGCCGTTATGCATCAATCGGCTATGCGCCATTTTCTAAGTTTCGAAAAAACACGTCAATCTTCACTGTTTATTGCAGCGCCAGACTAACAATTCTGGATATTGCAAGTTATTTTGCTTGTTTGACAGTTATGCATCAACAATATAAGAGCGGGAACATTTGGCGCTTAGCTGCATAATCCAAAATTTAGGTTAGCATTTATGAAGACCTAGTTACATAGCCGTTTGTTGCAAAACAGAATCTCTGATAGAACTGATGGTGTTTACATTTTCATTAATAATAAGGTTATATTTAAAGAATTGTTGCTAAAAGTGTGCGTACACTTACTTCATGACACAGTGCAACAGATGACAGTAATATATATATATATTTTTTTTAATATGGCGCTTAGCCGGTTGATGCATAACATTGTCCAAATCTGATTAGCTACATTCGTTTGGAAATCGCAAAAACACTGCGGAGCTTCTAAAATCAATAGGTCCTATAACATAAAATAAAATAAGTTAAAATATACCTTCTTAGGTAAAATCCATCGTCCTCAACTTATAAAATATGTATTCTTTATCTCTGTAGGTCTTTCAGAACATCCGTTCCATCTTCAGCAGGTCTTTCTTCGCTACAACATCCAGTATGATGGTTGATGATGCTTGTCGTGACAACACCACATTAGGGCCAGCAGCATCAACCATCATACTGGATGTTGTAGCAAAGAAAGACCTGCTGAAGATGGAACGGATGTTCTGATAGGCCTACAGAGATAAAGAATACATATTTTATAAGTTGAGGACGGCGGATTTTATCTAAGAAGGTATATTTTAACTTATTTTATTTTATGACTCTCCACCTCAACGGTTTTAACAATGAATTTTATTAGTATTTGTCCTATAACATAGGCTAGATGTGATGATAGCCGTTAAAGCGTCTGAAAATAACAAAATAACTTAGTTCTACGAGTAAAACTTGCAGGTGATGTTTATATTTCAGAGTCCGCAGCACAAGAAGGTCCCATTAATTTGTAACCAGAGAATGTCGGGCACTTCAATTTAAGAGCTTAATTTCGCTTAAAAATGTTCTCAATTGTTGGCTCCCTGCGGCGTTCGTGAAACAAGACACTGTCGCTTGTAAAACTAACATTTCTTAAATTTCATCGTACGTCAAATGTTTGTGTGTTTTACCAACATTCCGAAATAAAACGCTACAAGCAGGAATGTAACATTAGTCACAACTGATTACATCCCAGCAGGTTCAAGTTACCAAACTCTGCACAATAAATACCACCGACTATCGTAAAATTCACTAAAAGGACGACAGTTTCACCAACATAATAGGCTACGAATAACCCATAACAAACTTCATAAATAAACGAAGGTGAGGTTCCCCAGACAAGTTATATTGTTATAGGACCTATATTTTTTATTCTGTACGTGTGTTTGTCACTCAACTCCTCCTAAACGACTGGACCGACTTTGATAAATTATTTTGTGTGTGTTTGATTGGGTCCCTCCATGGTTTATATTCACAATTGGACCCTCTAAAACCATTACGTGAAGGAGTTCACCTTAAGTGAAAATTTAAAAATCGCTCTAGCTGTAACATTTTACGATGTTTCACAACGAAACTCAGTATATTGTATTAAATAAACCGAGGTAGGTATTATCCAAAAATGATCGAAATCCGACAATTATAAGTGGAGGTTTACCTGAAATCCGAAATTAAAAACAGACTAGCGACCGCCATCTTTGGTTCGTATCAGGGTATACCATACAATTGAATTAACCTTTAATATTTCATTTATTTAGGCGTAGTAACGCACGCCGGGTATTAGCTGGTAGAAATTCAATTTATTGAGGACGACTACCACAACAGGTATAAATTTTATTGTTTTAAATAGTCCACCGCTGTGGTCTCCAGGTAGCGTGCTGCCTTGTCACGCAGCGGGCCCGGGTTCGATCCCTGATCGGGACAGTTTTTCTGGGTGAGGTTTTTATCGGGGTTTTTCCTCACCTGTAAGACAAATGTCAGGAAAACTTTAAGGCCCAAACGGTCCCCGAAATCATATGGTCATCGCAATCATCATCATTCATATTCATCTTAGGTTAAGCTTAGGATTAGGGACTCTCCTGGCGCACCACTATCATCATCATCACCCAACATATCATCGGGGAAACGTAACCCCGCCTTCCAGGCGCCCCAACCTCAGAAGTGGGTTACAAGTACGCCATGCCAGGAGAGAACACCAGGAATGTCGAAAGACAACCTGGGGCATTTGTAAAAAAAAATATTTATCCTTGGACAGTAAGTAGAAAACAAGCCAACAAGCTGTTAGCAGTAGAAATGGATTTTTGGAAGCGATCAACAAGAATTTAAAGAAGGGATAAAGTCACAAACGCAATAAGAGATATTATGCAAGTTGAAAAAATATTTTAGAAAAAATAGAAGAAAAACGTTCGAAGTGGTATGGACACCTCTTAAGAATGGAAGAAGATAGAATACCAAAGAAGATCCTTAATTGGAAAGCTAATGGAAGAAGTGGAAGAGGCAGATCTAGAGAACGTTGGATAGATGCAGTGAGGAGAAGTATAGAAGCTAGAGATTTGAGGGAAGAAGATGCTTTAGACAGGAACCTCTGACGACAAATCACTTGGGTTGTAGGAGAGACACTGTATTGTGGAATATTAAAAAAAAAACAATAACCTCAACGGTGCAAAATGTTTATTAGAAGTACATAAACAACCTATCGGCCGCGGTGGTCTAGTGGTTATGCTCCTTGCCTCTGGTCCCGAGGTTCGCGGGTTCAAACCCGGACGGGGTCGATGGATTTTTTAGGATGGAAAAATCCAGGGAGCAGGTTCTCCGGGAGGGACTTTAAGCCGTGGGTCCCGAGTCTGAAGATTTTCAGGCTCGTAAAAGATACTTAAGCCTGAATGAAAAGGCCTCTAAGGAAAATTTACCGAGTTTTCCCGTCCTAGTACTACCTTGGTTTCCTAGATGTCAGTATGAGGCGGAACGCTGACCACGGAAAACAAGTGTAACTAAATTAGTAAATTGTTCCCTGTAGGGGAAGAGCGCCTAAATCTCTGTTAAGGGGAACATGGGCTTACAAGACAAAGACATAAAACACTTGAAGGTACGTATCTGTGTTTTGGACGAGGGTACAGTTGAGTGAGGCTGGGAGAGAGAGTTGTTAATACAGAAGTCATTAGGACGTGTTGTGTGGAGGCTTCAGTTGTGCCCGCAGGACAGTAGTCAACTGTTTTTATGATCCACCTCGCGTCCTTAATGCTTCACAGTAGCTCCCTCTGTACCGTTACATCTCTTCTCGTCCCCCGGAATATTCTGGTGTTTGCGCCAGAACTGTTGTGTGCTTCGCCGCTAGGAATTTGATAATGATACTGTGCAGCCTGCAGTACTTTGCAACTTATACTCACCAGGGAACTGTCCACCGTTGCAGGCCGAGACCTATCTTGGAAATTCTCTCAGAGAACCGTTGTGATGTAGCAAAGTCGTGTCCAAAAAAATTACCTGCCGTTTTTCAACTAGAAGACACATGAATCGAGGGCAGGATCTGCCATTAAAGAAATTGATTGGTATTAAATAAACTCCCCCCCCCGTACTGTTATAACATTTGTTTACCGCTGTGATCTCGGGTACGTAGCGGGTTTGATCCCCGTTCACGACAAGTATCCTTTTTTATGTTTTTTCTTTCGTGTTTTATTCTCACCTGTAAAACAAGAGTCAGGAAACTTTAAGACCTAAAAACTTCATCAAAATCGATCCAGTTGTTCAGAAGGACTTCAGTGACAAACGCAAGTACAGATTAATCTAATAGGGACCTATATAAAAATGATATTTGTTTGTTTGTTCGTACTTCATGCGCTGCCATGCCGTTGATCCGATTGTGATGGGGCTTTTTGCAAAATATTCAGGAGATTCCCGGATGAACACAGGTTATAATAGAGTTCTGGTACTCAACTCCTACACCCTTAAAAATCGCCCTTTGTAGTGGAAAACGTGAAAAAGTAATTTTTTTTACCTTAAATGGCTTACGCTGCCTAAACCATAACAAATACACAAAATTAATGTACACAGAATTGAACATCTCAAAAAGCTCTACAAAAAAGTCCGCGACAGCATAAGCTTATCTCTTACGGATAACTCACAATAACCATTTTTGTCTTTCATTGATTCCAAGTAGATTCCCGGGCAACACCGGGTAATCAGCACGGGGTATCTAAAAATAATTACGATATGATTCCTTGAATATTAAATTTTGGAAGATTAAATTTTATTTACTATTTTGTTTGTACGAAAGGTAGTTTGGAAATGGAATTAATTAGCTTATTGGTTGTTTTAGCTGCGATAACGAAGACAGCTAATGTATAATTATGGTTTCTTTTACTCATTCAACTAAACATAAAAACACTATTTTCGTCTTTCAGTTAATTTATGCCAAGAAGATCAGGATAAGTAGATTCTTCGACAGCGCCGGGTAATCAGCACGGAATAACTAAAAATAATAACGATATAAATGTATTATTATTTTTCTTTTTACTTATTCAACTAAACGCAAAAACACATCAGGCCTATAATTTATTTAGGCGTAGCAGCACACACCAGATATTAGCTAGTGTATATGGGCCTACATATAGGGTGCCTATATAAAGATAAATATGAAATTAAGTGAATTATGTGGAAATTGAGTGCATTTATCATAAGTAACGTCATGAGTGATTCCTAATTTATGTAGAGAATTTGTAAATCAAGAGTGGCATTTGTTAGGACTATTTAACGAATAAAATTAAGCTGTTTACTCACAAATCATTGTTTAACTATAGTTATTTTAAAATATTTATATATTTAATGTAAACGGCGATGTTTGAAAACAAATGAGAAACGATTGGTGCGCTTCATTTGCTTATTTTGTTCATCACTGCAACCAGATCATATTATTTACTGCCAAAAGATCGCAATGTTGTAAGAATGCACCCTAGTGGAGAAATTTATAACCAACGTTATAGGTATTAATTCATTTCTGATGTCCTATGATGTAAATATGTTAATTATATTTTTCTGCAACGTCATTTCCTGGAAAATAGTTCGTTTAAGAAAGTGCAAACAGTGTTTTTTTTATGGTATAATCAGTTGTTACAAATGTTTTTATATTAACTGCCGCATGCGCTATGTGTTGACATGCATGCACTATATATATATATATATATATATATATATATATATATATATGCATGCAATCTGGTAGCTGTAGGCCTATTTCTTAGAGGGTCAGTTATTGCAAAATAATGCTGTGACCTATTCAGAATGTTAAAAAGGAGGTGCTTTCTTTATTATGATAAATTTCAGTTGGTAAATTTTAGGCGAAACACGACTATGATTGGTTGTAAATAAAAAATCATTGAAATATGATTGGTCATTGACTCCCATTTGGGGCGTGACTTAAATAGTCGGTTTAACGATTTTTTGAAAGGAGTTGGGATGACAAGAGCCCTGTAATACGTAACAAGGTCCTCAATTAAATGTTAAGAGAAATCTATGGATCGCGACCAGTTTTAAACCCACGAACCTCGTATGCACGGAACCGATGAGCCTTGGGTTCTGTTCCCTACGAGTGCATTTATCAGTTTTTGGAGAAAAAAGCTGGAGTTTGGTCTGATTTTGATGAAATGAATATTAATTGGCTCGCGGCACAGACAGGTGTTGGCAGCACTGTTTGCCCCAGAGCTCGACAAATTCACAACAACCGGTCTTACATGTTTATAACAGATAAGTTTAACCACTTCCGGTTTAAAGTTCACCATTTTGTTTTGTGTTTTATCCATGTCAGGATCGCCAAGAGGTTAAAGCGACCCATTAATTAAATACAAGGTAATTAGAACCGCAGCTGATGTTACATAAACTTCACTTGTTTTCATCAAAAGATTTAATGTTTACAAACCTTAATTGATCGCACCGAAAATACCATCACAAAATATAAAATGGTGTGTCTGTGTATCATCTAAGTGGCTTTTTTTCTTTATAAAGGTTGCCCACCCCTGACGTCATGAATATTTAGACCATTCACAGACAACTTTCATAACACGAATATGATACTCCAGCGGTTAGCGGTTGCGGGAGAACACCTAGAGTTTCTTAAAGTGTACAAAAAGTTACAAATCTTCTTTATTTCCATCACAATAATTCACTGTATAGTCCAGTTCTGCTAACTGTAGCCGTCTTGGTGAATCCTAAGGCACGTCATAGAAGGGAACATTGCCGACTGGAGGAAAGCAGTAGCCATGCAAAAACATTTTATTATTATTATTATTATTATTATTATTATTATTAATAATAATAATAATAATAATAATAATAATAAAAGTAGATGCCAAAAAATGGAAACAGCATTTCGGCTTACTCACAACACTTATAATAAAAAATGCATATCTTTACATACAAAATTACAACACTATAACACTGTAATTAAACCAGAGTGTCTCTATGGAGGAGAAACATTAATTTTGAACAGAAAAATATATCGAAAATGTAGTGAAAAAGAATGCAAAATTATAAGAAAAGTTTAAGGTCCACAAGTCATAGGTGAAGCATTTAGACTCAGAGGTAAAAAGGAAATAAAAATATATACAGACATTCATAGTGATATTAGAAAACGAAGGTTAAAATGCTATGGCCATATTAAACGAATGAACTCAAATAGGCTTACAAAAACAGATAATGGAATTCTACGAAACAGAAGTAAAGCTCCAGTGGATACTATGAAGTGGATTGAAGAAGTCAAAAAGGACTTAAATTGGCAGGAATTACTAAAGAAGATATCCCAAACAGAGATATATTTAGAATTAAGGTGAATAAGTGGCAAGTTGACCAAGAGGACAAACCGAAGAAAAAAACTGGAACAACTTGGACAGATGATAGAAAACAAGCTCATAGCAAAAGAATGAAAGGAATTTGGGCTCAAAGGAAACGCCTCTAAGTACTTTGCGTAGTCCTACATGGGCTCATCCGCAATTTTAAAAAATATAATAATAATAATAATAATAATAATAATAATAATAATAATAATAATAATAATAATAATAATAATGAATAATTGGGACTTTATATAAACATTGAGAAAACTAAATATCTGTGTACAGGAGAAGAAATGGAAAATATAAATTTCAACAATGTGGAAGAACTAAAACCTAGTATTGAATGCACTTATTTAGGAGCAAAATTACACCATTCAGGCGATAACACAGTGGAAATTAAAAATAGAATCGCACAAACAAAACAAACAATAAATGCTTTAAACTCTGTTTGGTGGAGCAAAAATATTACAAAAAATAGAAAATTACAAATATATCAAACCATAATTCCGAGCATTTTAACATATGGTGCTGAAGTCTGGCAAATTCCTACCCAGGAGATGAAAAGAATGTTAAGTACAGAAATGGCTGTTTTAAGAAGATCAGCTGGAAAATCTAGAATGGATAGAATACGAAATAAAGAAATAAGGGAAATTATGGGTGTACAAGAGGAGCCGGACATCATAGACATTATAAAAAGAAAAGATTACAGTGGTTTGGCCATGTCAAAATAATGACAGAGCAAAGATTGCCTAAAATTGTTATGGAATGGATACCAGTAGAAAGGAGGAAGACCGAAGAAAACTTGGATAGAAGGGGTACAAGCAGTTATGAATATCAGAGGAATGGAGGAAGATCAATTGATGGACAGAGATGAATGGCGTTTGGTTTCCGGAAGACGGCGGCAGCTGTCATGATACCAGATAAATAATAATAATATATTATTAATAATATAATAATAATAATAAATATTCTATAAATGAACACTCCAAACATATGAGAAAACAAAAACTATTCACTAACACAGAACTAGTAGATAAAAAATACAACGTGTAGTGACTATTATGTTTTCAAAACAGAGTGTAGTTACTGGCAGTATCTGCAACTCGCCCTTCCCTCTTACCGCACCATATAACACTGACCCCTCAAATGCGGCTACAGAAGCCACAACTGTATTATTCCTGTATTATTGGACAAGTTAATGTAGGCCCACACCAGATTTGTTTAATATCCACTTGTTTGTTAGCGGGTTTTGTGATAAGTTGGCTACACTGTCCGAACAATGACTAATACACATTTTACATTGCAAATATGTCGATTTTAAGTTACTTTGAGCTAAACTTCTCACTTCATTTCTAAACAATTTCTCACATTTTTGGGAAAAAAATCAACATATATTTGTGTCAGGTAATTATTGACATAGCCTGCTGCAACAATAAAGTGTATTTTTTGGTTTTTTATTTGGATTTATGTAGGTGGTGTAGTGACGTAGAATCCCGGTTAATTTTATTTTCTAAAATTAGTCAGATTTGTGATGATTGTAACAGATAGCAAAGTAATTGTCCCGCGTGCTCACCAGGGGGTTCCCGCAACTTGCAAACTTATTTCGGAAGTAAAACACGCGAACGGAAGGATCTTGAGTTCACAAATTCATAGTTTTCAGCGAAGTTGTGCAACACCGCGGGGTGGCAGCACTTCCTTAATTGTCATCTTCCACGAGACACGTGCGATTACGCCTTCATTTGCATCACAAAGTTGTTCAAGTCACGTGACACTCCCCCCCCTAATAGCTTCGCGAACGATTTATTTCGAGACACCGTTTCTACATGGGTACAGCTATATTTTCGTACCGCGTCGTAACCGAGAGCGGTTTAAGGCATCATGCCTTGGTGCAGAGTTTTGGAACTTGAGCTGGTTGGGATTTCCATGGTGGAACAAATTTTCTCAAGGCATATCGACAAGTATGTGACCGGTGTCCACCAGCTACCGTACAATGAGCAGCGACTGCAGGTTGGAAGGAAACAAACTATTACCAGATAGGCCTATAATTCAATAGTTGCCCCGAAAAGAAATCCAACCCACAAAAATTGGAAAGTTGAATTTTCAGCGGATTACTGATCTATCCGGAGAGTATCACAACATGGTGCATGTAAAACTATCCATACTCTCTTCCAGGCCTGTTTTATTTATTTTTAAAAGTTGGCTTTCAAGCGAATATTGATCTATATGTAACAAAATGGCAGAAGTAGTTAGTCAAGTCACGAGTAGCAGGGCAGAAAAACAATTATTGAACATTCCGCTACAGTTCCGTGAATTCTAATCATAATCTTAGAGAAATTGAGTGCAAAATAAGAAAGACACAAAGAATGTAACGAAATAACATTAAATGGAAATTAAATACTGAAAACTGATTACGTTAGAATTTTCTCTAATTGAATCAGTGTTCAATATGTATTTTCTATTTCTTATTGTAGCATTTTTTTAAAATATGTGTTAGATCATTCTATAGATGTCCACCGCTGTGGTCTCGAGGTAGCGTGCTGCCTTGTCACGCAGCGGGTCCGGGTTCGATCCCCGGTCGGGGCAGTTTTTCTGGGTGAGGTTTTTATCGGGGTTTTTCCTCACCTGTAAGACAAATATCAGGAAAACTTTAAGGCTCAAACGGTCCCCGAAATCATATGGCCATCATCATCCTTATCATCCTTCACCGGTGTGGAAAGCAACGGGAAGCTACCACACCTACAATTCCCTAGTAAAGCTGCAAGCATAGCATGAAAATACTATGATTGCAGTGAAGGACCTGCCTGCTGGCAGAATTACTATGGATGGATAGAAATATATCACTTTTGCGCTCAATTCTGTATTAAATTGTTAATATTCAGTTATTAGCAAGTTATTTTGCATTCAAATTGTCTGTATATGTTTCCAATAGGATCAGAGATTAAAATGTATGTGATATAATAAAGGTAACAACCTCAAAACGAACATTATACGTTTTTTTCGTTTCCCCAACAATTTGTAGTTTGTGGGTTAGATCTCTTTTTAGGGCAACTATTCAGTTGTTATTATAGGGCTATGTATAATTTAACACGGGTGAAGTGGAAGAGAAGGCCTTACGTTCTTAACTCCATCAGATAAAATTAACTATATTATTATTATTATTATTATTATTATTATTATTATTATTATTATTATTATATCACATCTGTTTGTGACTAACATATGTGGATGTGATTCCAGCAGCCGGATAGTAGGGCAAGGTACTTCTAAGGTTATCACGCCATCGAGTTTAGTATTGGTAATATTTAATTAATTTGCTGACATTTATCAACTCCATAGGTTCATGGCCGCGCGGACATAAGCTCTCCATACACCCCTATCCTGAGCTAATGTTTTCCAATCATTCCCTGTATAATCTCCGATTGAGGGTCTTTCCACTTTTCAGCGGTTGCCCTTTTACCAGCCGGCTGCTGGTCCTTCACATCCACATGTGTCAATCACAGAGGTAGATGATCAACAGCCAGTGTAGGGGTGACATGTGGTTAGCATGTCGAGTCCCCCAGCCGTTATAGCTGGTTCCTCAACCTGGAGCCGCTACTTATTGTAGCTACACAATTGCCTCACGATGCTGGGTGGGCATCGGTCCCATACTGGCCGAAATACCATGAGAAAATTTCTTCCCCCGTGGAGACTCGAACCAGCGCAAGTCCCGTAGCTCTGCGCCAACGCTTCCTACCTTAACCGCTCGGCTACGGCGCGGGACCCTGTATAATCTACTTCCCTCAAATCATAGTTAATGTTATTCTCCACCGCGGGCACGCCGTAGCGTAGTGGTTAAGGCACTGAGCTACAAGCCGGAGGGTCGAGGGTTCAAGTCCCGTAGGGTTCAGGATTTTTAAACTGACCCAAACCCTCTGGCGGCACTATGGCCCTGGGGTCGACTCAGCCTCTAACGGAAATGAGTACCAGGCGCTTGTTCTGGGGAAAAGGCGGCCGTCACGCAGGGCTGACAACCCGGCTGACATAAAGTGCAGATTGTCTAGAAAAAAGTGGGAGCCTTAACCTCCTACTACCCCAAGGGCCTCCTGAGGCCTGTTGTGGGATCACTTTACTTTATTCTCCACATGATTTTTCGTCTACCAACTGGGCGTTTTCCTCTCTGGTTTTCGTACAAGGAGTTTCCAAGCCGCTGTTTCATTCACCGCTCGTGGCACATGTCCTGTCCATCGCAGTCTGCGATTATTTAATCGGTTTCTCTGGTCGTCACAAGAGCAGCCTACTGTACATTCTCTCCAGGTTACTGCGTCATACCCTTAAAGGAATTGGCTGAAACGCTATCGTTTGAGACTCGTATTCGGCAGGTTCCGGGTTCCTATCGGTGCCGACGAAAACAGCTGAGCTCTTTTTATGTTTTATTTTTTTTTCTCTTAATCTTCAAACGAAATATTGTGTTGGCATTATCATTACGAGGGCCCATTTCGTTATAGTTGCAACTCACTGACATTATAGAACCCGGAGGTTCAGGGCCGCGTTGATATAAGATATTCATAAATTCATAACCAGAGCTAATATTTCCCCGCGTATAATTCACCTCCTTAAAATCATGGTTAATATTATAATCCCATCTCATACTTTGGTTCCCATGCCCTTCTTTCATTCCCCATTTATCCTACATCTCTTCTACATCGCAGTCTACGAGACTTAACTGTTCTTATTGCATCTGGTTTCCTATAAAGATCATGTAGTTCATTGTTATGCAGTCTTCTCCATTCACCTGTCTGTTCATCTCTCTTTGGTTAAAACGTTTTCCTAAGAACTTTATTCTCAAATACTCGTAATCTTAAAGTAAGAGTCCATGTTTCACATCCATAGGCTATGATATAACCAGGACAATAACAGTTTTGCTTTCAGTCATCTGATAACTCTCTTACTAACTTACTCACTGGCACTATCGAACCCGTAGGTTCATGGCCGCGCGGACATAAGCTCTCCATACATCCCTATCCTGAGCCAATACTTTCCAATCATTCCCTGTATATTCTACTTCCCTCAAATCGTAGTTAATGTTTTTCTCCCACCTCATTCTTGGTCTACCAACTGGGCGTTTTCCTTCTGGCTTTCCTACAAGAAGTTTCCATGCACGTCTTTCATTCCCCATACGCGCAACATGTCCTGCCCATCGCAGTGTACGAGACTTAACTGTTCTTATTATATCTGGCTTCCTATAAAAACCATGTAGTTCATTGTTATGTAGTCTTCTCCATTCACCTGTCTGTTCATCTCTCTTTGGTCCAAAAATTTTCCTAAGAACTTTATTCTCAAATACTCGTAATCTCCTTTCCTCCCTTAAAGTAAGAGTCCATGTTTCGCACCCATATAATATAACTGGTAGAATAATATTTTTATATATTTTCAGCTTAACGTTTTTTGAAAGGAATTGGGACATCAAGAGTCTCTGTAATGCATAATAGCACGCATTTCCAGAATTGAGCCTATGTTTAATTTCTTTGTGCATCTCATTCCTATTTGTGATTATTGTTCCTGGGTATTTGAATTCAGCCACTTCCTCAATCTGATAACTCTCTCAGTTTAGAAATTCAATTGATAAATTTATTTGTTGAAATTCTTTCAGTAACAATTGGTATAAATCTGTGATTAGCCCCAGAACATTGTCCATATAACACCCGCGGCCGATTAAGTGTATTTTCTTTAAAGAAATGAAAATCGCATAAACTTAGAAAATCCAAATATTCACTGTCAGGAGTAAACAGACTGGATCACCAAAGGAACACTGTTATCAGAGAAAAACTTGGAGCACCAAGTTTGCATGAAGATATAGAAAGATACCAACAAAAATGGAAAAATCATCTTCCAAAATTGACGTTCCAATATACTCCAACTGGACATAGGGACCAAGGAAGACCAAAACATCGATGGAAAGATCAAGATCATCTTCGTTAGGTTTACCGTCAGAGATCTAAAACGGATGTGTTGATGATATATTTCCAGTTTGTGGCTGCGAGTGAGGCCATTAACAATTTGCTGTGGAGTAAGAAACCACTTGTTATTAATGTCATTGGCAACTGGAGTCGTTAAGTTGTTGGCGGACCTGCTGGAAAAAACTAACACATTCTTATCTCACTAATGCTCACATAATGATACAGTGTGTCACATTCTCTCCTCGCACCACCTACCTATTAAAAGTGAGCATCGCGCAAAGTTATTCACGCGAATACCGCGGGCATCTGACCTCATCAGGGTTAATAATAATAATATATAATAATAATAATAATAATAATAATAATAATAATAATAATAATTTTTATTATGAATATTCCACAATACAGTGTTTCTCTTTCAACCCAAAGTGATTTATCGTCAGAGGTTCCTGTCTAAAGCATATTCTTCCCTCAAATCTCTAGCTTCCATACCTCTCCTCACTCCATCTATCCAACGTTCTCTAGGTCTGCCTCTTCCACTTCTTAATAATAATAATAATAATAATAATAATAATAATAATAATAGTAATTAATAATAGTAATTAATAATACAGGGACCAAAGAGAGATGAACAGACAGGTGAATGGAGAAGACTACATAACAATGAACTACATGGTCTTTATAGGAAGCCAGATATAATAAGAACAGTTAAGTCTCGTAGACTGCGATGGGCAGGACATGTTGCACATGTGGGGAGTGAAAGACGTGCATGGAAGCTTCTTGTAGGAGGGCCAGAGGGAAAACGCCCAGTTGGTAACCAAGAATGAGGTGGGAGAACAACATTAACCATGATTTGAGGGAAGTAGATTATACAGGGAATGATTGGAAAGCATTAGCTCAGGATAGGGATATATGGAGAGCTTATGTCCGCGCGGCCATGAACCTACGGGTTCAATAGTGCCAGTGAGTAAGTAAGTAAGTAAGTAATAATACAGAATACGCTTTTCTATTTTGTAATAGAGCATGCCATCAATTCATTGGAGGATGGAGAAGGCCTACAATTCAATGGTATTAATAAGCTGTTAGTTTATGCTGATGATGTAGTACTATTGGCCGATCGCGAGCGTATATTAAGGGCCAACACGCACACACTATTGTGTAACACTGACAAATAGAGACTGGAACTTAACATCAATAAAACTAAATATATGTTCACATATAGAAATACATTATATAATGGAAACAGGCTAAGGAAATTTTGAAGTAATGGCAGAATTCAAAAACCCAGGAACAATAATTACAAATAGGAATGAGATGCACGAACAAATTAAACAAAGGTTCAATTCTGGAAATGTTTGCTATCACATTACATGGACTCTTGTCCACTATTATTATTATTATTATTATTATTATTATTATTATTATTATTATTATTATGCATGATATCGTACCAGCAAAATTTGGACATGGAGAAGAAATTAGGGAAATTTCAACAGATATGTGGTTCAATAAGAAGATATTTGAGAAATAAGACCACAAGAGAAACTCAATTAAAATTTTACAAAACAGTAGCCGTTCCAACGTTAACATACGGGTCTGAGACTTGGCCTTTAACGATCTCTGATAAACATAAAATTGAGACAATAGAAATGAGATTTCTCAGATCAGTTGCAGGTGTATCTCTAAGAGATCAAAAGAGAAGTCAAGATATCAAAGATGAACTACAAATATATAATATAAACGAGAGAATACACAGAAATGAATGTAAATTGGTTTGAACATATATAAAGAATGCCAAATAATCGTTTATCAAAACAGCTGCTTCATTATAGGCCTCTAGACTGAAGAAATGTAGGAAGACCAAAACGTCATTGGAAGGACGACCTGTGCCTGCGGCATGTAGTGCGCCGGGGATCGGAACGGGCCAACAGGTCCAAACCTTGAAGATGATGATGATGATGATGATATTATTATTATTATTATTATTATTATTATTATTATTATTATTAATTATTGAAATATGATTTTGAAGAAACCGTGTGGCAGTGACACGTCTGCCATCTGTTGTATTGAATTATCTATTCACAGTGATTGGTTATTAAGTGAAGCAGTTGATTGGTTTTCTAAGTAACCACAGTTCATTCCTCTGTTTCCACGGATTGTGACACCACGTGACCGCGATGAAGGGACACTTCACTCTGTCTCCATGTTTACAATGTATTCCCACATTAGCTAAATAGTAATACAGCAATATTTTCATTCAATGATTTCTATTTTCGTAACCATGTTAGTGCATCTCTTTGCTAATATTATTTGAGTGAGTAGGTAGACATTTTGTTCTTCTGCCCGATAGTTTCCATTCCAGAACCTTCTGGGAGTAATATTTGTATGTTCAATTAATTTCAAATTGTATGGTTAATTTATTTCACCTGATGGAGTAAGACAATAAGATGTTCTCTTCCACTTCACCAGGTTAAGTTATAAGTTATATATAGCCTACCAGCTAACATCCTAAATAAATGAAATATTAAAGGTCAATTAAATTGTATGATATACGCTGAGACGAACCAAACATGGCGGTTGTTACTCAGTTTTAATTTCGGATTTCAGGTAAACCTCCACTTCTAATTGTCGGATTGCGCTCATTTTTGGACAATACCTACCTCGGTTTATTTTATTAGGATATACTGAGTTTCGTTGTGAAACATTGGAAAATGTGACCGCTAGAATGATTTTTTAATTTTCACTTCAGATGAACTCCTACACCTAATGGTTTAAGAGGGTCCAATTGTAAATCTGAACCATCGAGGGACCCAATCAGACACACACAAAAATAACATCAAAATCGGTCCAGTCGTTTAGCAGGAGTTCAGTGACAAACACACGGGGCCTACAGAAGAATTATATATAGGCTAGATAACAATTATAAATTATCTACAATTTTATTAATAATAGGCCCTCATAATAGACACAGACTGCACAATATACAGTCGACAAGGAAACAACGAAAATATAATAATAATAATAGTAATAATAATAATAATAACAATAATAATAATGTTAATAATAATAATAACCATAATAATATTAATAATGATAATAATAATAATAATGATGATGATAATAGTAATAATAATGGTAGGCCCTAATAATAATGCTAATAGTAATAATAATGATAATAATAATGTTAACAGTAATAATGATGATTATCATGATAATGATAATGACATAATGATAATAATGCTAATAATGATGATAATAATACTCATCATGTTCATGATCATATCAATAATCATAATAATATTAATAACAACAATAATAATAATAATAATAATAATAATAATAATATAACCATTAGTGACGTAGTTATAATGTGGTGTGAAATAATTGTACTGTTTGTGCTGCAGGTGTGTTGGCCGATTTCTCCTGCGACGGGGAGACAGCAAAATGCCCCACACTGGTGAGTTGTAGACTGTATTCTAAATCATATTCAACTAATTGATGCAGGACTCATGAGTTCTGTGGAACCAATTGTTGAAATGCATGGTAATTATATATAAAATGTCCCCAAACTTTAGGGTCAAAATTATACAGGCGATAGAGGACTCTGTTTGACATGCTGGAAGTTGGCATCTTGAAAGTATGAAGTATGTCAGGGCGTTTATATCAGCTGATTTAATTGTCATAACAAACTGTCTGGCACTTTCATTTGTTATTTGTTTTTCTTATGAGAGCACATGGAGACGTTGGTGTATGAAACTCCAGTAGAAACTGAAGAGCTACTTCTTGCTAGAGTCCTAGCTGCCGCTGTCATTGTGCAACAGACACCAGGGATTTTGGAGAGGGTGCGACAAAATGTCATGCGTCGTTGTAATGTATGTATTGAGCAGGTGGTCGCCACTTTCAACAACTGCTCTGAGCTCTAAGTTGGCGATGAGTGCAAAAAAAGCAGCTTTCAAATGATCTTGAAGATGACGCGGCATCCAAAACATTCATTTCCGACCACTCGTCCCGTATGTCAAAATTTTCAATATAGATTCCTCTATCATCTATAAAACTTTAACCCTAAAGGTCGGGGACACCTGTATAATGTGACTTATTTCTATGTGAAACCATCTATTTAGTTTTATTGATGTTTATTTCCAGTCCCAGTTTCTTAGAGTTTTACTTAATAAAATGTGTGTTGGCCTTTGGTTTATCCTCGCTTTCGCCTAATAATTCTATCATGCTTTATCTATATCACGAAAATACCTCGCTTTACCCTGCACTTGTTTTTAAGTACAGCTCACTTGAATGCCAATGAAAGGCGACCCTGAGGACTTGAATCAACACGCTGTAACACCTAGGAGGAATAAAAATAATATTTTCGTTAAGTTGCGTCTCATAAAACACCGGCTGGTTGCGTATTTATAGGCGACAGTCGCCTGTTTAATGAGAGCTATGTGACACGCCACACACCCACGTGAACCGTGAAATTCGTAAACATCAGTTCAGCCCCACGCAACTGTCTGTACAGGGCTGTTCGTAACTCAGTCCCCGCACCACACAAGGTGCCTCAAAACAAACTGCGCACATTGCTGCTATATTTTTGTATAATAATTAAATCAACTTATTAAAATAAATGGTTGTATGTAGTTACAAGAAGGAAGGATGAATTATTTTATTTATTGGATTTCACGTGATGTAGTTAAGACAGTAAGGTGTTCTCTTCCACTTCACTACGTTAAATTACACATACAATAACAATTATGAGTTATCTACATGTTGATTAATGATACATAATAGATATAGGCTACACTATATAGAGTTGACAAGGGAAAGAAAGAAAAATAGTAATAATAATAATAATAACAAAATATTTATTTATTTATTTATATACAGAATTTTAATGTTTACACATCTTTCTGTGCCTAAAGTTTTATTTTTCTTCTCGACTCGTCTCTGTCCATTCAATTCATGTCCTCCAGTCCTCTTGCTCTCATTCCCTGCATCCACGAGTTTCGAGGTCTTTCTCTCCTCCTTCTTCCAGGTGGACACCATTCCAATGTTTTCCTGGGTAATCTTTCTTCTTGCATTCGTCGTACGTGCCCATACCGATTTAATTGCTTATACCGTATATAATCTACTATTGAATAACCAATATTCATTTTTCCTCTTATGAAAGTATTTCTTATTTTGTCTAATTTTGAACATCTTGCTGCTCTCCTCAAGAAATCCATTTCCATCGACATAAGTTTTTGTTCTAAGTTTTTGTTGAATTTCCAAACTTCAGGCTCCATATGTGACAGTACTTCTCACAATTGAATTATATATATATGTAACTTATTTTTCCTGGTTATATAATAATAATAATAATAATAATAATAATAATAATAATAATAATAATAATAACACTGAGCAACAAAAAATAAACTTTTTTTTTTGACTCAGAGAGAAAAATATGTGATTCTGATAGTATGTTTCCTCCTGAATTCAAATATGATATCGGTTTTTCTCCATCACGCAAGGTTTCCGAGAGACAGGAATTTATAATTTCAAACACTTTAATATTTTCTACATTCGTAACTACACAATATTCGAACATTCGGACTCACGTAGAAAGTACGAAATGACGATTTTCTGCTATATTTCGCCTGTGGAGCATCCCTCTTGATGTCCCAACAATAATCAGCCAGCATATTAGGATTCCATTTGCCTTGATATATATTTTCCATAGCTCTTGTGCACTTCGAAAACATAGTTTGACAATGCACTATAACTATAAATAAAAACTAATGTAACATGTAAAACTAGTATGACGTCATATAACAGTCAAATTAACACAATAAACCTTGTTGGATAACAGAAATATGTAGCAACTGATGTAATTTGTTATGAGTAGTACAACGGTACAACAATCACCACATAATCACTAGCAATGGTATTTGAGGAATCCACCTGCATGTAAACTCAACACCTCCCCTTTTGCACTAGACCGTCATTCCCGCTCTCTCACTGGAATTGGCCGACAGTACAGAGTGATTCAGAAATATGGCTATACATTTGATCGCATTTTGAGACGAAAATATTATTATTAAAGGAAATATGATGTTATCATTGGAAAGGGAATCCTTCAAATTACAACAATAGAACAAAACAAAACAAATCATTGCTCACGTGCAGCTTGGCGGGTTGATTTTTGTGGGCTAGCGTCGAACGCCTCCACAATTCTCTTCGTTGATTCTGCATCCGTGCTAATGCGAGGCCTTCCAGGAGGTTTGATTTTCTGCATCCTTCCCGTTTCCAGCAGTCGTTTTCTCCACTTCCCCACAGTCGACGGCTGCAATGTTACGTTAAACTCACGTCTTGCGGCCTCACGATCATTAAAGTAAAAGTAAAGTGATCCCACAACAGGCCCGGAGGCCCTTGGGGTAGTAGGAGGTTAGGGCTCCCACTTTTTCTAGACAATCGGCACTTTATGTCAGCCGGGTTGTCAGCCCTGCGTGACGGCCGCCTTTACCCCCAGAACAAGCGTCTGGTACTCATTTCCGTTAGAGGCTGAGTCGACCCCAGGGCCGCCAGAGGGTTTGGGTCATTTTAAAAATCCTGACCCCAACGGGACTTGAACCCTCGACCCTCCGGCTTGTAGCTCAGTGCCTTAACCACTACGCTACGGCGTGCCCCCCTCACGATCATTAGCATACGTTATTGCCTATGCAACAATTGTAATTTGCTGTTGCATATTCAACGCCATTTTGACTAATGACGTAAGTTCTACAGTGTTTTGTTTTATTCCATTGTTGTAATTTGAATAATTGCCTTTCCAACGGTAATTTCATATTTCCTGTAATGGTAATATTTTCATCACACAACGCGATCAAACGTACAGCCATATTTATGATTCACCCCGTATATGAATGTTTATTTTGGACATAAAATTTAGGATTGGGTGTAAGTTAGTTGTCTTATAGCAAGTTTGTTCTGGCTACGGGTTTTTAACATTTTTTTTATCAATGTACTTTACTTGGTCTCCCCAATTCATGTCTTGGTCAAAAATTAAAATGTTGAGTTTGTCTTTTTGAATGTGGAGAACGTCTGTTTGAGCAACTGTCTCGCTTTTATCACAATTCACAGTTGGTCTCCAATTTGGAGCCACCGTTTCAAAAGAGAGATTTTCTCTACAACGTATCACCTCTGTACAGACTAGAAGAGCATCCACTTGTGTTACAAACACATGTGGATGTGAGACCATTAGCCGGCTGGTAGACCAAGGCCAACGCATCATGGAGAGGAGCAGCTATTGAGGTTGTTCTCATTAAAATAATTTTGAAAATATTTATAAATCTTAATGAATCGAATTTTCGGAACACACTGTGTGGACCTACTGGACATCACAGCTAAGGAATGTCATTTCGAGCAGCTATTTAACTTGAATAACGATGCATTGTTAATACAGAAGGAGCCGAAACGCTGTGAAGGACATTAGAACAGTTGAACCGCGACATCGAGGCGTGCAATTTTTAATTAGTAGCTTCTTGTAGCCGACACATTCCTCTTACAGGCTGTGTCAAAACTCACGCACCAAAATCCAGCCATTTATTTATGTATTGCTTTGTTCCTTCATTCATTCACCCTCCCCCCTTATTTACTTTCACTCTCGCTTGCATCCGGAACTCCTTAGCACACGATACATTGTATAATTAAATAGTTTCTCCGAAAAAACATCTAAAAACTCCAAGTGCGAAGGCCTAGAAGGCCCTTGGCCTACGGGCCGGCTGCTGGCCTCGCGTCCACATGTGTTAATCACAGAGCTCGACGATCATCCAGCTAGTGTAGGGGTGACATGTGGTCAGCATGTCGGGTCCCCCAGCCGTTACAGCTTGTTTTCTCAACCTGGAGCTGCTACTTATTGTAGCTACACAAATGCCTCATGATGCTGGGTGGGCACCGGTCACATACTGACCGAAATTCCATGAGAAAATGTCTTCCCCATGGGGACTCGAACCAGCGCAAGTCCCGTAACTCTGCTCCAAGGCTTCCTGCCTTAACCACTTGCTTACGGCGCGGGACTCTGAAAAGAGACCTACAAAAACTCTAAAGTTGAGTTTTCAGTGAACTAGTGGTTTATCCAGAGAGCATCACAACATGGTGCATGTAAAACTATCCATACTCCCTTCCAGAACTGTTTAATTTATTTTTAAAAGTTGGCTTTCAAGTGAATAGTGATCTATGTGTAACAAAATGGTGGAAGCAGTTAGTCAAGTCATCATTAATAGCAGTGCAGAAAAGCAATTATTGCACATTCAACCACTGTTCCGTGAATTCTAATCAGAATCTTAGAGAAATTGAGTGAAAATAAGAAAGACACAAAGATTGTAACGAAATAACATTAAATGGAAAATAAATATTGAAAACTGATTAAGTTAGAATTTTTTCTACCTGAATCAGTGTTCAACATGTGTTTTCTATTTCTTATTGTAGCATTTTTTAAGTTAAATATGCGTTAGAACATTTTTCGGCCGGGTGGGAGAACAGTGCGTTTTTATTTACGCACTTTAACAGTACATAATTGGCATACATATTAATCAAATACTATATTTAACGTATTTAAGTCTGGGAAAGTTATTATCATTTCTTCATTTTCTCGTAAATATGAAAATAAAGTGGGACTATTTCCTGTCATGACCACGAAGCTTACAACATACTGTTCTTACTTCTATCCAGCGATAAACCACCGATTATCACAACAATGAGCACCGATGGCCACAGATACACCACCGATACAGCATATCAGTGGCTTCAACAAATTATGTCCGAATTTGTCTTTTACACATTTAACCGCTTAAAATAATAAAAAGGACGTTCCCTGGAATTCACCTACGTTACAGTAAATGATTTAGGTTTGGTTAGCTTTTAGTTTCCTTGCATTTTAAATCTGATTTAATACGTAACATAAATGACCTCTTCATATCTGTTATTCTATGGAACATTCAACATGTCTGACGGTTACAACGTAAAATCATATTTCCACTACTTCATTTCATGACAGGTTTCAATATTTTGACGATGGTTAAATCCCAGAGGTAAATGGTATCATCAACACTTCGTAATACCTTAAATTACATCAAAAATGGCATAAGTCGCTTAAGTAAAAAGCTGGTCTTGTACAACCCCACCCATTTTTCCACTGTATAGAGATAGATCACTCTTGCACTCAATTCTATAATTAAATTGTTAATATTCAGTTGTTTTGCATTCAAATTGGCTGTATGTGTTTCCAATAGGATCAGAGATTAAAATGTATGTGATATAATAAAGATAACAGCCCGAAAATGAATAAGATACGTTTTAAATTATATTATTTTTAGTCTGAACATCTTATCTCAATATTAATGTTGATTTGTTCTTGGACATGTTTCAAAACAATTCTGTTTCATCGTCAGCTTTTTGCAGACTGGTTAGATGGATCTGACATCGACATCCAGGTGTGCAACATAAATCTAACCAGTCTGGACAAGCTGGCGATAAAGCCGATTTGTTTTGAAACATGTCCAAGAACAAATCAACATTAACATTGAGATAAGATGATCAGACAAAAGGATGTAAATGCAAAAATATCTAAATTTTTAAGAATTTTAGGGTTAATAAATTCTATCTTCAAGCCACAGTTAGTCCAAAAGCATTCAAGACTAAAAGTGTATAAAACACTGGCTCTTCCAACTCTTTTGTATGGTAGCGAAGTATGGACGTTGAAACAGAAGGATATACAGAGACTTAGATCTACTGAAATGAGATACCTTCGGAGGACTGCAGGATACACACTACTAGATCACAAAAAAATGAAGACATCTTAGAAGAATTACACATGGAATCTTTAGAAAACAAAATTTCTGATTACAAGTCAAGATGGATGCAACATGTTCATCGAATGGAAGATCACAGGATACACAAACAAATGTTAAGATATCAACCTGCAGGAAGAAGAAGACCAGGACGTCCACTCAAAAGACTTCTGGATGGTGTTTCTCTTGAGGCCGAAACAGGTCAACAAATGGCCTAAATTCGTGAATGTACTATGATGATGATGATGATCAGACTGAGAAAAAATGTATTTAAAATAACCTCAAAATATGACTTCCTAAAATTAAATATTAGTATACGCATTTTTTTTCTCGTTTTCTCAACAATTTATAGTTTGTGGGTTTGATCTGTTTTCGGGGCAACTATTTAATTGTAGGCTTTCACAGCCGGCGTCTTGATCCCTGTTTGGTTCGTCTTCCGGTTGTGCTTGCTCTCTGTGAGCTCTGGACTGAATATACAGGGTGGACCGCTCGAATGGACCTAATTTCAATTGCTTGTTACTGGCAAACGGTTGAAGATAGAAACTTAAAACAACGTTCATATTACAGAAAAACTCACCAAGTTTTGATATCCAGATCACCACATCTCTATATGAGCCCCAGCAGTCACTGTGACGATATCAAAGCGATGAACAATTTCTTGCCAAGTACGTTGGAGTATGTCTTCTGGAATGTTCTCAATAGCCTCTATGATGCGCTCACGAAGATCACGAAGGTCTTTGACTGGGGTGGTGTAAACGTTATCTTTGACATAGCCCCAGAGAAAGAAATCCAGTGGTGTTAATCGGGAGATCTCGGGGGCCACGCGATTGGTCCTCCCCTACCAATCCAACGGCCAGGGAAAATGTTGTCCAAAGTCGTACGAACTTCATTGGACCAGTGGGGAGGAGCACCATCTTGCTGGAAAACGATGTTAGGCTGCAGTTGTTCAATTTATGGAAAGAAGAACTGCTCCAGCATGTCAAGATATGTGGTACCACGAACAGTTTTCTCGGCGAAGAAAAACGGTCCAATGACCTTATTATGTGACAAACTGCACCAAACATTCATCTTCGGACTATCACGAACATGCTCTTGAATAGCGTGAGGATTCTCCGATCCCCAGATCCGCACATTATGCCGGTTTACCTTGCCTGACAAATGGAAAGTGGCTTCGTCCGAGAAGAAAATCTTGGTCATGAAGTCAGGATCAGCGCCGAGACAGTCCAGCATCGTATTGGCGAATTCCACTCGTTTCGGCATGTCATTCGGCTCCAGACGTTGCACTAACTGCACTTTATATGCGTGCAGTTTGAGGCGTTTGTGGACAATCCGTTGTAATGTCGATTTTGGTATTTGAAGTTCCCGCGAAGCTCTTCTTAATGACTTCCGGGGGCTTCGCTCAAATGCGGCTTGAACATTTGCTACCATTTCATCGGATGCTCTGCGACCACCACCATGCTTCTTCAACACAGATCCTGTAGCTAATAATGTATCACGCCACTTCTTTATGCTTCTAGCAGTTGGAGCATCACGGTTAAACACACGCCGGAACTCCCTTTGAACTCTAATGATTGATTTAAACTCCGCATACCACAAAACAGCTTGCGCTTTCATCTGCGGAGTCGCCATTTTCACAAACAATTAAATCTAAGAACGAGAAACGTATCTTTGTGCCATCTACCGACAGGATTCGAAACTTGGTGAGTTTTTCTGTACTATGAACGTTGTTTTAAGTTTCTATCTTCAACCGTTTGCCAGTAACAAGCAATTGAAATTAGGTCCATTCGAGCGGTCCATATGTCATCATACTTCCGCGAAGTTAAGCTGCCTCCATGAACGTAGAAAAATGCATTATCTTACTCTGCTATTCAAAATTATACCTGCCTCTACATCATGTTATAAGGAGACAAAAAAACCGTCAGGACAACGTCACGATAATTAGCGGAAAATTAAATTGAGTATTGCCTGACAGGAAAAATGATTAAAAAAAGATATTTAATGAATATAATAAAAGTTGAATGCAGGCTTTCACGGCCGGTAATCATAATGTTGTGTGATTCCGGGTTCTGTGGCCGTGGTCCATAGTTGGTGTTGATACCAGACGTTTCGCCCTCAACTGCGGAGGGCATCTTCAGTGGCGAGTGCTTCTAGGCGTGTTTCCTGGTCGGAAGATCTACTTAGAGTGAGCTCTGCTGACGTTGTGGACGTTGTATTGATACTAGTGGTGGGAGCAGGGTGAGTGAGCGTGGCTCTTGCTGATTGGCTAATGGTCGTCTCCTTGTGTCCCTAGTGTTGATGCATTTATTTTCTAGAAAATAAATGCATCAACACTAGGGACAACAAGGAGACGACCATTAGCCAATCAGCAAGAGCCACGCTCACTCACCCTGCTCCCACCACTAGTATCAATACAACGTCCACAACGTCAGCAGAGCTCACTCTAAGTAGATCTTCCGACCAGGAAACACGCCTAGAAGCACTCGCCACTGAAGATGCCCTCCGCAGTTGAGGGCGAAACGTCTGGTATCAACACCAACTATGGACCACGGCCACAGAACCCGGAATCACACAACATTAGAATATAATAAAACTAAATTTAATGATAAAAGTAGGCGGAACTGACATTAAATTATAAGGAACAGGGAAATGGTTTGGCTTATTTCGTGAGACAGCGAGGTTTTAAAAACAAACCCTTCAAACTTCTTCAATAGAAGCTTTGTGATATACCAAGTTGTGTTAAAAAAATATGTCGTTTTTAACTGCAAAGCACTAAAATTCAGCGCCAATTGTCTGAATTAAACTGTAAGGAAGTAATACAACCTGCACCGCGTACCGACTCACAGAGTGGTTGTTCCTGCTGGATTCTCGCTTCAGTTTCTGTGCCTGCAAACACGGCCTTTGTAGTTTACATCACTTCTCTGGCAGAAATATTTAGCTGTGTTTAGCATTGCAATTGTTGGCAGTTATCACCTCTGATGTTTTTTTATTCCGACTTGAGATTCTTTTACGAGCCTTAAAATTTTCTTACCCGAGACCCACGACTTAAAGTCTCTCCCGGAAGACTTTTTATTTGGATTTTTCCTAAATCTGGCAACTCTGCCCGAGTTGAATTGGCGACCCCGGGGAGTGATCCTCGTCAAAACAAAACCACGTGACCTGCTCGCTTTTCATTGTTATGGACACCGACGTGCGTTGTAGAAGCAATAAGCACGCGAAAAAGTAGTTCCCTTCATTAAATTAAAAATATGTCCTCTGAATATACTTGTTATTCTTCGTGAATGAAAATAAAAATATTCAAAACATGGAAAATATTCTAAAACACAAGTTACCTAATCAATAATTACAACTTAAAATAGTTTATTACGTATTATGTTGTATTTGAGTGATGCTTCAGTCGATTCTGATGCAACAAAATGGCTGAAGGTGTCGAGTCTTTTGTTGCTGTGTCGCTATCTATTTTTTAACACAAGTCTGGCAAACATTTAACTAGTCGTCAAAAAAGAGTTATTTAAAATGTATTCCATAAGTTCAGTGAAAAATCTCACCAGCTTTCTTGTAATCTACCCCATTCAACTATCACATGTCTTATATACTTGACACGTGCTCCCTGTCAATGTGACAGTAATTGTGGCGCGAATGGCGGCAGGATACAATTGGCGTTTGTTTATGTTAGCATCTCTCTAAGAGCGGATAAGGTATAGAGGCCAGGACATGACCTCTAGACTCAAGTGGAAGTAGCAGGTAATCGGATGTGTGTGGTCTAATGAAGCGGTTCACCGTCGCGTGTTGGAGCAGGTGTGAAATTGGGAAAACTTATATCGCGTTGTGTTTTCTTCTAAAAAGGATCCACATCTTAAAATTACAGCCGCTCACTTTTCCTGTTAGTGACAGTTTGTTCAGAGGAACAACGGCCCATCTCACTATATCATTATTTTTAAAAAACGAATCCTTAACTTCTATCGTGCCACGTAGTCAAGTTTACTAACTCTGGTATATTATCCTTATGATGTAGGAGATGGGGAGGAGATACTACGGACACTCTATTGAATAACACTAAGAAATTGGGACCGGAAGTAAACATCAATAAAAATAAATATATGTTAACACAAAGAAATACATTATATAATGGAAATGGACAGCTAATGACAAATTAGGGAAAATTTGAGGAAGTGGCTGAATTCAAATACCTAGGAACAATAATCACAAATAGGAATGAGATGCACAAAGAAATTAAACATAGGCTCATTTCTGGAAATGCGTGATATTATGTATTGCAGAGACTCTTGATGTCCCAACTTCTTTCAAAAAACGTTAAACTGAAAATATATAAAACTGTTATTCTACCATTTATATTGTATGGATGTGAAACATGGACTCTTACTTTAAGGGAGGAAAGGAGATTACGAGTATTTGAGAATAAAGTTCTTAGGAAAATGTTTGGGCCAGTGAGAGATAAACAGACAGGTGAATGGAGAAGATTACATAACAATGAACTACATGGTCTTTATAGGAAGCCATATATAATAACAGTTAAGTCTTGTAGACTGCTCCCATAACAACCTTAAGCTTAAAAAAAAGAGACCTCTAAAGAAATTTAGCCACCTTTACCCATCCAAGTAACACTTTATTTCCTACTATCTGTGCCATTGTTCGATGTGTTAACCACGTGTCGTTATCTGCAGGGAAATAAGTTGCAGTAGTATTCTAAACAAAGTTGCCGACATCATGAATTGGTGCTATTTTGACCCGCCATATATCTCAACTGTGTACGAAACTGTCACCGATAGAAAAACTGATCTTAGGTGACATATTTTGTGAGATATAAGGTATTATGGCACCAATAATTAGCAACTTCCTGCATTTCCTATTTATTTATGTGAAAAGAATTATATGTGGGTCTACCTAATTTGATTTTTGCGCTTTTTCCATGTTGTCGATACATATCCTTGATTTTAAATTTTACTTACGAGCAGAATTTATGCTCAATGCTGACCCACCTATAAATTCTGCTGTTATTTTCACTAAACTGTTTGAAAACATTCAAAATACTTTGTTTTTCTCCGCTTTTCAAATTATTTCCTTTCCGATGTTTTAAAAAAATACAGAATCGGCCATTTTAAAAAAATGAAAATCAACGCATTCTGCATTGCGCATGCGTAAGAATAAAAACAATGTTTGTTTAATCCTTAAATTGACAAAACACAAATTTCTTGCGTTAGTTATTTGAATGTGTCTGACCGCAGTGAAAACGGAATCTTGTATAAACTGTTTAGTATTAGGTGCATCGTATCATTAGACGCACCTTTAAGAGTTTTTAATTTTGTTCGTTTCTTTCTTTCTGATTTGTTTAAAATATTTCCTTAACTGAACCAACTAATGGATCCAAAATGATACATTAACAATTTAAGTGATAATGTATTAACACTGGTAATTATATATTTTAAGATTCTCCCACATAACTTATATAGACATGTGCTAGATAACACATATTTTTATTTCGAGTGTTAGAGAGCAAACTACATTTTTTATTCTTAAAGGTAAAACCATTATTTGACCAATGAAAATGCAGTCATACATCTGGTTTGTTTACATGACAACTGGAAGAGGTATCCGGGAAGCCCCCCTGACTCCGCAGTGGAGATGAATCAACTGATGAGGGATGTATGGATAGCTTAGGAAGGTCGTGCTGGTAATTGTACAACGTGTGAGGTCCCCCGCGGGTGCGATCTATTCTAATTATGTTTCAATTTGTGGCTCCAGTTCACACGGAAAATTATTAATATTTGAACAAAAAAACGTTTTATTAATAAAGAGTGTTTATATAGCGTGCCCCGGGTTGTGTTGCGCTGTTATTTTCAATTACAGGCTCACTGGGTGGTCACGTTATTTACCTGACACGGGTTTAAAGTCCGGTCTTACTCATAGGATGGTTACTGAGACAACAGTTTCTAAATGTATTGGTAAATCACATTCAATTCTTGTAACGTACAAACTTTTATTTCATATTTCCAGAAATGAGCAAAAAAGTGACGATTTCAATTATCTTGGTTTAAATAAAACAAACCTAATTATAACTTGGGCTATGATTTTCATTTACTAACAGTTAATATTGCAACGTAGTATAGTGAGAAGTTAGACTTCTGACTGTCTTTTGTTTTGGTTTCACACACAAACAGTCGAATAGTATAATGAGAAGATAGACTTCTGACTGTCTTTTGTTTTGGTTTCACACACAAACAGTTGAATAGTATAATGATAAGATAGACTTACGACTGTCTTTTGTTTTGGTTGCACATACAAACAGTTGAATAGTACATTGAGAAGTTAGACTTCTGACTGTCTTTTGTTTTGGTTTCACACACAAACAGTTGAATAGTATAATGAGAAGTTAGACTTCTGACTGTATTTTGTTTTGGTTGCACATACAAACAGTTGAATAGTACATTGAGAAGTTAGACTTCTGACTGTCTTTTGTTTTGGTTTTACACACAAACAGTTGAATAGTATAATGAGAAGTTAGACTTCTGACTGTATTTTGTTTTTATTTCACACACAAACAGTTGAATATTATAATAAGAAGTTAGACTTCTGACTGTCTTTCATTTTCGTTTTACACACAAACAGCCACACACCACCCGGGCCTTAAATTGGCAAGACCTGTCGGGAGAGGGATTTTAACTATGGATCACACACATAATTTTTTGATCACACAAGGACATGGAGGGACTCCCCGAATAAGTGATTAACTTATTGTCTTGGCCGCCTCCGAGACAACACAATATTAACACGACACACTAAACATGGTGAATATGATAATGATGATCAGGTGATGTTAGGGGACTGTTGGGGTCTTAAGGTTTCCTCACATTTACAAGGTCTTCTTCTTCTTCGGCTTCCCCCACTTATAGGTTTGCCGTCTTCAGTTTGCACTTATTTCTATCATTCCAATCTGCTTCTTCCAAATTCCTATCATCCATTATGGTTCTGACATAAGTTTTCCATTTCCATCTTGGTCTGCCGTGTTTATTTCTTCCAGGGGTGTACAAGATCAAAATTGAAATATATTTTCGCAGACGACATCGTCCTCAACTGTGTTAAAATGTATTTAAAATATTAAGCGGAGGCCTTTAGGAAGTTAACTTCCATCATCAGCATAATGAGTTTGTGATACTAGCTGTTTTTTACGACGTTGTAGATATTTGTCTTAGAGGTGAGGAAAAAATAAAGCAAGAAACTTATCCCAGCCGGGGATCGAACTGGACTTGCTGCGTACGAGGCAGCTACGCCTATAGAAATAATATTTTTAGGAAAACAATCTTGTGGTTCGACCAGGAATCTATGTTGGGACCTCTTGAAAAGTCTGGCCACAAGATGTAGAGGGATTTTTAATAAAACCCGCTACATAAATTACCAACTTGGTAATAATTTGTCCGCTAACTGTTGAGGCTCTGGCAATTAAAACACGTAAACAGAAAACTAATAAATTGTACAAAATAATTAAGTTGTATTCTTCAGTTCATTAGAAAAGGAACCAAGTGTCACGTGCTAATATGTTATTTCATCTGAAAATAATTTGACAGCAAAAACCTGAGCATCAGCTGGCGTCTCAGTTAATTAAAATTTAAATCAGACCTGAAACCTCTCGCACTTAAGTTTGTAATTTAACTCCCGTAGAGAAGAACAAACCTATATATTATTTGCCAATTATATTATCACGCTAGCGTGCGCTCCTACGCCTAAATAAATGAAATTCAATGTGCTTTTATCTCTAGTTGAATAACTAACATCAAAAATGATTATAAATTCATATTTTTTAGATACCCCGTGCTGATTACCAGGCGTTGCCCGTGAATCTACTTATCCCGATCTTCTTGACATAAATGAGCTGAAATACGAAAATTAATGTGTTTTATGTTCAGTTAAATAAGTGAAAGGAAAAATTTATATCGTAATTATTTTTAGATACACCGTGCTGTTTACCCGGCGTTGTCCGGGAATCTACTCATCCCGATCTCCAAGGCATAAATGAGCTGAAAGACGAAAATTAATGTACTTCTCATGATTAGTTGAATAAGTAAAATGAAAATAATTATAAATGTATATCGTAATTATTTTAAGATTACCCGTGCTGATTACCCGGTGTTGCCCGGGAATCTACTTATCCCGATCTTCTTGGCATAAATGAGCTGAAAGACAAAATTGGTTATTGTGAGTTATCCGTAAAAGAATACCCGCCATGTGCTGCTATGCTTGCACAGGAATCTACGTACTTGTCTCGATCTTCTTGGCATCAATGAAAGACAAAAATGGTTATTGTGAGTTATCCGTAAGAGATAAACATATGCTGTCGCGGGCTTTTTTGTAGAGCTTTTTGAGATATTCAATTCTGTGTACATTAATTTTGTGTGTTTGTTATGGTTTAGGCAGCGTAAGCAATTTAAGCGTCCAAAGAGCTACTTTTTTTCACGTTTTCCACCACAAAGGGCGATTTTTAATGGCGTAGGAGTTGAATATCACAACTCTCTTATAGCCTATCTTCATCCCGGGAATCTCCTGCACATTTTGCAAAAAGCCCCATCACAATCGGATCAACGGTATGGCCGCGCATAAAGTACGAACAAACAAACAAACAAACAAACAAACATTAATATTAGATAATAGTTAACTACAAATCCAGCGGAGATAAGCTCTCTCTCCATCTCTATTCTTTCTTGAAAGTCCTTGTTTTCCTCAACAAGATTAATGCGATGTCCACCTACAAGGAAGACATTGAACCATATTAATTTAGTTACACTTTTTTCGTATAGATGTCATTGGAGTGTCCCGTGGTCAGCGTTCCGCCTCATACTGACATCTAGGAAACCAAGGTAGTACTAGGACCGGAAAATTCGGTAAATTTTGCTTAGAGGCCTTTTCATTCAGGCTTAGGGATATTTTACGAGCCTGAAAATCTTCAGACTCGGGACCCATGGCTTAAAGTCCCTCCCGGAGGACTTGCTCCTTGGGTTTTTCCGTCCTAAAAAAATCCATCCGCGCCGGCCGGGTTTGAACCCGCGACCCTCGTGACCAGAGGCAAGGAGCATAACCACTTGTCTATCCTGAGGTAATATTTTCCAATAATCCACTGAATAATTCACCACTCTCATATCTCATTCTGTTGGGTACTTTCCCTCTGGTTTTCCTACATGAAGATTATTTTTCCCCTCTGTCATTCCCCATTCGTGCCACATGTCCTGCCCATCACAATCTACGAGACTTAACTGTTCTTATTATATCTGGCTTCCTATAAAGACCATGTAGTTCACTGTTATGTAGTCTTCTCCATTCACCTGTCTGTTCATCTCTCTTTGGTCCAAAAATGTTCCTAAGAACTTTATTCTCAAATACTCGTAATCTCCTTTTTTTCCCTTAAACTTTCACATCCATATAATACAAACGGTAGTATCATTGATTATTTATATATATATATATATATATATATATATATATATATATATATATTAGTTCAATATTTTTTAGAGAAATCTCTAAGTCCCTGTAATGCGTAAAGCACCACTTCCAGAGTGGACTCTGTATATAATTTCTTTCTGCTTCTCATTTATATTTTAATACTAATAATAGGCCTAATATCAATAATAATAATTCTATGAAGTGGTACGTCTAGTGGCCTACAACGGTCTCAAACGATCTTTTGTAAGGTGTTCCAATAAATCACTTTCGCTGGGGGTTGTAACGAAGTCAACAATAATAATAATAATAATAATAATAATAATAATAATAATAATAATAATAATAATAATAATACTTGTTTTTTCCGGAACGCTAATAATGCGGAAATCTGTTCAATGTGAAGAAATTTATTGGTCCCGGAGAAATAATAGTAATTTTACGTGTATTTATTTTTCATAAAACAGAATCTGTCCAACGTGGAAACGGAAGGATATTGCTACACAATTTATGAAAAATTGTTTATAAGGTGGAAAGATAGAGAAATAACTTAGTTTCCACTTATTTGAATTCCCGTTAGGCGAATTAACAATAATGATGATTCCTGCCGCCGGGAGAAGTAGTTTCCACCTGTATTTGGAATTTTCTTTCGGCCTCACTGCACACAGGTTTTGCGAAGTACAGATTCGTTTAATAAATATTTGGCGTGTGACATCTGTCTTACAAATAACCAGTGCACTGTAAAATCTTAAATTATTTTAAGATCTGAGACCGATTGTCTACGTATCTTTAACAGGTAACGTTCTCAATTTACGGAATAAATATGGCTAAATCGTATGTATCATTGTCATTAAACGAAAAAGTGAAAGTGATTGAAGATAAAGTGAAACAAACTCTCAGTGCGTGAAATATTACTATTTATTTTATTATTATTATTATTATTATTATTATTATAATTATTATTATTATTATTATTATTTAAACTGGCAGAGTTAAGTGCATGAGTACTTGTCTTCCATTCATTCGGTCGAAATAAATTAGCTGCATAAAATTGCATAACAGCGTAACATAAAAGTCTGCCTCCAATTAGAGAAAAAAACAAGGTGTTGAGTAGAGAATAAATCGTTATAAGAAGAAAAAAGTGCAGTTCATTTAATGGTATTCAACAATAAATTGGAAAGTAATTTAATTTAGCGTTTTCCTGAATTCCTGTGTAATGACGTTATGGGTCACCTTGTGTCCACTTGTTTCCTAATTAATTTATGAAATATAGAATAAGGATTGCAAGTTGCGCATGCAAGTGCAGAACCGGTTTCGAATCCCAGTCGAATGCCTGAAATTTCTAGCGTTAAGATCTTAATAAGGCCGGTAATTTGAAACCGGATGCCTTCGTTCAATCAATCGCGTGGGAAAATGTGTCGTCCGCGAATAAATTCCTGCTATGCTGCGAGCAAAACAGATCTATGTGCCAAATAAAAACTGACGTCTAATAGCATATTGCGATGCAAGGTTGGAAAGTGGTTTTTACGCAATCGAGCAAAATGTTTAATAACGTCGCTATCACTCGGTTTTTAAACACTTTTCTCTATTCTGTAAAACACTTCACAAACGTGCGTTGTACATTATTTTTTGCGCGATGGTGTTTTCAAAATAATAAATAATAGTAAAATAATAACATCTTTGTTGGAAATATTTGCGTTCATAATAAACAAGTGACTAACGTTAACAGTGTGGGCCATGTTTATTAGTAGAAACAACAGGAGGCCGTGAGACCAATTCAGTGATAAAATGGCGGCAAGTACGTATTTATTGTTTTACATTGTTTCCAATAAAGTTCAGTTTATTTAAAATGCAGTGATTTTTTCGTATAATGTATATTAACACTACCTTTTGGATATTCTTTTTGTATATACATTGTACGTAGTATACATAGAGGGCAGTGGTTTTAGTTCCCGCACGCGTGTTTGTAATATGTACTATTACAGTATAGTTATTTAGGTTGGCAACCCCGAAATGTTTTTTTTTTTTTACTTATACAAATGCAGGGGACTTGACCGAAGTCATTGTCCATAATTATGAGTAAACAATCTTCTTCTTCTTCTTCTTCTTCTTCCTTTCATGTGATAGACCTAGTGGTCTGTTACGGTCTCAATCCAACGTTTGAAGGGTCTGCCCAAAGATCTCTTGCCTGGTGGCTGGTAATTTAAGATTTGACGTGGTATTCTTGTTCTGCTCATTCTTCTTACGTGAGATTTGCAGTTGTTTCTGTATTTTTGTACATATTCCATTACTGATTCTGTTTGTAATTCTTTGAGAATCTCAGAATTCCTTTTATGGTCTGTTCTTGAGTAACCTGCAGTACGTTTCATAAATTTCATTTCTGCCGCAGTTAGTCTTTGTTCATCTACACTGCGAATTGTCCAGGCCTCACTGCCGTAACATAAAGTGGGTCTGGCCAGTCTTTTATAAATTCTAATTCGTGTGTGTTGCTGTACTGTGTTTGGCTTGAAAATATTATTTATAATTCCTGTTACTCTGTTAAATTTTATAATTTTTTGACTAAAATCTTTTTCCTCTTCGTATGTAACTTGGTATCCGAGATAGTTAAATGTGTTAGTTTGTTCTAATACTTTATTATTAATAATAACTTTACTGCGAACTGGGTCTTTTGCTAGGAAAGCCATGACTTTAGATTTTTCTGTAGGTAGCTTTTATGTTCGTTAACTATCATGTATATGTTAGCTGCAACCCGTGATTCCATAGTGTAAACCGCTTCGCGTTTGTTGGCGCATGCGCATGGTGTATGATTGGAACTTACGAATAAATTTTACACGTAACCTGTTGTAAAACGTACGCAATACAAATAGCGCTCACTTGTTTCTCAAAAGAGTGCTCTGCAATTTTAGTGAAAAATGAACACTACAATACGTTCTGCGTGGGTACACGAGTGCTCCCTAGCGGGAGGTTTTTAACAAAATATTCAGTTATGGTAATTTACCTACAGTTGTCACCTACTGACATGTGGTTAACACATCGCCTCAATTAGACATCTAGTATCTACTAAGGTATTTTTGGATGGTTGAATGTCAGTTAAATTTTGCTCAGATGCCTTTTTACTCAGGCTTAAGGATCTTTTACGAGCCTGAAAATCTACAAAATCTGGACCCACGGCTTAAAGTCCCTTTCGGAGGACTTGCTCCTTGGATTTTTTCATCCTAAAAAAATCCAATTACCCCGGCCGGGTTTGAACCCGCGACCGTCGGGATCAAAGGCAAAGAGCATAATGACTGGACTCTTACTTTAAAAGAGGAAAAAAGATTATGAGTATTTGATAATACAATTCTTAGACCAAAGAGAGATGAATGGAAAAGACTACATAACAGTGAACTACGTGGTCTTTATAGGAAACCAGATATAATAAGACATGAAGAGCAGGCAGAATTATGTTCTTGGGTTCGACAAGTGTTTCTTGCATAACATTGTGATGTCTGCTTGCAGTGATTAATACTTAGGCCAACCTTTCTTTTTATAATGAAGTGCTATGGCGCAGCTATCCCAGAGACACTGGAAGCAGCAGAACTTGGTATAGCCCTGTTGTAGCCCAACTAGTACTTACTTACTTACTGGCACTATCGAACCCGTAGGTCCATGGCCGCACGGACATAAGCTCTCCATACATCCCTATCCTGAGCTAATGCTTTCCAATCATTCCTTGTATAACCTACTTCCCTCAAATCATAGTTAATGTTATTCTCCCACCTCATTCTTGGTCTACCAACTCGGCGTTTTCCCTCTGGCTTTCCTACAAGAAGCTTCCATGCAAGTCTCCCATTCCCCATACGTGCAACATGTCCTGCCCATCGCAGTCTACGAGACTTAACTGTTCTTATTATATCTGGCTTCCTATAAAGACCATGTAGTTCATTGTTAGGTAGCCTTCTCCATTCACCTATCTGTTCATCTCTCTTTGGTCCAAAAATTTTCCTAAGAACTTTATTCTCAAATACTCGTAATCTCCTTTCCTCCCTTAAAGTAAGAGTCCATGTTTCGCACCCATATAATATAACTGGTAGAATAACAGTTTTATATATTTTCAGTTTAACGTTTTTTGAAAGGAGTTGGGACATCAAGAGTCTCTGCAATGCATAATAGCACGCATTTCCAGAATTGAGCCTATGTTTAATTTCTTTGTGCATCTCATTCCTATTTGTGATTATTGTTCCTAGGTATTTGAATTCAGCCACTTCCTCAAAATTTCCTCATTTGTCATTAGCTGTTCATTTCCACTATTTAATGAATTTCTACGTGTGACCATATATTTAGTTTTACTGATATTTACTTCCAGTCCTAATTCCTTAGTGTTACTCAATAGTGTGTGCGTGTTGTCCTTTAGTATCTCCTCGCTATCGGCCAATAGCACTACATCATCAGCATAAACTAACAGCTTATTAATACCATTGAGTTGTAAGGCTTTCTCATCTCTAAAGAGTTAATGGCATGCTCTAGTACAAAATTAAATAGTAGAGGAGATAGTGCATCTCCTTGCTTCAACCCATTCTGGATTTCAAAGCCTAGTAGAATGGAATGTGAAATTAGAATTAATCATGATTTGAAGGGGGCGAATTACATTGAAGGGACTGGAAAACATTAGCTCAGTATAGATTATATCGCATGGTCATGAACCTCTGGGTTTCATAGTGTCAAAAAGTTTGTTTCAGTTCATCATCATCATCCGGTATGATGGCAGCTACCGCCGTCTTCCGGAAACCAAACGCCATTCCTCTCTGTCCATCCATTGATCTTCCTCCAATCCTCTGATAATCATAGCCGCTTGCACACCTTCTATCCAGGTTTTATTTGGTCTTCCTTTCTTCTTACGTTCCATTGGGATCCAATTTGATTTCAGTTACAATAATTTCCACCTTGATTCTGGTGCTTAAACGCTGAGGTATTGGGTTCAAATCTTGGCTTAATTTAAAATTTTTTGTGTGTAGTTATGTAAACCATGACCTACAGACGGCTTGTCAGGAAGAATTACTTTTCACAGAACTTTAAACTCTTTACATAAATCTGAGAAATATGTTCATTGCAGTCGTGCAGCTGTCACTTATAAATATGTATGAAAACATTTGGGTTTCAAATTGTTTTATTCAAATGCGACTCAAGGTCGCGCAGCGACAGGAAATCAAAATTAAACAAATTTAATTGGCTGGAATTTTGAAGAATCAGGAATTTTTACATTTGACGTAAAAAAAGTCCCATCTTTTAAACATTAAGTTGGTTTTCCTGATTGAAATCACCAGGATGTGTTATAATTGGCGGGCAGGTTGTTTAAGGCAGGTGTGCCAACATATTCAATGGTATTAATAGCGAGGAAACAATGCATCAAGCTTATTAATTAAGATAAACGCACGCAACTCGCTCCGTTAAATAAACCACAGATTAAATCAATATCTGCGCATGTTGACGCACCACAACAATATCTATGCAACAATAACCAACATCGCAATTTTTATTACATAAAACTTCCCTCATTGGAGGATCGCCACAAGGAGAAAGTGATACAGACAATTAATTATCAAAATTGATGAAATATATTTTGTAAATACATTTCAAATTGTAATTGAAGTATATTCTATAAATTATATTTGAAAAGAAAAATATACGCCTAGACTGGGGTTTGAACCCTGGACCTTTGACTCTCTATGTCAATGCTCTTCCAAGTGAGCTACCTAGGCCTCCAATCTAAACACGTATTTTTCTCTTATACACAGTTAATTCCCTAACCCCAAATGCTACAAGCCGTTGCTACGATTTTTGCAAATGGCGGCTTCTTTATTAAGAAGACTTTATATTGGGAATTTAAACATTACTTATAAAGCCAGTAGTGCTTCTTTCAATGTTAATATTATTCGTTTTTTAACATCTTAATGATGGACAAATTATATTAGGCGTATATTTTTCTTTTCAAGTATAATTTGTGCATCATTAAGATGTTTAAAAACGAATAATTTGAACATATTCTATAAAGTAGAAATTTTGTAAAGATGGTTTCTTAAAATTTATCCTCTAATGACAGCGATAAAGGCTGCACAATATTGGATCGGATAAAGGATAAAGGATAAAGAATGAAGATATAAGAACAGATTTAAATATATATCCATTGAATGAGAAAATCAGAGAATATAGAGAGAAATGTTTTACACATGTGGAAAGAATGAATGTAACAAGATTACGAAGAGCAGCATTTAACTACAAGCCAAGAGATTCAAGGAATGTAGGAAGGCCAGCGAAAAGATCGACAGAACAACTGTGAGGCAGAACAAGCAATTTTTGCCTAGCCCGTGAAGTGAAGAAGAAGAAGAAGAAGAACAAGAACAAGACGAATAAGATGACAGCGGTGACAATTTTAGAAAGATACACCCTGTCCAAATCTAATAAATTCCTAAATTTGGCTAAGAATCCTGGTATAGTACCTGTTGCCCCGATCATCAATCCTGTGACAGTTATACTATCTAGTTGGTATTTATCAACTGTTGGCTCATATATGGCTTTCTTTTCACAGTCAACTTCCTCAGGTTGGCCACTATGAGCCTCAAAACGGATTGTGGGATCTAATATCTACCAATTTTAGAAGATGGTCTAAATGCAATATTATCTATTCGTCTGTTACTCCCATTAGTGGCCACACCATGTACTTCCTCATAAACTGTGTATCCAAAATCTCGCAAGGCTTCTGCCATCATATTTCAAATAGTGTGGTGCCCAGTGTGCAATGGTTTCGTGCTCTCTGCGACATCTACAGAGGGTATCGTCCCTAGACCTGCCCGGCAAAGAACGCACCGCCGATACATTTTCTTGCATTTTAATCGCTTCTCTCCTTCTTGCATTTTAATCGCTTCGGAACAAGACAACCCCTCATGGTCACAGATCCATTGATTTGCTGGTGTATATTCATTGTAGAGAACAACGCCTTTTCCTTTATGAGGAAGTTGACTCCAGAGAACTACTTCTTTGTCAAACGAATATTATACTCGTAATAATGTAGTATTGCGCGTGTTGACGCACTCTCTAACTTTAACAAACACCTCAACAATATAAACATCGCGTACACAACAATAGTAATGATTGTCGCAATAATAAACAAATGAATATTATCTATGTAGGCCAGTGAATACGTCCTTTATTGACTTCTGAATCGCTCAACCGGTATTTATAAAAATTTGTTAACATACATGGAGAGACAAAGTAAAAAAAAGTACATATATATATATATATATATATATATTGTGCTAGACAGAGTGGGCGAAGGAAGAACAATGCTGGAACTCATAAAGAAGGGGAAAATAAATTGGATTGGCCACTGGCTAAGAAAAAACTGCCTGCTGACGGATGTCCAAAAGGAATGGCCAACGCAAAGAAGGTTAGAGGCAGGAAAAAAAAAGACATCAGATGATAGACAATATTAAAATAAATGGTTCGTATATTAACAACAATAATAATAATAATAATAATAATAATAATAATAATAATAATAATAATAATAATAATAATAATAATAATAATAATAATAATAATAATAATAATAATAATAATAATAATAATAATAATAATAATAATAATAATATAACACATTGGCTAAACCAGTGTTGAAAGCAGAATAACCGCCTGTGAAATGAAATTCATGCGCAGAACAGCGGGTTACACCAGATGGGATCGGAAAAGGAACACCGATATCTTAAAAGAGTTGAAGACTGCGCCAATTTTGGAATATATTAAACAGTACCAACTAAATTGGAAACACCATCTTTGAAAGAATGAGTTCAAATCGGATCCCCAAGAGGATGAAGATCTCTGGTCCGTCCTATGAAACGCTGGAGGGAAAATTTTCTATAGGATCGTAACAGGCCTTGGCCTAATACTTGGAAGGAAGAAGAAGATAATAATAATAACAATAATAATAATAATAATAATAATAATAATAATAATAATAATTCCATGGCGCGACAGGCATAGAAGGCCTTAGACTACCATCCGGCTGCTGGCCTCACATCTGCATGTGTCAATCACAGAGGTAGAAGATAATCCATCCAGTGTAGGGGTGACATGTGGTCAGCATGTCGAGTCCCCCAGCCGTTACAGCTGGTTTTCTCAACCTGGAGCCGCTCTTATTGTAGCTACACAAATGCCTCACGAGTAGCCTATGCGGTTACAAAAAGGAAGGCTGAGTTCAGGAAAGAGTGGAGAATGCTGAGTTTGCAGTGAAAGACCTGCTCTTGCGCAGAACACTGTGTATATGTATATAAAGGTTTTCAGGTATGGCGAATGTTTTGTTGTTATCTGTTATGTTCTAAAATCATTAGGTGTAGGAGTTCATCTCAAAGTAAGATATAAAAATCACTCAAACGGTCGCAATTTTAGATGTTTCACAACGAAATTCAATGAACCAGATACGTTTATCTAAAAATCAGTGAAATCCGACAGAAGTGAGAACTTGCCTGATATCCGAAATTTAAAATTGACCCCAGCAATCGCCATGTTTTGTTGGTCGCAGTGAATACCTTCTTCCTTCCAAGTATTAGGCCAAGGCCTGTTACGATCCTATAGACAATTTTCCCTCCAGCGTTTCATAGGACGGCCCAGTGATCTTCGTCCTCTTGGTATATAATTATAAACAGCTTTGGGGATCCGATTTGAACTCATTCTTTCAAGATGGTGTTTCCAATTTAGTTGGTACTGTTTAATATATTCCAAAATTGGTGTAGTCTTCAATTCTTTTAAGATATCGGTGTTCCTTTTCCGATCCCATCTGGTGTAACCCGCTGTTCTGCGCATGAATCTCATTTCACAAGCCGTTATTCTGCTTCCATGTTGTCTTTTTAGTGTCCATGCTTCACTACCATAGGTCAACACTGGTCTAGCCAAAGTGTTATATAAACGTAATCTGGTGTTTTTTTGTACAAGGGATGGTTTCATAACTTGATTAATAATTCCTAAACCTTTATTATAACTAGTAATTTTTTCAGGGATATCCTTTTCATCCCAGATAGAAACTTTATGATTTCAAGTCTTGTACGAGAAAATTAATAATAGATCGGACAAACAAGAAGTTTAGCCGGAAATGCGTTATTTTGCGCGAGGAACTAATTAGCGTTGTGCAGCCCTAAGTGTAATCCATCAGGAAAACAAAAAAACTTGGCTTTTTCCTGAGTTTTATAATTGCAGTTTGAAATCCCGTCCGTTAAAATGTGTCTCTGGTTGATAAACATCGGCCATTAGAGGGAAATTACCTGCCCCGCGGCCCATCTGATGACTTGTTGGATAGCGCGAGACCTCCAGGCGGTGTCACCTTCTGCCACTCTTGTGTGACCCCAGGGTTCACACACGTATTCATTTACAAGCACTCTTTTTTATTTTTAGTCCAAGAAAAGGCCAAATTGATACCCAGAAGGTGTTTCGGTTGTTTTCGAATATTACAAATGTTGGGAGTTTTTTGGCCTGCGAGCGACAATTTCTCGTTAAATGAAAATCAAACGCTTTTCTCCGGTTACTTTTGAATGCAAAACTATTATTAAACATTGAGAAAAGCAGCTATAACGGCTGGTGGACCCGACATGCTGACCACATGTCACCCCATTACTAGATGTGAGGCCAGCAGCCTTCTGGTAGGCCAAGGACCTTCTAGGCCTGTCGCGCTATGGAGTTAGTTATTCTTAAACATATAAAAGTTAGGCCATAAACCACATCGATCTGGATTCTGCTAGAGTAACATGTTCCATCCATAGTAACTCTGCCCGAAGGCAGGTCCTTCACTGCAGTCATAGCATTTCCATGCAGCTTTACTAGGGAATTGTGTAGGTGTGGTAGCTTCCCGTTGCTTTCCACACCGGTGAAGGATGATGATGATAATGATAATTGTAAGGATGTTAATGATGATGGCCATATGATTTCGGGGACCGTTTGGGCCTTAAAGTTTTCCTGACATTTGTCTTACAGCTGAGGAAAAACCCCGATAAAAACCTCACCCAGAAAAACTGCCCCGACCGGGGATCGAACCCGGGCCCGCTGCGTGACAAGGCAGCACGCTACCTCGAGACCACAGCGGTGGACCGATGATGTATTAAATAATGGAAATGGACAGCTAATGACAAATGAGGGAAATTTTGAGGAAGTGGCTGAATTCAAATACCTAGGAACAACAATCACAAATAGGAATGAGATGCACAAAGAAATTAAACATAGGCTCAATTCTGGAAATGCGTGCTATTATGTATTACAGAGACTCTTGATGTCCCAACTCCTTTCAAAAAACGTTAAACTGAAAATATATAAAACTGTTATTCTACCAGTTATGTTATATGGATGTGAAACATGGAAGCGAGAAGAAAAATAGAACGAGTATCTGAGAATAAAATTCTTAGGAAAATTTTATAACCTGACAGACATCAACAGACGGGTGAATGGAGAAGACTACAGAACAGTAAGCTACAAGATCTTTATGGGGAACTAGATATAATAAGAACAGTTAAGTCTCTTGGTTGGATTTATTCAATCTCTTGTACAATATCCTTTTCTACATTCATTATTTATCTTATTGTATTATTTTTTTATTTTATCTAATTTTGATATTCTTGGCAAACTTCTTAAAAAGTCCATTTCTGTGACTAATAATTTTTTCTGTATTTTTGCTTCAACCTCCATGTTTCCGCAGCATTAATATGAAGTAAAATCAGACACACTACAGAAATTGAATAAATTTTTACGATTTTTTTGTCGAAATTCTGAGTTTAACTCATCCGTGAATACTTTTTTCAACACCTTTTAACAAACGATGTTGTGTTTGTGTTTTGTTTAGAGCGGGTCTAACTTGACACAAACAATAGAAAACTGAATTTTCTTTTGTTTCTCAGTAAAGTTAGTGACACTTGAAGAACAATGATAGTAACCTAAAAAACAAATTGAGACGGGAATGCGTGTGTTTTTGTGCGTGAGCCAGTGCGTGCTGGATAATTACGGTTTGGTTTTCAAGCAGATGTGCCACGTGATAGCACGACAAATATTTCATTTGCCAGCCATAAAAAACCAATTATATCCGGTGATAACAAACACGAATCAACGGAAACCATTTTTTACAAAAATTCGCGGTTTTTAATTTGAAGTTAGACATCACAATGTTTTCATTGTTACACCGGGACTTCCCCTCCCACGTTATTAGCGACAATATATCGCACCAAGTTTTATCAAATAATTGAACACAACACTGGACAAAAAAAAAGTAATTCTGACATCTACAGGTAGTACTCTGAACTTGATATGGGTCAGTGATATTAGACCTATTATTATTATTATTATTATTATTATTATTATTATTATTATTATTATTATTATTATTATTATTATTATTATTATTATTTTTTATATTATTTTTATTACTATTATTATTATTGGTGTGGTGGCTTCTCTGGAAATGCGTGTTATTATGCATTGCAGAGACTTTTGTTGTCCCAACTCCTTTCAAAAAACGTTAAACTCAAAATATATAAAACTATTATTCTACCAGTTATATTATATGGGTGTGAAACATGGACTCTTACTTTAAGGGAGGAAAGGAGATTACAAGTATTTGAGAATAAAGTTCTTAGGAAAATTTTTGGACCAAAGAGAGATGAACAGACAGGTGAATGGACAAGACTACTTAACAATGAACTACATGGTCTTTATAGGAACTCAGATATAATAAGAACAGTTAAGTCTCGTAGACTGCGATGGGCAGGACATGTTGCGCGTATGCGGAACGAAAGACGTGCATGGAAGTTTCTTGTAGGAAAGCCAGAGGGAAAACTCCCAGTTGGTAGACCAAGAATGAGATGGGAGAACGAGATTAACTATGATTTGAGGGAAGTAGATTATACAGGGAATGATTGGAAAGCATTAGCTGAGGATAGGGATGTATGGAGAGCTTATGTCCGCGCGGCCATGAACCTACGGGTTAGATAGTGCCAGTGAATAAGTGAGTAAGAGTAAGTATTGGTGAGGCAGCTCCGTGGCGCAAGCGGTTAGACGCTCGCCTCTCACCGCTGGGGTCCCGAGATCGAGTTCAGATCACTCCATGTGGTTCGTGGTGGAAGAAATGGAGCTTGGGCAGGTTTTTCTCGGGTTTTTTCCCGTTTCCCCTGCCACAATTTCATTCCACCATTTCTCCATTCTCATCCCATCCATTAATTTTCATTTCGTTCATCTGCCCCTGCGATGGTGCGTCAGGGCACCCTTGTCATTCACAGACCTATGTATGTAAGAGTTCATGTCATCTCATTCCTCGACCCGACCCTGAGTTGGACACGAGTTGAGGATATTTTTAAAGTTTCTCTCTTCACGTCTGTTTTGTAGATATCTTACAGCCGAGCTTTGCAGGGACAAGATCTGTCGGCAGGAATTTTAAACACTGTATTACAATCAACCTTCTTTACTGCACAAGTAAATGGAGAGACTTCCTGGATGAATGATCAGCTCAATGTCGGGGCCATCTCTGAGACAACACCAACATTTAAGAAAACATTCATTCATACTTAAGAAGGCTAATATTATGTGGATGAATAATGTGGTGCCCAGATAGTGTTCGCGGTCCATTTTTGTTCTTAAATGTTCCCAACATTTGTCTTACAGTTGAGGTAAAACCTCAGCGAGGAAATTGTTCCCGGCCGGGGATCGAACCCGGACCCGCTCTATACAAAACCTGCACTTCCGAGATCACAGCGGCAAATCAATTTATCATAAGTAACGCCACGAGTGATTTCCAAATTATCGATAAATTCACGACTCACGAAGTGTGGAGTGAATTTATCTAGAGAATTTGGAAATCAAGAGTGGCATTTGTTAGGACTATTTAAAGAATAAAATTAAGTTGTTTACTCACAAATCATTATTTAAATATAGTTATTTTAAAATATTTATATATTTAATGTAAACGGCGATGTTTTAAAACAAATGAGAAACGATTGGTACGCTTCATTTGCTTCTTTTATTCATCACTGCAACCAGATCACAATATTATTTATTGCCGAATGATCGCAATGTTGTAAGAATGCACCCTAGTGGAGAAATTTATAACCAACGTTATAGGTATTAATTAATTTGATGCTCTATGATGTAAATATGTCAATTATATTTTTCTGCAACGTCATTTCCTAGAAAATAATTCGTTTAAGAAAGTGCAAACAGTCTTTTTTTTGTGGTATAATCAATTGCTACAAATGTTTTTATATTGACTCCCGCATGCGCTATGTGTTGACATTCATGCACTATATATATATATATATATATATATATATATATACAATCTGGTAGCCGTATTTTTTAGAGAGTCAGTTACTGCAAAATAATGCTATGACCTATTCAGAATGTTAAAAAGGAGGTGCTTTCTTTATTGTGATAAACTTTATTTGGTAAACTTTTGGCGAAACACGATTGGTTGTAAATAAAAAATCATTGAAATGTGATTGGTCATTGACTCCCATTTGGGGCGTGAGTTAAATAGTCAAATTAATAGAATATATAGTGTAATGCTGTAAATGAATGCCTCCTGAGAGACGGGGCTGGTAGCTGTCGACCTTGAGAAAGATGCACTCCGGCGGGTAATTGCGTGCACAGTTAAGTAATTTAAATGCCTTTAAAACAAACCGACTCCGCAACTTCTTCTCCTCAACCTATCATACAGGGTGTTCTGTAAATATATGCGGGTAATCTCAATTCATATTATTTCTCGAGCTGATTTTTAGATCTTCTGAGTGAACGAATCCGGGACTGTTTTTATAAATATTCGTCTGTCTGCTGTTTAAACAAAACACGCAAGTATCACTATCAATAGACATTTAAAATTAGATATAATAATTTTTTTTATTGATTTCGTACATCTCATTGATGGATAAATCATATTTGAAGAGAAAAATTATACGCTCAGACCGGGACTTGAACCCGGGACCCTTGGTTCTCTAGACCAAGTGCTCTACCAACTGAGCTACCTGAGCAAGTACCGATCTAAACGCAAATCTTTCTCTATATACATTGTAATTCCCATCCACCAAATGCTGTGAAGCCATGCTTCTATCTTGCAAATGGCGGCTCCTTTATTAAGAAGACATATTTGGGAATTATAATGTATATAGAGAAAGATTTGCGTTTAGATCGGTACTTGCTCAGGTAGCTCAGTTGGTAGAGCACTTGGTCTAGAGAACCAAGGGTCCCGGGTTCAAGTCCCGGTCTGAGCGTATAATTTTTCTCTTCAAATTAGATATAATAATGTTTGCAGATGATCTTGTTTTACTAGCAACATCTGAAGATGATTTACAATGGTCTGTACATAATTTAAATTTGATAGCCCAGAAATACTCATTGGAAATATCTACCAATAAAACTAAAATAATGGCCTTTTGTGGAAAATCCTCAATACCAACCAAAATTTGTTTAAATAACAAAATTTTAGAGAGAGTTAATGAGTTTACTTATTTAGGATATAAACTCTCTTTTGTTGAAAATTTGGATTTACCAGAGAAAATTGTGAAATTCAACAAATCAATGGGAATCATTAATAGAGTTTTAAAACCTTCATTAGTGCAAAAATCAACTCGTACTCGTCTTTATCAAATAATGGCTCGACCAGTCCTATGTTATGGCAGTGAAGCGTGGACTATAAGGACGAGAGATGAAAGCAGACTAACAGCTTGTGAGATGAGATTTATGCGCCAAACAGCTGGCTACACCAAATGGGATCGAAAGAAAAATGTAGAAATCCTTCAAGAACTTAATGTGTCACCAATACTGGACTACATCTCCAGATATCAGCTAAACTGGAAGGAACATGTCTCAAGAATGGCTAGATCCAGGATCCCCAAGGCAATAATGAACTACTGTCCAAATGGGAAACGGTCACTTGGTCGACCTATGAAAAGATGGCACGAAAACCGCTTTCTCAGGCCGTAACAGTTCTTCTAGGAGTAATACCTGGCAGCATGATGATGATGATGATGATGATATCTGCTGTTATGTAAACATTTTCAAGAGGGTGTCTGGTGAGACAATCTCTACACAATAACGTTTTTAGGAAAAATTTTTGACCAAAGAGAGATGAACTGACAGGTGAATGTGTGGGCAAGAGAACCACGCTACTACTACCATTTATCCGGGATCGTGTTTTGTTGCTGCTGCTTCTATTAACGTGGATCTGATATCCTGCAAGGTTATCAATCACAAAGTTGCTTGCCTTGGGCCCATAGAAGGCAGCAATCGATTCATCTTTCTCTCTCAGATATATGGACATGAATAAATAATGATTCTCAAATACATAGAGTGAGTGAAAGATGACAATAATTGTTAATCAAGAAAGCTAAACAGCAAAATAGTAAGGGAGCTGGAAATAGTTTCCTACGTGAGTGAATTTCCGTATAGGATTGTAAACAACTACGTGCACATTAATGAAGTAGCTGATAAGTTGTATAAAAGATGACCTTTAATAGAAACAAGTTGTCTGAAGTAAAAACAAATTAACAAACATTTTGATCATTCAATAAACAAAAAGGAAAAATGTAAATAAATAAATGACGATACTCTTACAATAGAAAAAATCACACCATACCTCACATCACACTCATGCTAACGTCCGAACCAGGGGCAACTTCTTCCCTGGTCTGCCGGACCAACTAAACCACGCCGCTTCTTGGCTTCAGACGTCCTTGTCCATTAGAGCCCCAATCGCATCGCGGATTGGATGCTGACTCAAACCTTGAATGAATGATTGAATGATGAAGTTCTGCCTGTGCACCACGTATATGAAGGTTCCGATGTAGAGGGGAGATGCGCCGTAGACACTGCACAACAGGAAGGGTAAAGAGTAGAGAGAGGGGGTAACTACAAGGAGAAAGGGATATTGGCATAGTTCATAAATATTCCAGTCTAGGGAGGAGAACGACGCTACAATAATGAGCCGAAAAACACACTTTCGGTTCAAATGGAGAAGACTATACTGGATGTGTCAAAATTAATAGCGCAAAATGAAACGGTTGAAAGTATAAAATAATAGAAGCAAAAAAGTTCTAGTAAACATGGGTCCGCAAACGAACCATGGGCGAGATAATTGCAAATGTGTAGTTACAAGCCGCCACTTACTTCATTAAGAAACATAATCGTAATTAGTTCAAATTAATTTGAAAATTAGACTTTTTTATGTCGCCTCAAAATTCACTCATAACTCGTTCCTGTTAAAGGAGGTGTTCAAAGTGTCGTCCTTGCATCTGGTTGCAATATTAGACTCGTCTCTGCAGTAAGTTTCGAATTATTTCAAACACCCCGGATCATCACGGAATTCTTGACAAGTCATGACGTCAGTGGCGGCTCGTTACCACATATTCGCAATGATACATCTCGCACACAGTTTGTTTGCGGACCCATGTTTACTAGAACTTCTTTGTTCCTATTTACATATACTTTCAACTGTTTCAGTTTGCGCTATTGATTTTGATACACCCTGTATAACAATGAACTACATGGTCTTTATAGGAAGCCATATATTCTTCTTCAGTAATAGATCTTGGACTACATCTAGACGCAAATTTAACCTGGCAAACACAAGTGAAACACATATGTAAAAAGACTTTCTCCATCTTACATTATCTTAGACGTTTAAAGAATTTTCTCCCAGTTTCGTTAAAACAAATCCTTGTGCAGAATCTTGTGTTGCCACACTTCGATTATTGTGACATTATATATAATGATCTAAACTATGACTTGTCGCAGAGACTGCAGCGTGTTCATAATGCTTGCGTTCGATTCATTTTCAATATCCGCCGTTATGACCATATTTCCGAACACTTTAATAACCTCTCTTGGCTCCGTCTTACTGACAGACGTAAATTGCACTCTCTTTCACTACTTTTCAAGCTTCTGAATTCCTACATCCCTACTTACCTGGCGTCTAGATTTGAGAAGTTATCCTCTTACCACAATATTGACACTAGATCACAAGATAGCAGTCTGCTAACAATTCCTCTTCATAGCACTTCCTCCTATTCTACTTCCTTCACAGTAGCCTCTGCCCGCTCCTGGAATCTCCTTCCTCAAGAGATCAGGGGTTGCCGCACACTTGGTACCTTTAAGTCACGCTTATACAGTTACCTGTTGTCTAATAATTAATTTTTCTCTATTTATTTAATTTTATACTATGTCATTAATCTTTTCCTGTTTTATATATATATATATATATATATATATATATATATATATTGTACATATATATTTAATTCGTTAAATTTAGAGTAAATCAAAATACATTATAAATATTAATTGTATTGTATTCATAACTTGTAATCGTTTATATTTATATATATATATTGTAATTTAGATTTAAGACTATTTTTTGTTTGTATTTTTTTAAACCTGGTTGAGTGGTAGACAAGGCCTTAAGGCCTTAACTCTGCCAGGTAAAATAAAGCTATTATTATTATTATTATTATTATTATTATTATTATTATTATTATTATTATTATTATATAATAAGAACAGTTAAGTCTCGTAGACTGCGATCGACATGGCATTTGGCACGTATGGGGAATGAAATACGTGCATATAAGCCTCTTGTAGGAAAACCAGAGGGAAAACACGCAGTTGGTAGACCAAGAATGAGGTGGGAGAATAACGTTAACTATGATTTGAGGGAAGTTGATTATACAGGGGATGGTTGGAAAGCATTAGCTCAGGATAGTCATGAGTTTTGCGCCAGGAGTCGATGGACTTTTTAAGATGGAAAAATGAAAGGAAGAAGTCCTCTAGGAGGGACTTCAAGCCGTGGGTCGCGACTCTGAGGATTTTCGGACTCGTTAAAGAACTTTAAGCTTGAAAAAGTAATCTTCTAAGCAAAATTCTCCCATCTTCATCAAATTAATACCTTAGTTGGCCACTAGATGTCTCACTCAGTCATTCTGTGCGGGAATAAACTTAAGTCCACCGCTGTGGTCTCGAGGTAGCATGCAGCGGGCCCGGGTTCCATCCCCGGTCGGAGCAGTTTTTCTGGGTGAGGTTCTTTATCGAGGTTTTACCTCAGCTGTAAGACAAATGTCAGGAAAACTTTAAGGCCCAAACGGTCCCCGAAATCATATGGCCATCATCACCATCCTTCACCGGTGTGGAAAGCAACGGGAAGCTACCACACCTACAATTCCCTAGTAAAGCTGCAAGCATAGTATGAAAATGCTATAATTGCAGTGATTTTTCATTGCAGTGAGGGGGCACGCCGTAGCGTAGTGGTTAAGGCACTGAGCTACAAGCCGGAGGGTCGAGGGGTGAAGTCCCGTTGGGGTCAGGATTTTTAAATTGACCCAAACCCTCTGGCGGCACTATGGCCCTGGGGTCGACTCAGCCTCTAACTGAAATGAGTACCAGACGCTTGTTCTGGGGGTAAAGGCGGCCGTCACGCAGGGCTGACAACCCGGCTGACATGAAGTGCCGATTGTCTAGAAAAAGTGGGAGCCTTAACCTCCTACTACCCCAAGGGCCTCCGGGCCTGTTGTGGGATCACTTTACTTTAGTATGATTGCAGTGAAGAACCTGCCTTCGGACAGAATTGCTATGGATGGATGGAATACACGTAACTAAATTAATTTGATGTAGAATCTCGTAAGAAAGGACAGATTATGGATGTGTACAGGTGTGTGTGTGTGTGTGTGTGTGTGTGTGTGTGTGTGTGTGTGTGTGTGTGTGTGGGCGAGAAAACACCGGTAGCTGTTTGTGATGTAAATGAACCGGCGACTGTTATCAGGTGTTGTACATGACAAGTGCGGTGCGCGCTCTTCATCTGTCGTCAACTGAATCAATTAATGTTCATTTTATTCGTTTTAAACACCTTAATGACGGACAAATTATGTTTAAAAAGAAAAATATACGCCTAGACCCAGGACCTTTGACTCTCTATGCCAATGCTCTTCCAACTGAGCTACCTAGGCCTCCATATTTTTCTTTTCACATACTTACTTTTACTTTTGAGGGTCTCTCCACTTTTCAGCGGCTACCCTGTATTCCCATTCGCCATTCTTCACGCCAATCCGTCCGGCTAATTTCTTGGGAAACGTAGCAAGCTTTGTTTTATAGCATCGGGGTGCTATCGCTCTTCCTAACCCCCAAACTGGAGGACCAGGTAATTTGTAATCATTGATGTCTTCCCCTAGCCTTTGGAGAACCAACTCCCATCCTGCAAGGCAGTAGCTCCCTATCCTGAGGCAATCTCTTCTGCCTTCTTCGCCGTTGAGATTGCAAACTCTTCATCCGCCTAAGAAGCCATGTAATGAATCAATTACCTACATCACAAATATGTTTAAGTTATATTACTAACTCACTGGCCGCGCGGACATAAGCTCTCCATACATCCCTATCCGAAGGTAATGTTTTCCAATCGTCTCCTGTATAATCTATTTCTCTCAAATCGTTGATAATGCTATTCTCCCACCTCATTCTTGGCCTAGCAACTCGGCGTTTTCTCTCTGCTTTCTCTATGACAAGTTTTAATGTCTCCCTTTCATTCTCCATTCGTGCTACATGTCCTGCCCATCACAATCTATAAGACTTAACTGTTCTTATTACATCTGGTTTCCTATAAAGAGCATGTAGATCATGGTTATGGATTCTTCTCCATTTACCTGTTCCACATCGGTAATAATAATAATAATAATAATGGTAATAATAATAATAATAATGGTAATAATAATAATAATGATAATAATAATAATAATAATAATAATAATAATAATAATAATAATAATAATTCATCCATAGTAATTCTACCCGAAGGCAGGTCCTTCACTGCAATCATAGCATTTTCATGCTATGCTTTGCAGCTTTTCTAGGCAATTGTAGGTGTGGTAGCTTCCCGTTGCTTTCCACACCGGCGAAGGATGATGATGATGGCCATATGATTTCGGGGTCCGTTTGGGCCTTAAAGTTTTCCTGACATTTGTCTTACAGTTGAGGAAAAACCGAGATAAAACCTCACCCAGAAAAACTGCCCCGACCGAGGATCGAACCCGGGCCCGCTGCGTGACAAGGCAGCACGCTACCTCGAGACCACAGCGGTGGACTTAACTTGTTCTAGGAAAACCAGAAATAAAGAAAGCACCAGTTGCGAGAATAACCATGATTCGAGAGACGTAAATTATACACGGAATGATGGAACACATTAGCTGAGGATAGGGCTGAATGGAGAGAATATCTTCACATGTTCACTAATCTTAATAATAATAATAATAATAGTAATAATAATAATAATAATAATAATATAATAATAATAATATAATAATTTGCCCGTTTTTGTATTACATTGTTTGTATTAGCGCAGGCTGTGATTGCACCAGAATCTCCGTTATTTATAGTTCGGGAAGCTTGACGGTGAAGTTCTTAAAAAGGTTTTTTTTTTACCACCGAACACATCAGATTAGAGGAAGAACGCGGCGAAGAGAAATTATTGTTGTCGCTGATGAATGTTTGTGCACTTGAGTTTTGTTTTTCATTTGTTTAAGGAGGGGAAACAACACGGTCATCATTTTTCCATTATCGCGCGTCTCCCTTATTTACGTGTTTACGTGTAATTGATATCACAAGGTGCTAAAGTGTCCATCTGCATTTCAATAGTATCAATAATATCAATAAAACATCAATAAATTTATCATCATTAATTATTATTATTATATTATTATTATTATTATTATTATTATTATTATTATTATTATTATTATTATCCTGGGTGATGGTTTTTTCGGAGGTTTTCCTCACCTGTGAGACAAATACCAGGATACTTTAAGGCCCAAACGGTCCCCGAACATAATCTGGCCACCATTAACATATTCATTAAGTTTGGGATTAAGGTCTCACCTGGCGCATCATTACCATCATCAGCTATCATATATCATCGGGGCAGCATAACTCTGCCTTCCAGGCGCCGCAACCTCAGAAGTGGGTTACAATAACGTCATGCCAGGAGAGAGTACCAGATTATCGAAATGACAACGGGGTGGCATTGAATAAAAATTATTATTATTATTATTATTATTATTATTATTATTATTATTATTATTATTATTATTATTATTAAGGTTGATGGACATGTGAAGATATTCTCTCCATTCAACCCTATCCTGAGCTAATTGGTTCCACCATCCCCCTGTAGGCCAAATTTACCTCTCTATGAAATCATGGTTATCCTAGCAACTGATGCTTGGTGCTTTCTTTATTTCTGGTTTTCCTAGAACAAGTTATGTCCATCGCTGTGGTCTCGAGGTAGCGTGCTGCCTTGTCACGCAGCGGGCCCGGGTTCGATCCCCGGTTGGGGCATTTTTTCTGGATGAGGTTTTTATCGGGGTTTTTCTCACCTGTAAGACAAATTTCAGGAAAACTTTCAGGCTCGAACGGTCCCCGAAATCATATGGCCATCATCATCATCCTTCGCCGGTGTGGAAAGCAACGGGAAGCTACCACACCTACAATTCCCTAGTAAAGCTGCAAAGCATAGCATGAAAATGCTATGATTGCAGTGAAGGACCTGCCTTCGGGCAGAATTACTATGGATGGATAGAACAAGTTTATATACTGTATACCAGGACGCTACAAGCCAGAAGGTCGACGGTTCGAGTCCTGATGCGATCAAGAATTTAAGACTGGCTTAATACCTTCTAACGGAATCTTGGCTGAGTCTCTAACAGAAATGAGTACCAGAGATATGTCCCGTCACTCAGGGATAACATCTCGGGCGAGCTTCCTCATTCACAATTACTATACATACTGCATAAGTTATTCAAAACAGTAAGACTGCAGGTGGCTGCTTGACGTTTCTGGATTAATACATAGGATTTCTTCCCTGCTGGGGCACGCCGTAGAGTAGTGGTTAAGGCACTGCGCTACAAACCGGAAGGTCGAGGGTTCGAGTCCATGGTGTCAGGATTTATAAACTGACCCAAACCTTCTGGCGGCACTATGGCCCTGGGGTAGACTCAGCCTCTAACTTAAATGAGTGCCATATGCTTGTTCTGGGGGTAAAGACGGTCGTCACGCAGGGCTGACAACCCGGCTGACATCAAGTGCCGATTGTCAAGATAAAGTGGGAGGCTTAACATCCTACTACCCCAAGGGCCTCCCGAGGCCTGTAGTGGAAACACTAAAAAATTCTTCCCTGCAGTTGTCTAGCTCCCCCACCTGGTTTGTTTTTGTTAATTTTCTCCCCTATAGAGAGTTGTTCAGGATAGGGATGTATGGAGAGCTTATGTCCGCGCGGCCATGAACCTGCGGGTTCGATAGAGAGAGTATAGGTGTAGGATATGATGCATGACGACAAGATTGATAAATACAATAAGCTTGTTATAACAGACGCTCCTGTTAGGAGATTCAAAGTTACACAATTATAATTACAACCTCCCCGAGAATGGATCGTGGACGCGCTGGTCAGGCAGCCGAGCTAGTGACTGGTTTAAACAGATAGAAAACAACTATAGCGAACGTCTTGCAAGGCTAGAGTGGTCGGTCGCACAGTGGTGCAGGTCAAATTCATTACAGAGCGTCTCTCGCATGTCCACGTTAATCGCTGTACCAGCAAGTGTTTCTATCACGTCATAATAATAGTAATAATAATAATAATACATTAGAGAAAATTAGACAAAGTGCCTGATTTCAAACACCTAGGGACGAAAATGTTTGGACCAAAGAGATATGAACAGACAGCTAAATGGAGAAGACTACTGAAAACGCCCAGTTGGTAGACCAAGAATGAGGTGGGAGAATAGCATTAACTATGGTTTGAGGGAAGTAGATCATACATGGGATGATTGGAAAACATTAGCTCAGAATAGGGATGTATGGAGAGCTTATGTCCGCGCGGCCATGAAACTACGAGTTTGATAGTGCCAGTGAGTTAGTTAGTTAGGAACGATAATCACAAATAGGAATGAGATGCACAAAGAAATTAAACATAGGCTCAATTCTGGAAATGCGTGCTATTATGTATTACAGAGGCTCTTGACGTACCAACTCCTTTCAAAAAACGTTAAACTGAAAATATATAAAACTGTTATTCTACCAGTTATATTATATGGATGTGAAACATGGACTCTTACTTTAAGAAAGGAAAGGAGATTACGAGTATTTGAGAATAAATTTCTTACCAAAAATTTTGACCAATGACAGATGAATAGACAGGTGAATGGAGAAGACTACATAACAGAGAGCTGCACCATCTTCATAGCAAACCAGATATAATGAGAACAGTTAAGTCTCGCACACTGCGATGGCAGGGCATGTGGCATGAATGAAAAATTATATAGGAAAAAGGAAAATAAAAATCCTAGAAAAAACAGAAGAAAATCGCTCAGTAAGATGGCTAAGAATGAGGTGGGAGAATAACATTAAGCGTGATTTCAGGGAAGTAGCTTATACAGGTGATGCTTGGAAAACGTTAGTTTACTATAGGGAAGTTGTATCCGCGCGGCCATGAACCTTCTGGTTTGATAATACCAGTGAGTTAATAATAATAATACATTCATATCTTTATTTGGCAGGTTTCACAACATCTTCCTGCACCCATTCAATCTCCTACACATGTCTGTCATTCCAATCTCAAATGTCCAATCCTTTTTTTCTCTCATACTGTTCAAAAGAGCATCAACCCACTTTTATTATTGGTCAACCTCTTCTTCTTCTACGAACTGGTACCCATTCTAGTATTGATTTTGGTACCTAATCTGTCTTCTGTATTTCTTTTCACATGACGATACCTTTTAATTGTGACCAGCCTCATGGGCTAGTGGTTAGCGTTCTTGACTACTGTTGATGAGGTCCCGGGTTTGATTCTCGGTGAAACCATAGGAATGATCTGGAATTTAGGTTAAGTTTAAGTTATTTAACCAAATATTTTTTCTAAATTTTCTGGTAGAAAGCCCTTCCTTCTGTCACTTAAAATGTGTTTGTACGAAGAGAATGACCTCACATGAGGTCACAGGGCAGAGGCTGTCACTCACAGAATAACGATTATATTGATTTAATAGTGTGATAAACTGATAACAAGTTATTTAAAATACTCGCATGTTTGTCGCAGACTGGACATAGGACAATTGTTCCATTTGTTGTTAACCTTTTCACTGCTAAGATATTTCCAGCCTTTAAAACCCTCCTTGCTCAATGCAGGGAGAAATATGGAAAAAGTTTATTTAGGTTCCTAGGAGATGGCAGTATATGCCTGCTTAGTTTGAAAGCAATGCAATACGTATTATATAACTAGCAGGCGTTTGGAGTTGAGAATGGATATACACGCCCATAGCACAGCAAGCATTTTCTTTGCCAACGGATATACCCGTTCGTAGCAGTGAAAAGGTTAATGTAGGATTCCCACCAATCCATTGATGAAGCAAATATATTTTACTGGGGTTTTCCTTCGGCATTGAAAACACTTGTCTATACGTACTATATAACTAGCAGGCATTTGGAGTTGAGAATGGATATACACACCCATATCACAGCAAGCATTTTCTTTGCCAACGGATATACCCGTTCGTAGCAGTGAAAAGGTTAATGTAGGATTCGCACCAATCCATTGATGAAGCAAAGATATTTTACTGGGTTTTTCCTTCGGGCATTGAAAACACTTGTCTTGGTCCACTAACACTCACAAAATGCTATTTGAGGAAATAATTTAAACTTCGATTCCCGATTTGTTTTGTCAACGTGGTCAGTAATGTACATAAGGCTTCCTTTGTGTGAAATGAAGTATATACTGCACGTGAAAGTATATTTCAGGAATGATTTTTGAGTTTTTGACGTGTATGTCGACAGTCTCAATAAAACTTCAAAGAATATCGCATAGGAATTTTTCCTTAAAGGGAATTATTCCTGTGGTTGTCCATGCTCTGGAATTTAGGTTAAGAACTCTCCTGGTGCTTCATTACCATTTATCATCCATCATATCATCGGGGTAACGTAACTCCACCTTCCAGGTGCCCCAACCTAAGAAATGGGTTACAATTCTGCCAATACCAGGGGAGAAAACCAGAAATGTCATAAAAGACAACCTGGTGGTATTAGACAAAAAACAAATACATTTTAATTGTTTGTTGTTTTTATTGAACAGACAAGTGAAGTTGGTAGAAGGCAGCAGGAGGCCGTGCGCGCGCGTGACTGACGGACATAAACCTGCAGAAGGAGGAGGTGGTGATGTTGTCAGCTACTTGACTTTCAATCTAAACTCACCCCAGCGCAGCGCATTAAAATGGAACAGGGGGTCACCGTCATTACTGACAATAAAGATATATAATGTGTCCGTCATTAAAAATTATAATTCCTCGATGTGACCATGAATAATGCAGACTATGTTAATCATATCACGTGATTTAATAACGTTACCTACCTTACAACCTGTATTATTATTATTATTATTATTATTATTATTATTATTATTATACTTTTATTATTATTATTATTATTATTATTACTATTATTATTTTTATATTTTGTATTATTATTATTTCTATTATTATTTTTATCTTCTTCTTCTCCTTCTTCTTCCTTCCAAGTATTAGGCCAAGGTCTGTTACGATCCTATAGAAATTTTTCCCTCCAGAGTTTCATAGGACGGCCCAGTGATCTTCGTCCTCTTGGTATATAATTATAAACAGCTTTGGGGATCCGATTTGAACTCATTCTTTCAAGATGGTGTTTCCAATTTAGTTGGTACTGTTTAATATATTCCAAAATTGGCGTAGTCTTCAATTCTTTTAAGATATCGGTGTTCCTTTTCCGATCCCATCTGGTGTAACCCGCTGTTCTGCGCATGAATCTCATCTCACAAGCCGTTATTCTGCTTTCATGTTGTATTTTTAGTGTCCATGCTTCACTACCATAGGTCAACACTGGTCTAGCCAAAGTGTTATATAAACGTAATCTGGTGTTTTTTTGTACAAGGGATGGTTTCATAACTTGATTAATAATTCCTAAACTTTTATTATAACTAGTAATTTTTCAGGGATATCCTTTTCATCCCAGATAGAGAGATAATATCCAAGATATTTAAATTGATTAGATCTCTCTAAAATTTTATTCTGGAGACAGATTTTACTTTGTATGGGGTCCTTCCCATGAAATGCCATAATTTTAGTTTTGTTAATTGATATTTCCATATTAAATTTGGCAGATATTTTTTGTAAATTATAAATTGATCGTTGCAAATCATTTTCGGAAAGTGCCAGAAGAGCTAAATCGTCTGCAAAAAGAATAGCATCGAGTTTGAGGTTCCTATTGATGGGTATATATCCTCGTTGTGTTTTCCTCCATTCGTTTATTATTCTATTCAAATATATCATGAAAAGCACCGGTGAAAGTCCACATCCCTGTCTTACTCCAGTGTTGATCTTTTCCCAAGAAGATAATTTGCCATAATTACTTTAATAATTTTTATATTGTTGTATTATTATTATTGTTATTATTATTATTATTATTATTATTATTATTATTATTATTATTAATAAGCACCTTGTACATGTTATAGAACAAGTGATGAGATAGGAAGGGATGCGCCCCTCAGGTAAACTCAGATACACATCTCTGTTCAGTTTTATGACTTAATTCTTGTTAAACTTAACCGGTCGTAAAAAACAGAACTACAGACGTTCTCAGGTCCTCAGTTGTGTTATGACCTGCCTTGTGCACCGCGGTCAACACTCCTACTTAACTCTGTGACTCTAGCGACCGTGAAAGCTTATTGACTTCATTTCATACGTCTTTAAGTAATTTTCAATTACCGTTGAGATAACTCGCGAGGTTTGAAACAAGCGACTTTATTTTCCTTATTGAATATTTTTAGGATATTCGCAATAAATTAAACCGATATCAAATGATGTGTGGCACCATAAGAAGAACCCTCCGAAAGACTTGAAGAGAAACTCAGCTCAGGTTTTATAAAATTATGGCTGTTCCTGTTCTTTTATATGGATCTGAATCTTGGGTACTTACAAAAAAGATATCTCACACATTCAAGCCACTGAAATGAAATGTTTAAGATCTGTAAAAGGATGTACACGCATGGATAGATTACACAATGAATCAATAAGAAATGAACTGGAGACATTTTCAATACTCGATAAACTAGACGAGCACAAATACCAATGGAAAGAACATTTAGACAGAATGGACAATACAAGATTACACAAAAAGATCAACACCTACAAACCGCATGGAAAAATATATTTGGGACGGCCAAGGAAACGATGGACCTAATCCTGGAAAGGAAAAAGAAGAAGAATGTTTTTAGCTAACATTTATGTTCTGTTCCTAATGTTTAAAATCTCTGAGTGTTATAGACGCCTGACCACATGTTCATTGCAAACTTTAAATGAATCTCCTGAAACATTGAAAATAAGCAAAACAGAGTCCTAAGGGAGGAGGAGAAATTACACGTATTGGAGAATAAAGTTCTTAGCAAAACTTTTCGACCTTAGAGTTGCCAAACAGACAGGTGAATGGAGAAGACTACATAATAGTGACCTACATGGTGTTTATGGGAAACTAAACATAATAACAATAGTTAAGTCTCGTAGATTGCGATGGGCAGGACATGTGGCACGAATGGGGAATGATAGAGGGGCATGAAAACTTCTTGTAGGAAAACCAGAGGGAAAGAGTCTAATGTGCAGGCCAGTAATGAGGTGGGAGAATAACATTAACAAAGATTTGGGGAAAGTACATTAAACAGGGGATGATAGGCAAAGAATAAAATGTTATGTGAGTTATACAGGGTGATTATGAGACATCAGCGGTGGTCTAGTGGCCTCCAGTCGGATGGGTTGTGGGTTCAAACCCGGCTGGAGTCGATGAATTTTTTTAGAATCGAAAAATCAAGCATCAGTCCTTTGGGAGGAACTTCAAGCCGTTGCTCCCAAATCTTAAGATTTTGAGGTCTGTAAACACTGAATAAGGACTGGTTTGTATCAAGAGCTTTTGTCCGTGCGGCCATGAACCTCTGGATTCGAGAGAGTCAGCAACATACTTACTTTATATTATTATTATTATTATTATTATTATTATTATTATTATTATTATTATTATTATTATTATTATTATTATTATTATTATTATTATTATTATTCACGGTTCAGGCTTATTTACTAGCCTGTTCCGGCTGCAAATTGCAGCTGTTTCCATCTTTTCTTGGTCTTCCCAAACTTCTTCTTCCTCGTGGTGAACAGCTGTATGCTGCTTTTGGTATTCTATTCTCAGTCACCCTTGCCAAGTGTTCTTTCCAGTTTGTTCTGTATTTCACTATTGTTGAGTTTAATTCCTCTACTTTTAGTTGTTGTCTTATTTCTGTGTTGTGTTTTTTGTTTGTTCTTTGATATCCTGCTATTGGTCTCAGGAACCAGTAGGATGACCGCGCGTACATAAGCTCCATACATCCCTATCCTGAAATAATGTTTTGCAATCATTCTCTGTATAAATTCCCTCAAATCATAGTTAATGTTATTCTCCCACCTCATTCTTGGTCTACCAACTGGACGTTTTCTTTGTGGTTATCCTACAAGAAGTGTCCATGCCCCTCTTTCATTCCCCATTCGTGCCACATGTCCTGCCCATTGCAGTCTACGAGACTTAAGTGTTTTTATTATATCTGGCTTCCTATAAAGACCATGTAGTTCACTCTTAGGCCTATGCAATCTTCTCCATTCACCTGTCTATTCATCTCTTTTTGGTCCAAACACAATTTCCTAAGAACTTTATTCTCAAATACTCGTAATCTCAATTCCTCCCTTAAAGTAAGAGTCCATGTTTCGCATCCATATAATATAACTGGTAGAATAATAATAGTTTTATATATTTTCAGTTTAACGTTTTTTGAAAGGAGTTGGGACGCCAAGAGTCTCTGCAATACATAATAGCACGCATTTCCAGAATTGAGCCTATGTTTAATTTCTTTGTGCATCTCATTCCTATTTGTGATTATTGTTCCTAGGTATTTGAATTCAGCCACTTCCTCAAAATTTCCCTCATTTGTCATTAGCTGTTCATTTCCATTATATAATGTATTTCTACATGTGAACATGTACCAAATCGTTAATTTACAGAATTTATTGAAAAATATTGTAATTGTGTTGTAAAACAATGGGGTTTAGATTAAAAACAGATAGTTTGAAGGAAGATGGAGATGTTTGGGGTAGTTTTAATTGAATGAAAGGTGTGTAAGTTTGTTCAGTGGCTGAGGAGGTACAAATATCTCTCATCTAAATTACACTCATGTTCTGTAGACCTCGTAATTGTTAGCGAGCGGCTGCAGGAACCTGTTTTGGGCGGTTTAACGTATTTCAGTTAATTCTATGTTTCACCACTTTTTCAACTAATTTACTGAAAATGTAACCTCTATCAGCTTCTCACTACAGTCCTACTAGCATCTGGGCGCACGATTGTTTCATTAAAAACATGATACTGCTCCCCCCCCCGTGGTCTGGAATTTATGCTAAGTAACTGAAAATAAGTTACATAAAAGAGTTATTCTACCAGTTATATTATATGGATGTCAAACATGGACTCTAACCTGAAGGCAGGAAAGGAAATTACGAGTATTTGAGAATAAAGTTCTTAGGAAAATGTTTGGGCCAAAGAGAGACGATGTCATAGCAGGCTACACAGGAACGTAAAAAAATACTGAAACAGCTGTAACGAATTAGTATTAAAATAAGTATGAAAAACGTACTCCGCCTTCCAGGCGACCCAACCTCTGAAGTGGGTTACAATTACGCCAATTCCAGGAGAGAACACCATAAATGTACAAAAGTACAACCTTGGGGTTTTAAAAAATAAATTATTATTTTGTAATTCTGTCAAAGACCAAGTTTCACTTCCATATGACAAAAAATTCTGTATTATATCCTTACAAATTTTCATTTTAGTTTCCTTTGTAATATTTTTATTCCAAATTATTCCATGTAATGTCTCAGTTGCATTTTTGTCATTGGAATTTTAGTTTGTACATCTCTTTCACATGTACCTAAATACATGTAAATATTTACCCAAGATATTTAAAAATTAGAAATACATTATATAATGGAAATGGACAGCCAATAACAAATGAGGGAAATTTTGAGGAAGTGGTTGAATTCAAATACATAGGAACAATAATCACAAATAGGAATGAGATGCACAAAGAAATTAAACATAGGCTCAATTCTGGAAATGCGTGCTATTATGCATTGCAGAGACTCTTGTCCCAACTCCTTTCAAACACGTTAAACTGAAAATATATAAAACTATTATTCTACCAGTTATATTATATGGGTGCGAAACATGGACTCTTACTTTAAGGGAGGAAAGGAGATTACGAGTATTTGAGAATAAAGTTCTTAAGAAAATTTTTGGACCAAAGAGAGATGAACAGACAGGTGAATGGACAAAAATACATAACAATGAATTACGTGGTCTTTATAGGAAGCCAGATATAATGAGATCAGTTAAGTGACGTAGACTGCGATGGGCAGGACATGTGGCATGAATGGGGAAATAAAGATATGCATGGATACTTCTTGTAGGAAAACCAGAGGGAAAACGCCCAGTTGGTAGACCAAGAATGAGGAGGGAGAACAACATTAACTATGATTTGAGGGAAGTAGATTATACAGGGAATGATTGGAAAACATTGGCTCAGGATAGGGATATATGGAGAGCTTATGTCCGCGTGACCATGAACCTACAGGTTTCGATAGTGCCAGTGCGTTAGTTAGTTAGATATTTAAAAATTTTACATTTTTTAACGAACTCTTAAATGTAAAGTAGAGTGCATGAGGTGTGGGTCGCAGGTTGAATAAATGCGTGCAAAGTGGTATTCGTTTGGCAAATCCAGCCGCACCTGTTCCACTCACGTAGCGGAGATAATAGGAGAGGCACCTTGTAACGGCCGATCAATAGGATCGCTATTCGATCAGATAACGTTTACGGCGGACGGTCGCTGGCGGAGGAAATGCCTTGGGGTGACGATTTACTTAATTGTGATGTCATTTTCACTTGTTTTATGAGTTTGACGTGTTGCGCCTGCAGATGGCAGCATTTGTCGGGGAATTAAGATATCAGACTCCCTCCCAGTGTAAATAAGCCAACAATTTACAGATGACATCGATTATCGCTCTTATCGATCATTTCCACGTAATTTCACCTTCCAATTTTTCGTAATACTCTTTTTTTTTACTCATCTCTGCTCTGCAACGTTTCCAAGCTCTACCTGTTTTTTTACTAAACCCATTTGCATGCTTAGTATCACCTGGAGGAATTTAATTGTGCCCGAAATGTCTACTTTACCCTGAATAATAATAATAATAATAATATAATAATAATAATAATAATAATAATAATAACAATAAAATGGATACAGCATTTCGGCTTACTCACAACACTTATAATAAAAAATGCATATCTTTACATACAAAATTACGACACTATAACATTGTAATTAAACCAGAGTGTCTCTATGGAGCAGAAACATTAATTTTGAACAGAAAAAAATATATAGAAAATATAGTGAAAAAATAATGCAAAATTATAAGAAAAGTTTTAGGTCCACAAGTCATAGACTCAGAAGTAAAAAGGAAATAAAAATATATACAGACATTCATAGTGATATTAGAAAACGAAGGTTAAAATGTTATGGCCATATTAAACGAATGAACTCAAATAGGCTTACAAAACAGATAATGGAATTCTACGAAAACAGAAGTAAAGCTCCAGTGGATACTATGAAGTGGATTGATGAAGTCAAAATGGACTTAAAATTGGCAGGAATTACTAAAGAAGATATCCCAAACAGAGATACATTTAGAATTAAGGTGAATAAGTGGCAAGTTGACCAAGAGGACAAACCGAAGAAAAAAACTGGAACAACTTGGACAGATGATAGAAAACAAGCTCATAGCAAAAGAATGAAAGAAATTTGGGCTCAAAGGAAACGCCTCTAAGTACCTTGCGTAGTCCTACATGGGCTCATCCGCAATTTAAAAAAAAATATATATATAGGCCTATTTTTTTGCATATGCCCCAGGTTGTCTTTCGGCATTCTTGGTGTTCTCTCCTGGAATTGGCGTACTTGTAACCCACTTCTGAGGTTGGGGCGCCTGGAAGGCGGGGTTATGTTGCCCCAATGATATGATGGGTGATGATAATGGTGCGCCAGGAGACTCCCTAATCCTAAGCTTAACCTAAGATGAATATAAATAATGATGATTGCGATGGTCATTTGATTTCGGGGACCGTTTGGGCCTTAAAGTTTTCCTGACATTTGTCTTACAGGTGAGGAAAAACCCCGATAAAAACCTCACCCAGAAAAAACTGTCCCGACCGGGGATCGAACCCGGGCCCGCTGCGAGACAAGGCAGCACGCTACCTCGAGACCACAGCGGTGGACGTAATAATAATAATAATAATAATAATAATAATAATAATAATAATAATAATAATAATAATAATAATAAATAATAATAATTTTATTTATTTAGCTAGTTTTAGAATAGGGTACGGGTAGACAAATAGTTTTCAGGTAGTTTTGAAATTCACAATGGGTTAAAACAAGGAAATGCACTATCTCCTCTACTATTTAATTTTGTACTAGAGCCTGCTATCAAATCTTTAGAAGATAAAGAAGGCCAACAACTCAATGGTATTAATAAGCTGTTAGTTTATGCTGATGATGTAGTACTATTGGCCGATAGCGAGGATATACTAAAGGACAACACGCACACACTATTGAGTAACGCTAAGAAATTAGGACTGGAAGTAAATATCAATAAAACTAAATATATGGTCACACATAGAAATACATTATATAATGGAAATGGACAGCTAATGACAAATGAGGGAAATTTTGAGGAACTGGCTGTATTCAAATACCTAGGAACAATAATTACAAATAGGAATGAGATGCACAAAGAAATTAAACATAGGCTCAATTCTGGAAATGCGTGCTATTATGCATTGCAGAGACTCTTGATGTCCCAACTCCTTTCAAAAAACGTTAAACTGAAAATATATAAAACTATTATTCTACCAGTTATATTATATGGATGCGAAACATGGACTCTTACTTTAAGGGAGGAAAGGAGATTACAAGTACGAGAATAAAGTACTTAGGAAAATCTTTGGACCAAAGAGAGATGTACACACAGGTGAATGGAGAAGACGACATAACAGTGAGCTGCATGATCTTTTTCAGGAAACCAGATATAATAAGAACAGTTTAGTCTAGTTGCCTGGGATGCGCAGGATATGTGGCACGAATGGGGAATCATAGAGGGTTTGGAAATTGCTTATAGAAAACCAGAGGGTAAGCGCCCAGTGGAAAGGCCAAGAATTGAAGTGGTATTACCCGTTTGAGGAGTAAGCGCAGTTGTTGACGGAGGGCGCTGCAGTCGTATTTATACAGGAATAGAACACGTGACACTGCTATCTATGGGACGTGGGACGCTGACAGTGTACACTGCCTTAAATGACGTCACGTGTAGCAACAAACAGAGCTTCCTAATTACTTAACCATGATTTGAGAGAAGTCGATTATACAATGGATGACTGGAAAAGGTTAGCTCAGAGTAGGGAAATATGGAGAGCTTATGTTCGCGTGGCCATGAACCTACGAGTGCTAGTGAATTAATTAGATCTATAAATTTTAATTTAACGATTTTTGTGAGGAGTTGGGACATCAAGAGTCTCTGTAATACATAATAACACGCATTTCCAGAATTGAGCCTATGTTTAATTTCTTTGTGTATCTCATTCCTGTTTGTGAGCAACAAAAAAAGAAACTTTTTTTTGTGTCAGAAAGAAACATATGTGATTCTGATAGTATTTTTTCTCCTGAATTCAAATATGATATCAGTTTTTCCCTACCACGCAAGGTTTCCGAGAGACAGGCATTTTTAATTTCAAACACTTTAATATTTTCTACATTCGTAACTACACAATATTCGAACATTCGGACTCACCTAGAAAGTAAGAAATGACGATTTTATGCTATATTTCGCCTGTGGAGCATCCCTCTTGATGGTCCAACAATAATCGGCCAGCATATTAGGATTCCATTTGCCTTGATATCTCTTTTCCATAGCTGAAATCTCCTGAGTTAGATCTTTTGGTTTTATTTTACCATGGACAAATGGACGAAAACACGTTTTTTAAAAAAAATAATTATTTAAATCCATTAATTGAAATTTAATTAAAAAAACTGTAGGTGATGGAGAAATTCCGAATACATATTTGAAAACACGATAAAAAAACTGCATTAAGTACAACTATTGGTGCTCATGAGACAAAAATCATGTTGACCAATGTATTTGAATTCAGGCACTTCTTCAAAATTTCCCTCATTTGCTCCCAGACTGAAATGTGTCTGTTATCTTGAAACAGTAAATGAGAGAGGTGGAAGCAGCCATTTACATGTGATTAAAACTTGGAATTAATTGCACGAGGAGCTACAGTCATTTGTCACGGCGACTGTGTCGATCTCTGTGGTCCGAGTTTGTCAACAAGGCGTTGTCCACATTTCATCGAGATCAGTCCTCTAGATGTCCTCATCACAACATCAGTGGCGGCTCGTGTAGCCCACCAGGCGTTTTCAAAACTAAGCCAACCGTTCAGCAAATTGAATTCATGATGCAAATTTGCTAACAAAAGCTTGATAAGTGTGTCTCATTTCCTCCATTCCATTCAAATGTCCGCTTTAACATCATAATGTTTATAAATGAGACTACATAAGATCCGTATACAGCTGTTTGAGGACATGGTTAGGCCTTATTCTACGCTCTTTATTAACTCTGTCTGGTCAGAATTTTCCATTCAAAAATAGCCAGTCTTCCACTAATATATGTCCATGTCTCTCTCCAACAAATACATTGAATATAGCAAATAATGAAAAGATTCCTTGATTTTACTGAGTTGTTTACTAAAAAAATAAATGAATAACCCGTAATGTTGATTATGATATATAGTTTGATGTGTTTCATTATTTCTCCACTTGGGTGCACTCTTACAATAATGCGATCTTATTTGGCAATAAATAATATGATCAAGCAGCAGTGAATGAACATAACCTCACATTTCTCATTTGTTTTCAAACATCGCCGTTTACATTAAATATATAAATATTTTAAAATAACTATAGTTAAACAATGATTTGTGAGTAAACAGCTTAATTTTATTCGTTAAATAGTCCTAACAAATGCCACTCTTGATTTCCAAATTCTCTAGATAAATTCATTTGGAAATCACTCGTGGCATTACTTATGATAATATAATGCTATTTTGGATATATGAAACTTAATGTTGTCTACGAGGTGGCCCTGGTATTAGATGATCACCCTCATCCATAGAGACCATCCATAGCCTTGTGTGTTGAAAACAGTATATATGTGATTCAGAACATTATAAATGTCGAAATGACAACCTGGGGTCTATTATATGGTGGGGTGTATTATATAGCGAGGTCTTTCATTGCATTCATAGCATTTTCATGCTGTGCTTTGCAGCTTTATTAGGGAATTATAGGTGTAGTAGCTTCCCATAGCTTTCCTCACCGTGTATAATGATGATGATGATGATGGCCGGATGATTTTCGGGGACTGTTGGGTCCTAAGCTTCCTGACATTTGTCTTACAGGTGAGGAAAAACCCCGAAAAAACCTCACCCAGGAAACTTGTCCCGACCGGGAATCGAATCCGGGCCCGTTGTGTGACAAGGCAACACGCTACCTCGAGACCACAGCGGTATTGAATAATAATAAAAAAAACATTCTTTCGGAATTAGTTAAAAATTTGTTTGTTTGTTTGTTTGTTTGTTAATGTATCGATACTAGTAAAATTCATGGTAAGTCTCCGTTAAGGTATGTACCTTGTAGGTGCATTCTGCTGATGATGGGACTAGTCCCGAAAGGCCTACAGACTTTTGAAACAAGTTAAGTAGAGGAGACGGACGGAGGTACATTATATTATTGTGTGCTGGAATGATGGCGGTTGTCTGTGTGTGAGCAGGTCAGGCCGGCGTCAACCAACTGGGAGGAGTTTTCGTGAACGGACGTCCTCTGCCCGACTGCGTGCGGCGACGCATCGTGGAACTGGCGCTGATGGGGGTGCGTCCCTGCGACATCTCGCGTCAGCTGCTCGTCTCTCACGGCTGCGTCTCCAAAATTCTCACCCGCTTCTACGAGACCGGCTCGATACGGCCCGGTTCCATAGGCGGCTCCAAAACTAAGGTAGGACCAGATGTATGACTGCATTTACTTTGGTAGAATAGCAGTTTTTCCTTTAAGCATTTTAATTATATAACAGGAACATTAAAAATAACTTTGAAAAACAAAGCCAAGAGAGACTCTATAATGAAATTATACAAGACAATGGCAGTGCCTATTATTACTTATGGATCCGAAACATGGACAGTGACAACACAACAATCTGCCGGAATACAAGCTGCTGAAATGAGATTCCTCAGACCAATAGCAGGATATCAAAGAACAGACAAAACATACAACACAGAAATAAGACAACAACTAAAAGTAGAGGAATTAAACACAACAATAGAGAACAAACTGGAAAGAACACTTGGCAAGGGTGACTGAGAATAGAATACCAAAAGCAGCATACAACTATTCACCACGAGGAAGAAGAAGTTTGGGAAGACCAAAGACAAGATGGAAAGAGCAGCAATTTGGAGCCGGAACAGGCTAGTAAATAAGCCTAAACCGTGAAGAAGAAGAAGAAGACCTTTAAGCATGTAAGAAAGTGTAATTCCGAAAACTTTTCAAGAAATTTGAAGCCAACCAGAACCTTTATAGATATTATAATAATTACACCTATATTATAGGAACATTTTACGTTACGTTACGTAAAACTCGAAATAAATATAATTTTAAAAAGTAGAACTTTGGTCATTAACAACAAAAACAAATAGGCCTGAGTATCCTTTGGATTTTATACGAAGCGCCGCAAGAATTTCAAGAAGAGAAAAAATTAGGAACTCAGTTATAAGGGAGAAAATGAAGATTGAAGACACTATTTTAGATTATTTTAAAACTCAGCAATTAAGATGGTACGGACATGTGCAGTGAATGGAAGAGGATCGGCTACCAAAATCTGTTTTGGAATGGAAACCTGAGGGAAGACGAGGCAGAGGAAGACCTAAAACTTCCTGGAGTCAGGGAATCCTATTTATACATGAAGGAGGAACATCTACAACCAGGAGATTGGATGGATCGACAAAATTGGCTATTGGGAATCTGACGATGTCAAAGACATTAATCAACCGATGGTCTATCTATCTGTAATAAAATATATATTATCTGACACATGTCTATATAAGTTATGTCGGAGAATTTTAAAAATTATTGTTACAATTTTAATACATTTAATATCATCATCATCATCACAGTACATTCACGAATTTAGGCCATTTGTTGACCTATTTCGGCCTCAAGAGAAACACCATCCAAAAGTCTTTTGAGTGGACGTCCTGGTCTTCTTCTTCCTGCAGGTTGATATCTAAACAGTTGTTTGAGTATGCTGTGATCTTCCATTCGATGAACATGTTGCATCCATCTTGAGTTATAATCAGAAATTTTGTTTTCTAAAGATTCCATGTGTAATTCTTCTAAGATGTCTTCATTTGTTTTTGTGATCTAGTAGTGTGTATCCTGCAGTCCTCCGAAGGTATCTCATTTCAGCAGATCTAAGTCTCTGTATATCCTTCTGTTTCAACATCCATACTTCGCTACCATACAAAAGAGTTGGAAGAGCCAGTGTTTTATACACTTTTAGTCTTGAATGCTTTTGGACTAACTGTGGCTTGAAGATAGAATTTATTAACCCTAAAATTCTTAAAAATTTAGATATTTTTGCATTTACATCCTTTTCTTCTTCATATGAGATATAGCATCCTAGATATGTAAAATTATTCACCTGCTCCAAAATTTTATTGTCCAGTACAATTTTACTTCTCACAGGATCTACACCTTGAAATGCCATAATTTTTGTCTTTTCTGTAGATATCTTCAATCCATATTCTTCTGTAATTTTGTTAAGTTCATACAGACCTTTCTGTAGATTATCTTCGGAATTTGCTATTATTATTTGGTCATCTGCAAACAATAGGGTGTTTAATTTTCTATTTTCCGATATTCTTATTCCAAACTTATATTTCTTGTTCCATACATTAAATATACATTGTTTTATTCTTACGTTGCTTTTCCAATTAGTTCAAAATTACATAAATTCTGCAGAATGACTTAGACACTGGAAAGCAAACCATTTGAAAACTGGAGAGAAACAAATCATTTTCAAACATTTTAGTGAAAAATATCCTACATAAGCCATTGAAGATGTGTTGTAAATAACAGCAGTATTTACAGGTGAGTCAGCATGGAGCATAAATTCTACTCGTAATGTAAGTGTAAATGAAGGATGTCTACCGACATAATTGAAATAGCGTGAACATCTGATTAAGGTGGGTCCTTATATAATCTTTTGTCACAAATAAATAAAATAAGAAATGGAGGAAGTTGCTAATTATTGTTACCATCTTATGTTGTATTCAGTTTTATTTCCTGTAAAATACAATGTTGCCTAAGACAATGACAGTTCCGCACACACTTCAGTTATGTGGCGGGTAAAAGTAGCACCTGGCTCCTCCAGTCATACCTCGTACAACTTATTATTATTGTTCTTATCGCATAAAATGTTGTTTGTGCATGAAATTTACATTGCTTACTTACTTACTGGCACTATCGAACCCGTAGCTTCATGGCCGCGCGGACATAAGCTCTCCATGCATCCCTATCCTGAGCTAATGCTTTACAATCATTCCCTGTATAATATACTTCCCTCAAATCGTAGTTAATGCTATTATCCCACCTCATTCTTGGTCTACCAACTCGGCGTTTTCCCTCTGGCTTTCCTACAAGAAGCTTCCATGCAAGTCTCCCATTCCCCATACGTGCAACATGTCCTGCCCATCGCAGTCTACGAGACTTAACTGTTCTTATTATATCTGGCTTCCTATAAAGACCATGTAGTTCATTGTTATGTAGTCTTCTCCATTCACCTGTTTGTTCATCTTTCTTTGGTACAAAAATTTTCCTAAGAACTTTATTCTCAAATACTTGTAATCTCCTTTCCCCCCTTAAAGTAAGAGTCCATGTTTCGCACCCAGATAATATAACTGGTAGAATAATAGTTTTATATATTTTCAGTTTAACGTTTTTTGAAAGGAGTTGGGACATCAAAAGTCTCTGCAATGCATAATAGCACGCTTTTCCAGAATTGAGCCTATGTTTAATTTCTTTGTGCATTTCATTCCTATTTGTGATTATTGTTCCTAGGTATTTGAATTCAGCCACTTCCTCAAAATTTCCCTCATTTGTCATTAGCTGTCCATTTCCATTATATAATGTATTTCTATGTGTGAACATATATTTAGTTTTATTGATATTTACTTCCAGTCCTAATTTCTTAGTGTTACTCAATAGTGTGTGCGTGTTGTCCTTTAGTATCTCCTCGCTATCGGCCAGTAGTACTACATCATCAGCATAAACTAACAGCTTATTAATACCATTCAGTTGTAAGCCTTCCTCATTCTCTAAAGATTTAATGGCATGCTCTAGTACGAAATTAAATAGTAGAGGAGGTAGTGCATCTCCTTGCTTCAACCCATTCTGGATTTCAAAAGTATCCGAAAACTGTTTGCCTACACGCACCCTACACTTTGTGCCATTTAGACACATTCGTATAAGTCTAACTAACTTTTTAGGAATTCCGAACTCCAGCAGCATACTATATAACTTCTCTCTCTTAATTGAATCATATGTTTTTTTAACGTTACATTGCTACATTTATTGTATCTTTAACTGTTTATAATTAGTATAGTGTATATCTATATTTGTCAAATATTTATTTGTATTTGTGCTGGTTGAGTGGAAGAGAGGGCCTTATGGTCTTAACTTTACCCGAATAAATAAAACATTATTATTATTATTATTATTATTATTATTATTATTATTTTAATTGCGGATGAGCCCATGTAGGACTACGCAAAGTACTTAGAGGCGTTTCCTTTGAGCCCAAATTTCTTTCATTCTTTTGCTATGAGCTTGTTTTCTATCATCTGTCCAAGTTGTTCCAGTTTTTTCTTCGGTTTGTCCTCTTCGTCAACTTGCCACTTATTCACCTTAATTCTAAATATATCTCTGTTTGGGATATCTTCTTTAGTAAGTCCTGCCAATTTTAAGTCCTTTTTGACTTCATCAATCAACATGGATTTTAGTAATTTTTACTAATTTGGAAAACATGGGTTTTAGTAATTTTTACTAATTTGGAAAACATGGATTTTAGTAATTTTTACTAATTTGGAAAACATGGTTTTTAGTAATTTTTACTAATTTGGAAAACATGGTTTTTAGTAATTTTTACTAATTTGGAAAACATGGTTTTTAGTAATTTTTACTAATTTGGAAAACATGGTTTTTAGTAATTTTTACTAATTTGGAAAACATGGTTTTTAGTAATTTTTACTAATTTGGAAAACATGGTTTTTAGTAATTTTTACTAATTTGGAAAACATGGTTTTTAGTAATTTTTACTAATTTGGAAAACATGGTTTTTAGTAATTTTTACTAATTTGGAAAACATGGATTTTAGTAATTTTTACTAATTTGTAAAACACGGATTTTAGTATTTTTTACTAATTTGGAAAACATGGATTTTAGTAATTTTTACTAATTTGGAAAACATGGATTTTAGTAATTTTTACTAATTTGGAAAACATGGTTTTTAGTAATTTTTACTAATTTGGAAAACATGGTTTTTAGTAATTTTTACTAATTTGGAAAACATAGTTTTTAGTAAGTTATGTTGGTAGGAAATAAGACTATGGGGTTTATTTTAATATTGTTTAGTTGTTTCTTGACTCACCTCATACTTCTTAACTCCCAAGCAGACTCGAGTTTCTTCACTTCATTTGTGACATTCTCAATGCTGTATTACGTTCACAACTGATGTCCAACGGCCTCCTCTCCTGCAGACTGACCTCCGCGCCAGCAGTCGGATGGTAGGCCAAGGACCTTCTAGGCCTGTCGCACTTGGAGAAAAAAATATCTTAAGGAGGATTGCAGATTTAGGGGTGAACAAAATAAAGATATACTCCTCGAACCACGAAAATTGGGACATAAATTGGACTTGTTGAGAAATTCGCAGCACCTGGTGACGGACTTTTTTATAGGATACGTTGAAGCGAAGTTGGCTGAACTGGATTCAAAGGAATTTCAATAAAATATTGGTTGAATGCAAATAACTTGTAATAATGAAGCGATGATCTGTTCAGAGATAACAATCACACACTTGTTTGTGAATTGCTAGCGACATGCGGGCCCATCAATACTCGAGAGCCTGGGAAATACAACACTTCGTCCTTTATTTCTAGGAATGTGCTGTTTATCCTCTTCGATAATAATATTTTTATTAATGATTTTCTCTACATTACAGTAGTTATCTTGTAAAAAATGTATCTTGCTCCGCCACAGATTTCTGTCCTCGGCATCTTCTTCTTTGAGGTATCTGCTGATCACGTTTCTTCATCCACTGTTCCCTGCGTTCCCCCTCCTCCTCCTCCTGCTTTCAGCATTCCAATCCAGCATCATTCTTGGGATTCTATTATTCCCCATCCTCTTCAGATGTCCATACCATTTCAATCCTCTATTACTTCTATAATATTATGTTTAACATTCATTACTTCTCTAATTTTCTGGTTCCGAATTTCCTCCTTTCTTGATTTAATAATAATAATAATAATAATAATAATAATAATAATAATAATAATAATAATAATTTTATCTAAAAAACAGAAACAACATAGTAAGGGAAATAATAATAATAATAATAATAATAATAATAATAATAATAATAATAATAATAGCTTTATTTTACCTGGCAGAGTTAAGGCCTTAAGGCCTTGTCTACCACTCAACCAGGTTTAAAAAAAATACAAAAGAAAAGTCTTAAATCTAAATTACAATATATATATAAACGATTACAAGTTATGAATACAATACAATTAATATTTATAATGTATTTTGATTTACTCTAAATTTAACGAATTAAATATATATAATGCAAGTTGGAAAAAAAAAAAAACATAATAGAAAAAATAGAAGAAAAACGTTTGAAATGGTATGGACACCTCATAAGAATGGATGAAGAGAGAATACCAAAAAAAGATCCTTGATTGGAAAGCTAATGGAAGAAGTGGAAGAGGCAGACCTAGAGAACGATGGATAGATGGTGTGAGGAGAAGTATGGAAGCTAGAGATTTGAGAGAAGAAGATGCTTTAGACAGGCACCTCTGGCGACAAATCACCTTGGGTTGAAGGAGAAACACTGTATTGTGGAATATTCATAAAAAATAATAATTTAACATTTCAAGATGAAGCTGATATATCAAAGAAAATCACAAATTTTACAAAAACAACGGGGATAATTAACAGTATAATGAAACCATCTTTAGTACAGAAGAACACAAGATAACGGCTTTATAAGGTTCTCGCAAGACCAGTATTAAGATATGGTAGTGAAGCATGGACAATACGAAGAAGAGATGAAAGCCGAATAACAGCAAATGAGATGCGATTTATGCGCCGTAAAGCAGGCTACACAAAGTGGGACCATAAAAGAAATGAGGAAATTATGGAAGAGTTGGATGTAGAACCCATTCTTCACCACATACAAAACTACCAGAACAACTGGAAATCCCATCTTCAACGAATGCCGTGTCATAGAATTCCAAAAGCCATGCTTCGCCACTGCCCCACCCCCAAGGCAAAAGATCGCTGGGACGTCCAAAAAAGCGCTGGATGGAAAATTGAGAGCTTGCCAGGCCACATAGACTAGGTGTGGGGGTGGTGAGATAGGAATATCACCAGCGCGCGGTAAGTGCGTGTTATCTGTCGCTAATAATTGTACTTTACAGCACACAATGTGATTGCAATCACGTGACCCCGTGAATGTTTAAACACTTTGTCCTACGTATTGATCCCTCCCTCGCCCTAATTATACCAGCCCCGTAGTCAATAATAATAATAATAATAATAATAATAATAATAATAATAATAATAATAATAATAATAATAATAATAATAATAAAACTATTATTCTACCAGTTATATTACATGGATGCGAAACATGGACTCTTGCTTTAAGGAGAGAGTATGGTATTTTTTAAAACTTTTTTCTTATTTGGTGTAAATTATTTATTTTTTGTATGTTAAGAGACTTGCATAGAAGCTTCTTGTAGGAAAGCCAGAGGGAAAACGCCCAGTTGGTAGACCAAGAATGAGGTGAGAGAATAACATTAACTATGATTTGAGGGAAGTAGATTATACAGGGAATGATTGGAAAGCATTAGCTCAGGATAGGGATGTATAGAGAGCTTACGTCCGCGCGGCCATGAACCTGCGGGTTCGATAGTGCCAGTAAGTAAGTAGGCCTAAGTATGTTAAGAGCTCATGGCTATAGCAACGTAACCAAAAATAAAAATTTTTAAAAAAAATTGGGGGGCCCAAATTTTCAAAAAATGTACCCAGTGCAGGAGTTTACTAAAACCGATATATCTAAGTCAATTTTGAAGATAACTTCACAGAATTTGTTACATTTTATTAGACGTAGAAGCAAGCTCTACAAACTCTCTGTAACATAATTTTGATATTTGTCCCTAAAGTTGTAAAATGAACAATTAAAATTTAACAACACTTTTTTTATTTCCTATTCTGAAAACAAACGGACATATTTTTTAATAAACTCAAATACCTAATTTCTGTTTCAGAGAAAAATATTTCTCATTGTCTCAAGAATGTGTGTTCAAACTTTCATTTATAGCAGGATTTTAATATCATAATAAATATGAAAGTTAAAGTTAATAATTTTGTATTTTAAAATTCTTTAAATATTTAAATATAACTTAAATAAAGAAAAAAATATCTAAATAATTAATTGTTGTTCATTGTTGAATAAAAATGTCTCAGTAACAATTAACGAAATAGTATTACATAACAGTCTTTCTAAATAATGCTTTTAAAATTGTTTTAAGTCATTGTTGTCAGAATTATAAATCCTTCTGTTATAACTGTAATAAGAACACCTGCTTAACTTCATATTTTTAAATGAAAGTAAACTGAATTCTGATTGGATGTTGAAACAATTAACTTTTTGATTTAACAAATCAAATTTGAACATTATATTAACCAATAGAATTTAAATATAACATCATGTGATGTAATAATGTTCTTTAAAATTATAACAGAATTACACTAGTCAGTCTGCATACAACTTTCAACAAACATAGAAGCAATAAGAGTTCTCAAGATAAAATGTGATATTTAATACAAGAAGAATAGTTGATTCAAGAAAAGAAAATAATTTAATTTTAATTGACGGTGAAGAATAATACCACCTACATTTACTTAATCTGCTGGGAACCTACAAAGTGAATAAATTTGTAATTATTTCTACAAGAAGCATTTTTTTTATGATTGTGAAGTATTTTCCTATCCTGTGTACCAACTTCCGACCCTAAGAAGAGAATCCAGCTCTACCGAAAATTAAACCCAACCTGAACCAGGAATTCTTTTTGGGACACCAATCCTTCAAAATGTCCCTACGACATCGGGCATGAAGAGAGTTAGCTGGTTGAAAAAGTCACCACAACGTGAAAAAGAATTATTTCTTCACATGCATGTATCTATAATATTTCTGAAGATATATCAATTTTTGTCTAGCAATGTAGCAAAAAAAAAATGAAGGTACGGGAAACAACAAACAAAAGGGGGCGCAGGCACTTTAAAAATGGCTCCTCAACGTCTCATAAGGGTACAAATACGCATAAAATGTTATGCAATGTATTCCACACGTATCACAGAGTATTTTAGAGCAAAACAAATTGATTTCGAAAAATTGCAAATTTTTTACCAAGAAAATAGCATCCTCTCCCCGGAAGGGAGGAAAGGAAATTACGAGTATTTGAGAATAAAGTTCTTAGGAAAATGTTTGGACCAAAGAGAGATGAACAGACAGGTGAATGGAGAAGACTACATAACAGTGAACTACATGGTCTTTATAGGAAGCCAGATATGATAAGAACAGTTAAGTCTCGTAGACTGCGATGGTCAGGACATGTGGCACGAATGTGGTCAATTTCCATTTAGAATGTTTTATTGATGTTTACTTGCAGCCCAAATTTCTTAATGTTACTCAATATTGTGTGCATGTTGATCCTTAACGTCTCCTCGCTGTCACCTACAGTTCTAATATTAATAAAAAATGAACTTAACTTGAGAGGAACACATGCACCTGAGACGAAATAAACCAACTTATGTTTTAATTTAGGGAAATAAGAAGCAAACTTTAAGAAAATTTAGGAATTTGTATTAATTTCCGGTGTGTTTCCTGAAACAGCTGCTAGGGGGCGTTGTATCAGTGTGGTTGATAGTAATTTGTTTTGATTACCCAGCGACCAGCCGCACTTCAACACTGTATGATGTGGCACGAGACACAGTTAATGGCTGCACTTACGTAACAAGGTGTACAGTCCACCTAATGGAAGACCTCTGTTCGCCCGCTGTCAGTCATCTCGCGGTGTTTTGGGTTGAGTCGCTACACCGGTACAGATGTTCTGCTATTAATACAATGGTTATCTAGGCAACAGTCCACCGCTGTGGTCTCGAGGTATCGTGCTGCCTTGTCATGCAGTGGCCCCGGGTTCGATCCCCGGTCGGGGCAGTTTTTCTGGGTGAGGTTTTTATCGGGTTTTTTCCTCACCTGTAAGACAAATGTTAGGAAAACTTTAAGGCCCAAACGGTCCCAGAAACCATATGGCCTGAAGAAGTAATTCTTTTCCCATGTTGTGTCGATGTTTTGAAGCAGCTAACTCTCTTCATGCCCGATGTTGTAGTAACATTTTGAAGAAGGACTGGTGTCCCAAAAAGAATTACTGGTTCAGGTTTGGTTTAATTTTCGGTAGAGCTGAATTTTATTCTTAGGGTCGAAAGTTGGTACACAGGATAGGAAAACACTTTAAAATCATGAAAACTGTTTCTTGTAGAAATAATTGTAAATTTATTTACTATTTAATTTCCCAGCAGATTAAGTAAATATAGGTGGTATTATTCTTCACCGTCAAAATTAAATTATTTTCCTTTCTTTTTTTGAATCAACTATTCTTCTGGTATTAAATATCGCATTGTATCAGGAGAGCTGTTATTGCTTCTATCCTTGATGAAAGTTATATGCTGAATGGCTAGGTAATTCTTTTAATAATTTTAAAGAACATTATTACATCACATGATTTTATATTTAAATTCTATTGCTTAATATAATGTACAAATTTGATTTGTTAAATCAAAAAGTTAATTGTTTTAACATCCAATCAGAGTTCAGTATACTTTTATTTAAAAATATGAAGTTAAGCAGGTGTTCTTATTACAGTTATAACAGAAAGCTTTGTAATTCTGACAACAATGACTTAAGACAATTTTAAAAGCATTATTTAGAAAGACTGTTATGTAATACAATGTCTTTAATTGTTACTGAGACATTTGTATTCAACAATGAATTATTTAGATGTTTTTCTTTATTTAAGTTATATTTAAATATTAAAAGAATTTTAAAGTACAAAATTATTAACTTTAATATGATATTAAAATCCTGCTCTAGGCCATCTTCATCATCATCATTATCTTCATCATCCTTCACCGGTGTGGAAAGCAACGGGAAGCTACCACACCTACAATTCCCTAATAAAGCTGCAAAGCATAGCATGAAAATGCTATGATTGCAGTGAAAGACCTGCCCTCGGGCAGAATTACTATGGATCGACTAATATTGTATACTTACTGTTATTGTTTGGGGCACGCCGTAGCGTAGTGGTTAAGGCACTGAGCGGCTACAAGCCGGAGGGTCGAGGGTTCAAGTCCCGTTGGGGTCAGGATTTTTTTAACTGACCCAAACCATCTGGCGGCACTATGGCCCTGGAGTCGACTCAGCCTCTAACGGAAATGAGTCCAGACGCTTGTTCTGGGGATAAAGACAGCCGTCACGCAGGGCTGACAACCCGGCTGACATAAAATGCCGATTGTCTAGAAAAAGTGGGAGCCTTAACCTCCCACTACCCCAAGGGCCTCCGGGCCTGTTGTGGGATCACTTTACTTTACTGTTATTGTTTATGTGCATTGTAATTTGTCATTCCCAGAAACAATCTTGGCTGCTATGAAAACAAAGTAAATCTGAATACTTTAAAAATGACCAAAGCACTAGTGCGGTAAGTAAAAACATTTATTTTGAAATATTGATAGCGATACTGCAATTTGTATTAATTTCGGTATTAATTGGTCACATCCAGCTTCCGCGCCTCTTCTATTTCATCATCACTGCACACATCGTCTAAAACTTTCTCCATAATCAGAAATAAATCCCAAATCAAATTGGTTTTACAGTTTTAACGAATCTAAGATGGCGACATGACTTATTATTTCTCCATAGTAACACATGTAGCCGATCCACCTTCTGAAATCTAACATTTATCTTCAATTATATTTATTCATATTTTAACTAATACTTACTCACTGGCACTATCGAACCCGTAGGTTCATGGCCGCGCGGACATAAGCTCTCCATACATCCCTATCCTGAGCTAATGTTTTCCAATCATTCCCTGTATAATCTGCTTCTCTCAAATCATAGTTAATGTTATTCTCTCACTTCATTCTTGGTCTACCAACTGGGCGTTTTCCCTCTGGTTTGCCAACAAGAAGCTTCCATGCAAGTCTTTCATTCCCCATACGTGCAACATGTCCTACCCATCGCAGTCTACGAGACTAAACTGTTCTTATTATATCTGGCTTCCTATAAAGACCATATAGTTTATTGTTAAGTAGTCTTCTCCATTCACCTGTCTGTTCATCTCTCTTTGGTCCAAAAATTTTCCTAAGTACTTTATTCTCAAATACTTGTAATCTCCTTTCCTCCCTTAAAGTATCGCAATGTACTATTTTTTATTGAGATCGTAAAGATAGACTGAGGTGTTGAGGGCAGTGATTTAGCTAGGGTTAATATACAAACTGTCTCCGAGGTTAGAAGTGAGATTTGAGAAGCTCAAAAAAGTAGAGTAAACACAGAAATAAATGTAGCAGATCAGGAACAAGAAAAAAGTGAACGCTGCATTTAATTCGTACTTTTTTATGAGACACTTCACACATCTGATTCGGGTTTTCTCACCTCGTGACGTAATTATACAGCGCGCGCAGGTGTGATGTTTCCACTCACACAACGCACTTCTCCGCTCTAAACAAGGGAACTGTGCACCATCGCATGCCGAAATCTACCTTCAACTGAGTCGCAGACAAGTGTTTGATGTACCAATCTCGTGTACAAAAAAAACATATGTTGCTTTCAACTGCAAGGTACAGACATCGAAACCAGAATCCAGTACAGTAATGACAAACTACTGTACGGGGCAGATGGACTCCCTGCTTGAGTAAGAGCGGAGTGGAGTGAGGCGAGTCACAGCGCGGACAGCAGGTAGTGGGGGTTATCCAATCTACCAAATCATATGTTGTACCATCTCAAGGATTAAACGAGAGATTTGGCGCTGGATTTTAGTGCCTTGCAGTTAAAAATGGCAGAGTTTTTACTCGCCCTTAGTACAGCACAATGCGTCTCTGGGCGTGCAATGGTTGACAGTTGCCTTGTCATTAACTCATTGTCAATATCGAACCCAGAGGTTCATAGCGCGTGATGTAAGCTCTGAAAAAATATTGACCCACTATAGGCCCTTATAGTGAGATGTTACGGCTCGCACATATTTTTTTTAAACTCCACGACATGTCATCCGGGTTGGGTGTCGACCGGCTTTACCCCCTGAACAAGCGCATGGTACATGTTTGTGTTAGAGGATGACTCGACCCCAGGGTCATAATGTCGATGGAGCGGTTGACCCTGTTGAAAATTTTGAACTTAACCACATCTCGAATACCCGACCTTCCAGCTTAGAGGCATGTGTTTTTTTTACGAGTCTGAAAATCTTCGAACTCGGGACCCACGGCTTACACATCCTCCTGGAGGACTTGTCTCTTGAATTTTTTCATTATAAAAATCCATGGACCCCGGCATGATTTGAACTAATTTAATTCTGCCATGTAAAGTAAATCTACTGTATCATTATTATTATTATTATTATTATTATTATTATTATTATTATTATTATTTATTATTATATTATTATTATTATTATTGTATTTGTTATTGTTGTTATTGTTATTATTATTGTATTGGTTATTGTTGTTATTGTTATTATTATTGTCATTATTATTGCCATTATTATTATTATTATTGTTATTATTATTGTTATTGTTATTGTTATTATTATTATTGTTGTTATTATTATTATTGTTGTTGTTATTATTGTTATTATTATTATTGTTATTATTGTTATTATTATTATTGTTATTATTATTATTGTTCTTATTATTGTTATTATGATTACTATTCTTATTATTGTTATTATTATTATTATTATTATTATTTATTATTATTATTATTGTTATTATTATTATTATTATTATTATTATTATTATTCTTATTATTATTATTATTATTATTATTATTATTATTATTATTATATATTTCAACAAAAACTTAGAACAAAAACTTATGTCGACGGAAATGGATTTCTTGAGGAGAGCAGCAAGATGTTCAAAATTAGACAAAATAAGAATTACTGTCATAAGAGAAAAAATGAATATTGGTTATTCAATAGTAGATTATATACGGTATAAGCAATTAAACTGGTATGGGCACGTACGACGAATGCAAGAAGAAAGATTACCCAGGAAAACATTGGAATGGTGTCCACCTGGAAGAAGGAGGAGAGGAAGACCTCGAAACTCGTGGATGCAGGAAATAAGAACAGGAATTAAAACAAGGGGACTGGAGTACATGGAGTGGATGGATAAAGACGAGTGGAGAAGGAAAATAAAACTTTAAGCACAGAAAGCTGTGTAAACATTAAAAATCTGTATATAAATAAATAAAATTATTATTATTATTATTATTATTATTATCATCATCATCATCATCAAACGTGTTCATGAACGGGGTGGAACAGGTGACCACCCAGCATTGTGAGGAATTTGGGTAGCTGCGACACCGGATGGGGGACCCGACATATTGATCACATTGCAACGCTGGATGATCGTCCATCTGTGTGATTAATACATGTGGATGTGATGCCAGCAGCCAGCCGTGTCGGGTCGTGAAGTTTATTAGAGCTGGTCGTGTGTAATTTTCCACGTTTGGATACAAAAGCGAGATAAGACAAGTCTGACATTCAATCCACAGTAATTACAGCTGGAGGTCACCAATAAAACAATGAGAATTTTGTGAAAAACCAGAGAAACACCTGCCGCCCCCTGTTAACAAATTGGCTGCCTCAACTAACAACTTGTTTATTAGCTCCGACCTTCCGTAATTTGGGTTCGAAACAGTTTATAACTAACATTTTACCTGCAGACCCATAACCTCGCATCATCTCACTAACCAGGGCCCTGTTTATAAAATCAAACATACTTTATCCTCAGAACTGATGCTATTCTCGTAACTTGTTGGGCCAAAGGGAGCTGAATAGAGAAGACTAATTTATTATTATTTAACTTTCCTCATTAGAGGATTTCCTCGAGGACAAAGTGATACAGACAATTTTTGCAATTGATGAAATATATTTTGTAAATACATTTTAAAAATTTCAAATTGTAGGCCTAATTGAAGTATACACACTATAAAGTAGAAATTTTGTAAATATGGTTTCTTAAAATTGAAATTGATCCTCTAATGTGAAGAAGTATTTTAGTAACATCTTCATTATGCCCCACATTGTGGCGACATTCTGAAGAAGTAATTCTTTTCCCATGTTGTGGTGATGTTTTGAAGCAGCTAACTGTCTTCATGCCCGATGTTGTAGTAACATTTTGAAGGATTGGTGTCCCAAAAAGAATTACTGGTTCAGGTTGGGTTTGATTTTCGGTAGAGCTGGATTCTCTTCTCAAGGTCGAAGTTGGTACACAAGATAGGAAAACACTTTAAAAATCACTAGTAACTGATTCTTGTAGAAATAGTTGTAAATTTATTTACTATTTAATTTCCCAGCAGATCAAGTAAATATAGGTGGTATTATTCTTCATCGTCAATTAAAATAAATTATTTTCTTTTCTTGTATCAACTATTCTTCTTGTATTAAATATCACATTTTATCAGGAGAGCAGTTATTGCTTCTATCCTTGATGAAAGTTATATGCTGAATGACTAGTGTAATTCTGTTATAATTTTAAAGAACATTATTACATCACATGATTTTATATTTAAATTCTATTGGTTAATAAAGTTTAAATTTGATTTGTTAAATCAAAAAGTTAATTGTTTTAACACCAATCAGAATTTAGTATACTTTTATTTAAAAATATGAAGTTAAGCAGGTGTTCTTATTACAGTTATAACAGAAAGCTTTATAATTCAGACAACAATGACTTAAAACACAATTTTAAAAGCATTATTTAGAAACACTGTTATGTAATACAATTTCTTTAATTGTTACTGAGACATTTTTATTCAACAATGAACAACAATTAATTATTTAGATGTTTTTCTTTATTTAAGTTATATTTAAATATTAGAAGAATTTTAAAATATAAAATTATTAACTTTAACTTCCATATTTATTATGATATTAAAATCCTGCTATAAATGGCAGCGATGGCAATTTTAGAAAGATACACTCTGTCCAAATCTAAGGAATTCCAAAATTTGGCTAAGAATCCTGGTATAGTACGTCTTGTCTCGATGATCAATCCTGTGACAGTTATACTATCTAGTTGGTGTTTATCAACTGTTGGCTCATATATGGCTTTCTTTTCATTGAACTACATGGTCTTTATAGGACACCAGATACAAGAACAGTTAAGTCTCATAGACTGCTATGGGCAGGACATGTGGCATGAATGGGGAATGAAAGAGAGTCGTGGAAGCTTATGAAAACCAGAGGGAAAGCTCCCAGTAAGCAGGCCAAGAATGAGGTGGGAGAATAACATTAATCATGACTTGAAGGAAGTAGATTATACAGGGAATGATTGGAAAACATTAGCTAAGGATAGAGATGTGTGGAGAGCTTATGTCCCCGCGATATGGACCTACGGATTCGGTAGTGCCAGTGAGTTAGTTACTATGATTGTAACAACACAAAACATATTTACTATATTAACGATGGCCAGATGATGTTTGGGGACCGTTTGGGTCTTAAAGTTTCCTGACATTTGTCTTACAGGTGAGGAAAACCCCAAAAAACAAAACGCTCACCAAGTAAATGTGTTCCGAACTCGGGCCCGCTGCGTGACAAGGCAGCACGCTACCTCGAGACCACAGTTGTGGACTTAAAAATATATGTTCGTAATCTCATTTATTCATTTTGAGAATTTTCCTCATCATTCAGGTTTTTCTCCAACCAATCTTAGTAATTAACATGAGTTTTAAAAATACATAAATGTCTACAGACATACAGACTAACAGTTTGTAACAAACATTCACAAATTTCCCTTAATTAAAGTTCTCCAGCGTCCTCTGTGTCTTCATCCGTTACACCAAATTTCCTCACTGAATTTTGAATGTTGTTGTTGCAGGTTGTTCTTGGTCTTCCTTATCTGTTCCTTCTTTTAATTTTCCATGTATGGACGGCCTTTGGCAGTCTTCCATCCTGCATTCTTCTTTCGTGTCCATACCATTTTAGCCTTCTGTGTTCAATCTCGTCCATTATACTTCTTTCTGCATTCATCCATTTTCTAATTTCTGTATTTCTAATTTATTCCAGTCGAGATTTTCTGGCAGCTCTTCTTCAAAAATCCATTTCAACTGCAGTTATTCTGTCGACATGTTGTGTCATTGTCCAAACTTCCGATCCATGATTTCAAGAATCCCAAAAATGATGATGCAAAGGACATCGTCGACCGGGAAGACCTCGTAAAAGACTGTTAGATCGGGCTGAAACATGTCTATAAAGGCCTAATTCGTGGCGGATGATGATGGTATATTCCGTAAAGCAGAAAAATATGGCCATAAATTTAACTTTCTGAAAAATTCTGTTAGTTTACGCAGTTCCTGCGTCACAGACTTTCTTTTTAATTCACTTGATATCTACCTACTGCATTAGTGTATAGCGGTTCCTCGGCTTTGAATTGCATTCGTAAAGTATTATTTTGGGCTGATCGTGTACGTGAGTGGGGATTATGTCAGGTGTGCTCAACTCGGAGATTAATCGAGTTATAATGACAACTGGATATTAGAATTTGGAAGGAAATGACACAGATTTTTATCTGGATCCACTTCCCAGACACCTGTCTCGTCCCTCTTAACCTTCTGCTCGCAACGCGGCGCTACAAGCGGCCGGGACTCGTGTCCCGCGGCCCCGAGTTCAAACCAATACTTCTGTGAAGCCTCTGAGCCTTGGCAAGTCGATGATGAAAAGGGGATTTTTTTCAAAAGTCTTCGGATAACAAGAGTGTACTACTACTACTACTACTACTACTACTACTACTACTAATAATAATAATAATAATAATAATAATAATAATAATAATAATATTATGCATTGCAGAGACTTTTGATGTCCCAACTCCTTTCAAAAAACGTTAAGCTGAAAATATATAAAACTATTATTCTACCAGTTATATTATATGGGTGTGAAACATGGACTCTTACTTTAAGGGAGGAAAGGAGATTACAAGTATTTGAGAATAAGGTACTTAGGAAAATTTTTGGACCAAAGAGAGATGAACAGACAGGTGAATGGAGAAGACTACATAACAATGAACTACATGGTCTTTACAGGAAGCCAGATATAATAAGAACAGTTAAGTCTCGTAGACTGCGATGGGCAGGACATGTTGCACGTATGGAATGAAAGACTTGCATGGAAGCTTCTTGTAGGAAAGCCAGAAGGGAAACGCGCAGTTGGTAGACCAAGAATGAGGTGGGAGAACAACATTAACTATGATTTGAGGTAAGTAGATTATACAGGGAATGATTGGAAAGCATTAGCTCAGGATAGGGATGTATGGAGAGCTTATGTCCGCGCGGCCATGAACCTACGGGTTCGATAATGCCAGTGAGTAAGTGAGTAAGTAATAATAATAATAATAATAATAATAATAAAACAGAGATATATTTAGAATTAAGGTGAATAAGTGGCAAGTTGACCAAGAGGACAATCCCAAGAAAAAAACTGGAACAACTTGGACAGATGATAGAAAACAAGCTCATAGCAAAAGAATGAAAGAAATTTGGGCTCAAAGGAAACGCCTCTAAGTACTTTGCGTAGTCCTACACGGGCTCATCCGCAATCAAAAAATTATATAATTATTATAAATAATAATATAGAATAACAATTAATAATAATAAAAATTATTATTATTATTAATATTATTATACATGTCCACCGCTGTGGTCTCGCGGTAACGTGCTGCCTTGTCACGCATCGGGCCCGGGTTCGATACCCGGTCGGAGCAGTTTTTCTGGGTGATGTTTTTATCGGGGTTTTTCCTCACCTGTAAGACAAATGTCAGGGAAAACTTTAAGGCCCAAACGGTCCCCAAAATCATATGGCCATCATCATGATGATCCTTCACCGGTGTGGAAAGCAACGGGAAGCTACCACACCTACACAATTCCCTAGTAAAACTGCGAGCATAGCATGAAAATGCATATGAAGAACGTCGGCAACTTGTTCATCGAACGGAAGATCACAGGATGCGAGGTTGGGAAGTGGTTTTTACAGAATCGAGGAAAATTTCCGAGATCCTGTAAAACACTTCACAAACGTGTGTTGTACATTATTTTTTGCGCGATGGTGTTTTGAAAATAATAAACAATAGTAAAATAACATTTTTGTTGGAAATATTTGCGTTCATTATGAACAACTGACTAACGTTAACAGTGTGGGCAATGTTTATTAGTTGAAACAACAGAAGGCCGTGACACAAATCAGTCATAAAATGGCGGCAAGTACGTATTTATTGTTTTATACTGTTTCAAATAAAGTTCAGTTCATTTAAAATGCAGTGATTTGTTTCGTATAATGTATATTAACACTACCTTTTGGATATATTTTTGTGTATACATTGTACGTAGTATACATAGAGGGCAGTGGTTTTACTTCCCGCACGAGGTTTGTAATATGAAATATAACAGTATAGTTATTTAGGTTGGCAACCCCGAAATGTAGGAAGTTGAAATTTCAGTAATGGTTGTCATTGCTGTAGGTACGACAAAACGCACCATCGCGAGAAAAAAACTTTTGGATGGTGTTTCTATTGAGACCGATACTTACTTACTCAATGGCACTATCGAACCCGTAGGTTCATGGGCGCGCGGACATAGGCTCTCCATACATCCCTATCCTGAGCTAATGCTTTCCAATCATCCCCTGTATAATCTACTTCCTTCAAATCGTAGTTAATGTTATTCTCCCACCTCATTCTTGGTCTACCAACTGGGCGTTTTCCCTCTGGCTTTCCTACAACAAGCTTCCATGCAAGTCTTTCATTCCCCATACATGCAACATGTCCTGCCCATCGCAGTCTACAAGACTTAACTGTTCTTATTATATCTGCCTTCCTATAAAGACCATGTAGTTCATTGTTATGTAGTCTTCTCCATTCACCTGTCTGTTCATCTCTCTTTGGTCCAAAAATGTTGCTAAGAACTTTATTCTCAAAAACTCGTAATCTGCTTTCCTTCCTTAAAGTAAGAGCCCATGTTTCGCACCCATATAATATAACTGGTAGAATATACAGATCAAAAAATGGCCTACATTCGCGAATGGACTGTGATGATGCAGAACAAGTGTCAACTGGGCGCTACTTGTTGCAGACACACGACAGCCCACAACAACAATTGTAATAATTTACAAAGTTTAATAGAACAATTTATTTGATGTATTTTGAATTTTAACGAAGCATGTTAACAACAATGTACACACGTGACTGGCGTTGACATTTACTTAATTGATTAACATCTGTTAATTACAAGAGTCATGCTCACACACAGGGTGTCCACACATGCAAACTCCGGTACATACATTTTAGAGGGCAGTAAGTTTTGTAACTCAGCGAATTGGTTCCAATCTAACGTGTGAGATTGATGTAATGCAGGTTGCCTGTTGCAACTGAGCTGACAGAGCAACTTGCAACAATTGCATGCGGAAACCTAACTTGAAATTTCTCCAGAGAAGTGGGGAGTAAGAGCGGAGTGGAGTGAGGCGCGGACTGCAGGTAGTCAGGGTTATGTAATCTATCATTTCAGCAGTTGTATAATTTACGGACATGTCAATCTAATCAGATTCGGACATAAGCTCTGCATACATCCCTATCCTGAGATAATGTTTTTTTCTAATCATAAGAACAGAACTTAATATATTTAATCTCTGTGAAAGAATAAAATATTATCAAAATGCTTATCTTCAGCACGTATTACGAATGAATGAACAGCGCATACAAGAAGAATGTATAATTATAAACCAAAAGGGAGAAGAATGTTGGGAAGACCATTGAAGAGATGGAAGGACCAATTCGACCTATAATGAGATCGGAACAGGGCATTGGGCTTAATCCTTGTTGTTGATAATGATCATCATCTCTGTCCAAAAAAATTATCTGCGATTTTTAACTGCAAGGCAAAACCCTAAGAGTTACGATATTGCCTGTAAATTAGTTAGAGAAACTGAAATAAAAGGAAATAGTAATTAATCCGCTGGAAGACCAATCACATGGTGGAGGAAGACAATCATATATTTTTATGATAATGAGAAAGTCAACTGAGACTACAGAACATTAGGAACCCTGTGTCCAGAGTGTCTCTGAGAAATATTGCATAGGACCCAGCTCCGTGTGTCTGAAAGGAATTTGCTGTCTCAGCTGTTAGTATTTGAGAAGCATAGAAGTGTACCTCCTCCCACTCCCCACACTTCTCCCCGCAAACACACAGAGCTTGGACTCGAGCTGTACATGGCTCAGCATTGAAAAGCACTTCCGCTCTTCCAAAATGCGGCACCTTCATATGTCCAGTTTACAACAAATATCATTCAACAAGTGTTGCCAATATAGCCACTTTGTAGCTAGATCTGGCTATCTTCAAATCATAACTAGCTACAAATTTATGAAAAAGGAACGAATAGCTTTTCTGGCCAATTGTTGCCTTTTCTTAGCCACTTCTAGCCATTTTATTAGAGTTCGATTATTTGATATAAAAGCAAAGTAAAGTGATCTCACTACAGACCTCAGGAGGCCCTTGGGGTAGTAGGAAATTAAGGCTCCTACTTTTTCTAGACAATCGGCACTTGATGTCAGCCGGGTTATCAGCCCTGCGTGACGGCCGCCTTTACCCCCAGAACAAGCGTCTGGTACTCATTTTCGTTAGAGGCTGAGTCGACCCCAGGGTCATAGTGCCGCCAGAAGGTTTGGGTCAGTTTAAAAATCCTGACCCGACCGGGACTTGAACCCTCGACCCTCCGGCTTGTAGCGCAGTGCCTTAAAATTATTTACTATAAATTATATAATATAATATTATTATTATAATTATATTATATAATTATTATTAATTTTATTATCATTATATTATATAACTTTATTATTATTATTATTATTATTATTATTATTATTATTATTATTATTATTATTATTATTATAACAGATGGAGATTGATATATTTTGCCATCACAATTATAACTTAAGAAAAATGAGTACCTTCCTTCCAAAGAAGAACATGTACAAAGAAACGTTGACATCCCCTGATGGTGTTACTAATCAGATAGACCATGTATTAATGCAGAACAGGCTCAAGTCTACAATTTTAAATTTGCATATCAAAGAGTAGAGAGTGATTCAGTGAGAATCAAAAATAAACAAAGAATATCCCATAGAAATAGAATTTCTGGTGAGAAGAGGGTTAACACAAAACTTGGATAAACTTGAAGAAATTAAATACAAAACTTTTTTTACAAATTCAGAAATTTTGTTTGGATAATTTTGAATTTAATATAAGTATGTCTGTTTGTCGCGGACCAGCAATGGTCTACAGACTACACGTTGAGAAACGCTGTGATCAAGGAGTAGGTAACCCCTGGTCCTCCAGGTTGGGACCTGCTCTCCGTTTATCTTAAAACACGTACTCTTGAGAATGGCTTCCTTTAGAGAGGTAGTCTATAGTCCCTCTGGTTTAACTTTACGAGAAATTTGTAGAACGAAACAACTGTACTCACCTCTCTCGCTCGCACCAGTGTTGTCGGAGTTTCTTCACCAGATATTAATAGGGGAAAAGGGGGACAGGAAAACTGACAACAGGGTGAGTTCTTTCTTTTGTATCTGGACTAAAGCGGATCTACCCTTGTATCTCCATGTCTTTCTTTGTCAAGTTAAGCCAACTACACAATAGTGGTACTTGGTTTCAGTGTTACGTAAAATAACTCAGACCTTCAGGAAACAAGTTTCACCTTCAGATGGCGACCTCAAGCGTGAAATAAGAGATTTGTCAGCCCTTCCACGCCCAGCTTTGAGTTTCGACAGTAATGATCCGAGATGTAATAGTAATAGCTACTGACAGTAGTTACTAGACAGGCTGTGAATGCAAATAAAATGAAAGATAATTTAGTTTGGTCACGTGATCTGGTATCACTTAACGCATCGAGTGGACACTCGAGTAGATACAATCGATACTCGTGTTCAAACACGTCACAACACGGGTCACGGTTACTCACCACAATAATAATGTCCATCATCAGCAGCAGCATAAACAGCCACTGTCCCTCGAATGTTAAACATAATATTATAGAAGTAATAGAAGATTGAAATGGTATGAACATCTGAAGAGGATGGAGAATAGAATCCCAAGAATGATGCTGGATTGAAATGCTGAAGGCAGGAGGAGGAGGGGGAACAGTGGATGGATGAAGTGAGAAGAAACATGTTCAGCAGAGACCTCAAACAAGAAGATGCTGGGGATAGAAATCTGTGGTGGTGCAGAACATTTTTGGTTTGAAGGATAACTACTGTAATGTAGAGAAAATCCGCAATAAAATAATAATAATAATCTTCTTCTTCTTCTTCTTCTTCTTCTTCTTCTGCACTTCCTGGTTTAGGCATTAGTTGCCTGTTCCGTCTTCACTAATAGATCTAAGACCATCTCTTCCGAGGACGTCCGACATCTCTTCTTCCTCTCGGAAAATAATGGAAGATTTTATTTGGTAAACTACTTTCTTATAATAATAATAATAATAATAATAATAATAATATATAATAATAATAATAATAATAATACCTAGGAACAATAATCACAAATAGGAATGAGATGCACAAAGAAATTAAACATAGGCTCAATTCTGGAAATGCGTGCTATTATGCATTGCAGAGACTCTTGATGTCCCAACTCCTTTCAAAAAACGTTAAACTGAAAATATATAAAACTATTATTCTACCAGTTATATTATATGGATGCGAAACATGGACTCTTACTTTAAGGGAGGAAAGGAGATTACAAGTATTTGAGAATAAAGTTCTTAGGAAAATGTTTGGACCAAAGAGAGATGAACAGACAGGTGAATGGAGAAGACTACATAACAATGAACTACATGATCTTTATAGGAAGCCAGATATAATAAGAACAGTTTAGTCTCGTAGACTGCGATGGGCAGGACATATGGCACGAATGGTGAGTGAAAGATGTGCATGGAAGCTTCTAGTAGGAAACACAGCCGGAAAACGCCTAATTGGTAGACCAAGAATGAGGTTATAGAACAACATAAACAACGACTTGAGGGAAATAAATTATACAGGGGATGATTGGAAAACATTAGTTTAGAATAGGGATGTATGGAGAGCTTTTGTCCTTGTGGCCATGAACCTATTGGTTTGATAGAGCCAGTAACTTAATTAATCAGTTACTTTACCCACCTTACATTATTTCACTCTAACTAAATCACTGACACTGTCGAACCCATAGGATCATGGCCGCGCGGATAAAACCTCTCCATACATCCTTATCGTGAACTAATGTTTTCTAATCATCCCCTGTATAATCTACTTCCTTCATGTCGTAAATGCTATTCTTGACTGAGTTACTGGTCGCTTTTCCTCTGGTTCTCCTGCTTGGAGTTTTCGTAAAAATGATACTGGGTGGGCACCGGTCCCATACTGACCGAAATACGTACTTACTTACTTACTCACTGGCACTATCGAACCCGTAGATTCATGGCCGCTCACATATAAGCTCTCCATACATCCCTATCCTGAGCTCATGCTTTCCAATCATTCCCTGTATAATCTACTTCCCTCAAATATTAGTTAATGTTGTTCTCCCACCTCATTCTTGGTGTATCAACTGGACGTTTCCCACTGGCTTTCCTACAAGAAGCTTCCATGCACGTCTTACATTCTCCATTCGTGTAACATGTCCTGCCCATCGCAGTCTATGAGACTTAACTGTTCTTATTATATCTGGCTTCCTATAAAGACCATGTAGTTCATCGTTATGTAGTCTTCTCCATTCACCTGTCTGTTCATCTCTCATTGGTCCAACATTTCTCCTTCCGTGCGGTTTATAATTTAGCAATAATTTTGGAAATCTTCCTTCTGGCATTCTATCAACATGTTCTTTCCAGTCGTTCCTATATTTAATTATTCGGTCTGTAAGTTTGAAAATATTTAGTTCCTTTCTTATATCTTCATTTCTTTTCTTATCCAGCAGAGTATATCCTGCTATATTTCTTAAAAATCTCATCTCAGCTGCTTCCAATCTTTGTTCTTGTCTTTTAGTGATCGCCCAACATTCTGATCCATACATCAATACAGGAACAACCATTACTTTATAAAATTTAATTTTTGTTTCTTTTCTTGTGTTTTTAAGGGTTCTTTTAATAGTGCCACACATTAGATTAAATTTATTTATTTTGTCATTAATATCTTCAATTTTAACATGTGATAAATTGAAACCTAGATATTTAAAACTGTTCACCTGCTCTAAAATGTTATTATCAATTACTATTTTTTGCTCTTAAGGTATCACGTCCTTTAAATGCTAAAATTTTAGTTTTATTCTTTGAAATTTTAAAATTATAATTGGCACTTACTTTTTCCAAATTAAAAATAGCTCTTTGTAGATCATCTTATGAACTGGAAATGACTTCAAAGTGATTCATTAAAATGGCCAGGAGACAACCTCTTCAAATATATGACAACTATCTGCGCATTTTGTAAGTTTTTTTCCAAGGATGCGAGTGCTGAGTTGAAACACACTCAGGCATTTGAATTTTATGGCTGTGATAATTGAATAGCACAAGTTTCGCGCAGTTGGGGTCCCGGTCTCTACTTCAAAGTGTGAATTTAACGAGTGCAGCTCTTAAAAGCTTATTAACATCTAATTTGTATGTGTGAAGTGTTTATTCTTATAAAGGGTGTCTACAAAGTTCCTTCTCAACATATTCACAGCAATAACATGAAGTATAAATTATTACGCTTGCGTGTTATTATGCATTGCAGAGACTCTTGATGTCCCAACTCCTTTCAAAAAACGTTAAACTGAAAATGTATAAAACTGTTATTCTTCTTGTTGTATCTTGTAAGCCCATGTTTCCCTTAACAGAGATTTGGGCGCTCTCCCCCTACAGGGAAGAATTTGAACCACACTAATTTAGTTACACTTGTTTTCTATAGATGTCAATTGAGTAGTCCGTGGTCAGCGTTCCGCCTCATACTGACATCTAGGAAACCAAGGTAGTAGTAGGACGGGAAAATTCGGTATAATAAGACAAATTGATTTAATGTTAATAACATGATAGCGTATAAATCAGTGCAAGTTATGGTGTATGCAGATGATTTAGTAATAATCAGCTAAAGAGGCGGACAGATTTCTTTCCTTGTTGCATAACTTCTGTTAAAACAACAGGATGTACAATATAAGGAAAATTGATGCTTGCCACAAAACTGTTATTCTACCAGTTATATTATATGGATATGAAACATGGACTCTTACTTTAAGGGAGGAAAGGAGATTACGAGTATTTGAGAATAAAGTTCTTAGGAAAATGTTTGGGGCAAAAAGAGACGAACAGACAGGTGAATGGAGAAAACTACATAACAGTGTGAGCTACATGATATGTGTAGGAAGCCAGATATAATAAGAACAGTTAAGTCTCGTACAGTGCGATGGGCAGGACATGTGGCACGTATGGGGGACGAATGACGTCCATGGAAGCTTCTTGTAGGAAAACCAGAAGGAAAACGCCCAGTTGGCGGATCAAGAATGAGGTGGGAGAATAACATTAACTATGATTTGAGGGAAGTAGATTATACAGGAGATGATTGGAAAACATTAGCTTAGTGTAGGGATGTATGGAGAGCTTATGTCCGCGCGGTTCGATAGAGCCAGTAAATAAGTAAGTTATAAATTATTATACCCTCCACGGTATCTTTACCTTGTCGTGATGACTGGAGTGTTTAAATTTGCCGGCGGTAGCATTGCTGTCGAAAGGGTTACCCATGCCGGATAAGTCGAAGACGATATCCCAAACAAAAAAATAAATACCAATTGACTATCTTTCGCCGTAAAAATAAACCATCAAGAAACGCGGTCATGCGTTGCACTGGTGTAAAATTGTCCAGAGGTTCTCCGGCCGGGGACTATAATAACTTCTGTTATAAACGTCTCACACTATTGAAATTCAAGGCCTTTCGAAGACATGCTTCATCCTCAGGAATTCTTAAGGTGCTGAGAATGATATGTATATTTCACACAGAGGGCCTTGGTTGTTGGGCGTGTTCTCATTTATCATATGTTCTGATTCCTTGATCATTTCAATCTCTTCTATGATATACTTCGGGGAATCCATTCCAAAGGCTCAAACACAGGGACATGTTCCTAGGAAGATGGAATTTAAGGCATTATCATGCAGGCCCGGATTCGATTCCCAGTGGGGGCAGGCTCACCCAGGGGTGAGGTTTTTTCGGGGAGTTTCCTCACCTGTAAGACAAATGTAGGAACCTTAGGGTCCAACGATCCCCGAAAATCATCCGGCCATCATCGCCATCACTTTCATCATCCTTCACCGGTGTGGAAAGCAACGGGAAGCTACCACACCTACACAATTCCCTAGTAAAGCTGCAAGCGTAGCATGAAAATGTTATGATTGCAGTGAAGGACCTGCCTTCGGGCAAAATTACTATAGAATAGAATATAGTAGTGGGGTACTAAAACTAACTAACTCACTGGCTCTTTCGAACCCGTAGGTTCATGGCCGCACGGACATAAGCTCTCCATACATCCCTATCCTGAGCTAATGAGTGGGGCACTAGATAGCCTATATTAACGCGGGAATTAACTAAATCACCCTTGGGTATAGTCGCTTTACAGGAAGTCAGGAAGCTTTGCATTATACTGCGGGGGTGCAGGGAGACCAGAATTTGGAACGGTCTGTGTAGGTGACATGATGAAGAACTGGACTGAAGAGGTGAAATAAATGGAGGGAGGAACTGAGGAGGAGGAGCCATGCGGGGGAGGAGCGACCTCCCCAACCCATGTCATCACACTCCGATGAACCTCTCCTTTCACCTGCCCCTTGTGCTTTATAAATGAGATATTCCAATTTTAAGGGGCTCACACATTAAGAACCAGGAAAAAAATATACCAAAATATATAGCCTCGGATAGGGATAGGGAAACGTGGTAGACCACAGCCAACGTGGATAAAGGGAATTCAAGACAACACGAAGAAGATAAATATGAGAGAAGCAGACACGCAAGACTGCGAAGTGTGGAAGAAAAAAATAGAATATTTTGGTTGAGGATACCTGTGTAAATAACAGAAACAATCCTGAAATAAAGATATTTTTTTTATTGGCTCAAAGACAAACTATACATGTCTGCACCCTGTTCCTTCTTCTTCTTCTTCTTCGTCATGGTTTAGGCTTATTTACTAGCCTGTTCCGGCTCCAAATTGCTGCTCTTTCAATCTTTTCCTTGGTCTTCCCAAGCTTCTTCTTCCTCGTGGTGAATAGTTGTATGCTGCTTTTGGTATTCTATTCTCAGTCACCCTTGCCAAGTGTTCTTTCCAGTTTGTTCTGTATTTCACTATTGTTGTGTTTAATTCCTCTACTTTTAGTTGTTGTCTTATTTCCGTGTTATGTTTTTTGTCTGTTCTTTGATATCCTGCTATTGGTCTAAGGAATCTCATTTCAGCAGCTTGTATTCTGGCAGATTGTTGTGTTGTCACTGTCCATGTTTCGGATCCATAAGTAATAATAGGCACTGCCATTGTCTTGTATAATTTCATTATAGAGTCTTTCCTGGCTTTATTTTTCAAAGTGCCTTCTTCCTACTAGGCTATTATTAAGTAACTCACTGGCAGAGGTTGGTAGCCGTGCGGATGTTAATCGCTACTTTACGATGTGAGATTGGAAGTGTTTTTTTTTTTACAGAATCGAGAAGAAATGTTTAAAAACCGAGCGATAGCGATGTTTTCAATTTCCGAGATTCTGTAAAACACTTCACAAACGTGCGTTGTACATTATTTTTTGCGCGATGGTGTTTTCAAAATAATAAATAATAGTAAAATAATAACATCTTTGTTGGAAATATTTGCGTTCATTATAAACAATTGACTGACGTTAACAGTGTGGGCAATGTTTATTAGTTGAAACAACAGGAGGCCTTGAGAACAATTATTAATAAAATGGCGGCAAGTACGTATTTATTGTTTTATATTGTTTCAAATAAAGTTCAGTTCATTTTAAAATGCAGTGATTTGTTTCGTATAATGTATATTAACACTACCTTTTGCATATATTTCTGTATATACATTGTACGTAGTGTACATAGAGGACAGTGGCTTTACTTCCCGCACGTGGGTGTAAACGTAATATTACAGTAGAGGTATTTAGGTTGGCAACCCCGAAATGTAGGAAGTTGAACTTTCAATCATGGTCGCCATTGCTGTAAGTACGACAAAACACACTATCGCGCTAAAACTAACATTACAAGAGCATTCCATTCCATTAACTTGCTTTAACCTCTCACCTTACAAGTAGGTCTACTTTTACGCGCCACATGGGCCTTACAGCGACATGACCTGTCGGGAGGGGGATTTCAACTATGGATCACACACAGTTTTTTAACCACACAAAGACATGCAGACCTCCTTGAATGGGTGATCAGCTCAATATCAGTGCCACCACCGAGACAACACAACATTAACACGAAACAAACCATTCACACTACACTTGGCGAATGTGATGATGATGATGGTGGCGAGATGAAGTTCGGGAACCGTTTGGGTCTTAAAGTTTCCTGACATTTGTCTTACAGGTGAGGAGAAACCCCCAAAAACATCATCCAGGAAACTTGTCCCGACCGGGGATCGAACTCAGGCCCGCTGCGAATGAGCCAGCGACGCTACCTCGAGACCACAGCGGTTTGTGTTTCATAAATGTAAGATTTCAGGTAATTTTATAGTCGTCTCAAATAATTAACTCACTGGTGGTTCATGGCCACAATTCCCTATCCTGAGGTAACTTGGTGGTTCATGGCCACAATTCCCTATCCTGAGGTAACTTTTTTAATCGTCCTCTGTACAATTTACCTCATTAGTTGAATGCAGGCTTTCACGGCCGGTAATCATGATGTTGAGTGATTCCGGGTTCTGTGGCCGTGGTCCATAGTTGGTGTTGATACCAGACGTTTCGCCCTCAACTGCGGAGGGCATCTTCAGTGGCGAGTGCTTCTAGGCGTGTTTCCTGGTCGGAAGCTCTACTTAGAGTGAACGCTGCGGGTGTTGTATTGATACTAGTGGTGGGAGCAGGGTGAGCGGGCGTGGCTCTTGCTGATTGGCTAATGGTCGTCTCCTTGTTGTCCCTAGTGTTGATGCATTTATTTTCTAGTGTACGGTACCAGGCCTTAGACAGTTTAATACCTTCCTCTTTTCTGTTAATATTTTCCTTATGCTTGTGTATTTCTATAGCCTCTCGATATAATCTAGGGAAATAATAGGAAGTTGTGGCTAAAACTTGTGTATCATCGAATAGAATCTGGTGTCCATTCATAATGGCATGTTCTGCTACAGCCGATTTATCCATTTCTCCTTGTCTGCAGTTTCTTTTGTGTTCTGATAAACGGGTGGCTATACTTCTTTTTGTGGTCCCTATGTATGGTTTACCACACGAACAAGGAAGTCGATATACGCCGCAAGTGGAGAGAGGTGGCCGAGGATCCTTAGCTGAGCGAAGGCAGTCTTCTATTTTTCTTGTAGGTCTGTAAACTGTTTTTATGTTGTATTTTCGTAGGAGTTTTCCGATACGATCTGTGACTCTTTGTACATATGGTAAGTAGGCTATGCTGGTTGAGGGTGTGTTATCCATTCTGACGTGCTGTCTTCGTGGATGTATGGTTTGTCTTATTTCCTTGGATGTGTAGCCATTTTTCTGGAAACAATTGAACAGATGGTGTTGTTCTTGTTTAAGGTGTTGTGGTTGGCATAACTTAGTCGCTCTGTCGAACAGTGTCTTAATGACACCTCGCTTTTGTCTTGGATGGTGGTTAGAGTCTTTGTGCAGATATCGGTCTGTGTGTGTAGGTTTTCTGTAAACTGTATGTTGAATTTCCCCATTGCCAGTCCTTATTATTTGAACATCCAGGAAAGGAAGTCTTCCATTATCTTCTTTTTCCATAGTGAACTGTATTTTGTTGTGTCTGCTGTTAAGGTGTTGAAGGAAACGTTCCAATTCTTCACTGCCATGTCTCCATACTACGAATGTGTCATCAACATAGCGAAACCATGCGAAATGCATGCTATGTTGATGACACATTCGTAGTATGGAGACATGGCAGTGAAGAATTGGAACGTTTCCTTCAACACCTTAACAGCAGACACAACAAAATACAGTTCACTATGGAAAAAGAAGATAATGGAAGACTTCCTTTCCTGGATGTTCAAATAATAAGGACTGGCAATGGGGAAATTCAACATACAGTTTACAGAAAACCTACACACACAGACCGATATCTGCACAAAGACTCTAACCACCATCCAAGACAAAAGCGAGGTGTCATTAAGACACTGTTCGACAGAGCGACTAAGTTATGCCAACCACAACACCTTAAACAAGAACAACACCATCTGTTCAATTGTTTCCAGAAAAATGGCTACACATCCAAGGAAATAAGACAAACCATACATCCACGAAGACAGCACGTCAGAATGGATAACACACCCTCAACCAGCATAGCCTACTTACCATATGTACAAAGAGTCACAGATCGTATCGGAAAACTCCTACGAAAATACAACATAAAAACAGTTTACAGACCTACAAGAAAAATAGAAGACTGCCTTCGCTCAGCTAAGGATCCTCGGCCACCTCTCTCCACTTGCGGCGTATATCGACTTCCTTGTTCGTGTGGTAAACCATACATAGGGACCACAAAAAGAAGTATAGCCACCCGTTTATCAGAACACAAAAGAAACTGCAGACAAGGAGAAATGGATAAATCGGCTGTAGCAGAACATGCCATTATGAATGGACACCAGATTCTATTCGATGATACACAAGTTTTAGCCACAACTTCCTATTATTTCCCTAGATTATACGAGAGGCTATAGAAATACACAAGCATAAGGAAAATATTAACAGAAAAGAGGAAGGTATTAAACTGTCTAAGGCCTGGTACCGTACACTAGAAAATAAATGCATCAACACTAGGGACAACAAGGAGACGACCATTAGCCAATCAGCAAGAGCCACGCCCGCTCACCCTGCTCCCACCACTAGTATCAATACAACACCCGCAGCGTTCACTCTAAGTAGAGCTTCCGACCAGGAAACACGCCTAGAAGCACTCGCCACTGAAGATGCCCTCCGCAGTTGAGGCGAAACGTCTGGTATCAACACCAACTATGGACCACGGCCACAGAACCCGGAATCACTCAACATCAATTTACCTCATTATTGGTTAATTTTATTCTCGCACCTCATTCTTGAATCACGTTCCGTCCTCTGTACAATTTACCTCAATATTGGTTAATTTTATTCTCGCACCTCATTCTTGAATCACGTTCCTGACATTGTTTTTTTATCTGGTGGCTAAGAACCAAATCAAACCAAGAAACAATTATCAAAGATCAAATCTCAAAATTGAATTTGGAAGGACATTAATATCGCAAATAGAAATGCTGAGTTCAAATGCCCAGGAACAATAATCACAAACAGGAATGAGATGCACAAAGAAATTAAACATAGGCTCAATTCTGGAAATGCGTGCTATTATGTATTGCAGAGACTCTTGATGTCCCAACTCCTTTCAAAAAACGTTAAACTGAAAATATATAAAACTATTATTCTACCAGTTATATTATATGGATGTGAAACATGGACTCTTACTTTAAGGGGAGGAAAGGAGATTACAAGTATTTGAGAATAAAGTACTTAGGAAAATGTTTGGACCAAAGAGAGATGAACAAAGAGGTGAATGGAGAAGACTACATAACAGTGAGTTACATGATCTTTATAGGAAGCCAGATGTAGCCTAATAACAGTTAAGTCTCTTAGACTGCGATTGACAGGACATGTGGCATGAACGGGGAATGAAAGAGGGGCATGGACCAGAATGAAAGCGCCCATAAGTTTGGCCAAGAATCAAGTGAGAGAATAACATTAACTATGATTTGAATGAAGTAAATTGTGTAGGAGAAGTTTGGAAAACATTAGCTCGGAATACGGATGTATGGAGAGCTTGTATCCGCGTTGCCATGAACCTATAGGTTTGATAGTCCCTATGAGCTAGTTTTATGGGCCTATTACATTTTAACCCAAGTGAAATGGAAGGGAAGACCTTAACTGCATTAGATTAAAATAAGGTTTTATTATTATTATTATTATTTAATACACAAGTGATCTTCTTGGTGATAAAATATTAAAATATATATGCAGTCAATATGCCCATTTCACCAATTAATGTTTTAAAATGGTCAATATCTGGTCTTGAGAATGACAGCTTGGCTGTAGAAACTTGTTGACCATTTTAAAACATTAATTGGTGAAATGGGCATATTGATTGCATATATATTTTATTATTATTATTATTGTTATTATTATTGTTAGTATTATTATTATTGTTATTATTGTTATTATTATTGTTATTATTGTTGTTATTATTGTTATTGTTGAAATTCAACAAAGACTTATGTTGATGGAAATGGATTTCTTGAGGAGAGCAGCAAGATGTTCAAAATTATAAAAAAATAAAAAATGCTGTCATACGAGAAAATAATGAATATTAGATATTCTTCTTCTTCTTCTTCTTCTTCTTCTTCTTCTTCCTTCCAAGTATTAGGCCAAGGCCTGTTACGATCCTATAGAAAATTTTCCCTCCAGCTTCTTCCGGAAAATTCTCGTATAGAGGACTGAAAAGCATAATAATAGTCCCCTGGATCGATTGGGTTGCTGGCCAAAGGAAGGCAAGACCAGTGATGGGGCTGCCATCTTATAGCCTCTGGTCAGGCTTTTCTGGAGAAGAAAAGAAAATAAAGGAAAGAAGAAATGGAAGAAAGGAAAGACTCCCTAGCCCTCGGATGCCCTAATAGTGTCGGGGTCGAAAAAACAAGAGTTAACCAAGAGAGGTTAGATAGTAAAGTTAAAAGAGTGCAAAACACAAGTAAGTGGAAGAAATGTTTTGCTCGGCTTGGGCACCTTGTGGTCGCCATCCACATATCCCCTAGATGAGGACCCCTGAGGGGTATCAGATATTCAATAGTAGATAATATAAGATACAAGCAGTTAAATTGGTGTGGACACGTGCGACGTACGCAAGAAGAAAGGTTACCCAGGAAAACATTGGAATGGTGTCCACCTGGAAGAAGAAGGAAAGGAAGACCTCGAAACTCGTGGATGCAAGAAATAAGAACTGGAATGAGAACAAGAGGACTGGAGGACATGGAGTGGATGGATAGAGACAAGTGGAGAAGGAAAATAAAACTCTAGGCACAGAAATATGTATAAACATTAAAAATCTGTAGGTCTTTATAAAGAAAAAAATAGTATTATTATTATTATTATTATTATTATTATTATTATTATTATTATTATTATTATTATTATTATTATTATTATTATACAAATTTTGGGGGCACGCTGTAGCGTAGTCTTTAAGGCACTGAGCTACAAGCCGGAGGGTCGAGGGTTCAAGTTGGGGTCAGGATTTTTAAACTGACCAAGCCCTCTGGCGGCACTATGGCCCTGGGGTCGACTCAGCCTCTAACGGAAATGAGTACCAGATGCTTGTTCTGGGGGTAAAAGCGGCCGTCACGCAGGGCTGACAACCCGGCTGACGTAAAGTGCCGATTGTCTAGAAAAAGTGGGAGCCTTAAATTCCTACTACCCCAAGGGCCTCCGGGCCTGTTGTGGGATCACTTTACTTTTTTATACAAATTTTAGTAATGTCTTCTACATTAATATCAGTGTAAAAAAAGACCAATATTTTAGTTTTGGTGATCTAGTGGATATCACGTTAGCTTTAAATTTCGAGATTCGTGAGTTCAAGCCCAGCCGGGGTGAGTGAATTTTGACGTCTTAACATGTAGGCATATTCCTTAGGAAGGGAAGCAATGCTGTATACCTGGTGTCGTAAATTATGAAAGCCGCCCTAAGTGTCTCAAAACCCACAAAGTCGAGGCTAGCACATGAACCCTTGTTCACAGAAGAACTGCGTGTGAGGCTACCATCCACAGACAGCTCAAATAAACTACTTCAGGAAAGGGACGAGAAGAGACAAGAGATGTGGCTGGACTTTTATAGAACAGAAGCCATGACAAACAGATCCTGGACCAACACAAATCAACAACTCAATAGCAGTGCATGGATATGCAAGACCAAGTGTTTCCACGATCCCGGGAACAACTGTGTGCGACCGTTACCATGTAACCACCTGCACAAAACAAGGGATATCCCGGGTAGAATTCTGCATATAACAAGCTATGTGAATCAAACTAATGACAAAACTTATGTAACGTATACTTTCTGCACAACTTGTGCGCATTTATTCTGTTATTAAATTATCGCACGTAAAAGAATGTTAAGGTGAAAGGAAGACGCCTCTGAACAAACTTTGTTGCACTGTGACTGTGTGATTGTGACGTCAAGTACAAGTAACGATATCAATAAATAACAAAAGCACAATTAAATTTGAACTGACAAATGAATGTAGGAGGTTTGGATGAACTAAGTGTAATTACTTCCGTTTAACAGACAAAATGGCGGAGTGGAAGAGTTTCCGGTGTCTCATCAGGCAGGACAGACGGTGGATGGTGGAGATGTTATCAGCGGATGTCATGCCTGGGTGGAGGTTCGATCCTCGGACACGCGTGGGAATAAACCAAACTTAAATTATAAATTAAGTACAGTAGCCCCCACGTCTAGTGTTTGGTGATTTAGGGCCTCCTTGTGTATATAGGCTACGGTCAGTACTACATTCCCAGGGACTTTTTGGCCGACGTCTTGTACAGGTCATCTAGAAAAGTAGGAGAATCGATATCCAACTTTAGTGAATTCTGAAGCTAATAATAATAATAATAATAATAATAATAATAATAATAATAATAATAATAATAATAATAATAATAATAATAATAATAATAATAATAATAATAATAATAATAATAATAACGATAATAATAACAATAACAACAATTACAATAATAATAATAATAACGATAATAATAACAATAACAACAATTAACAATAATAATAATAATGAGGATGATGATGATGATGATGATAATGATGACAGTGATGATGATAATAATAATAATAATAATAACGATAATAATAACAATAACAACAATTAACAATAATAATAATAATAATAATAATCATAATAATAATAATGAGGATGATGATGATGATAATGATGAAAGTGATAATAATAATAATAATAACGATAATATTAATAATAATAATAACGATAATAATAATAAATAATAAATAATAATAATAACGATAATAATAATAATAATAATAATAATAACGATAATAATAACAATAACAATAATAACAATTAACAATAATAATAATAATGAGGATGATGATGATATGACGATGATAATGATGACAGTGATAATAATAATAAAAATAATAATAATAATAATAATAATAATAATAATGAGGATGATGATGATGATAATTATGACAGTGATAATAATAATAAAAATAATAATAATAACGATAATAATAACAACAATAACAACAATTAACAATAATAATAATAATAATAATAATAATGAGGATGATGATGATAATGATGAAAGTGATAATAATAATAATAATAACGATAATATTAATAATAATAATAACGATAATAATAATAATAATAAATAATAATAACGATAATAATATATAATAATAATAACGATAATAATAACAATAACAATAATAACAATTAACAATAATAATAATAATGAGGATGATGATGATGACGATGATAATGATGACAGTGATAATAATAATAATAATAATAATAATAATAATAATAATAATAATAATAATAATAATAATAATAATAATAATAATAACAATAACGATAATAATAGGCTATTTTTTATTGAGAATTTTCTCCAACGATTCTTAATAAATTATCATCATCTTTTACGAATTAAGTCTCTGCTTGTTCCGATCTCACATCTATTCAGCTCAGCGTTTTCTTGGTCTTCCTACCGATCTTCGTCCTCAAGTATTTAAGACATACATCATCTGGCCATCATAATTATCATTATATCAGCATATATAGTATGAATGTGTGTGTCTCGTCTTAATGTTGTGTTGTCTCGGAGGTGGCCCTGGCATTCAGCTGATCACTCATTTAGGGAGACCCTCCATGTCCTTATGTGGTCAAAAAATGCATGTATGATCCATAGTTAAAATCCCTCTCCGGACAGGTATTGTCATGTCCTCATGAATGTATTCCAAATAGGTTTACTTCACACCTGTATTGTTAAATTTATTTTTAAAAACTCGCGCAGCAACAACTGGATTAAATAACAACAAAACTGAATTTTTAATAATGTTCACTGGACCTGAAAAAGCGTTAAAATGATGGATCCGGACCGGGTTTGAATGCCCGGACCTCGGAGCGGGCGGGTGAACAGCGCCACGCGGTTAATAAAGTAATGAATTAATTAACGAAAGCGACGGAAGTTGCGCGGGGGAGGAGCTGCATCAATCATTGTCTCGCGTGAGACACTCTGAGGTTATCTTCATTCGACACCTGGACTGCCCTTATCGACCTTCCGATGTCACGTGACCACGCACCACCTCAATTAATACAAAAAATAATGTCCAATACTTGACCAGGGTTCAAGTTGACATTCTCACTTAACAATAACCACTGTGCGTATTGTTATTGTTGCTGATTCTCCACCTCAGCTAGATTGGGTTGAACTTTACAAATAACATAATACATGGGGCAAACTGCCAGTCAGAGCAAAAATAGTAACCATTAATAGAACAGATAGCACACTTGGTTCAGATATAACATATAACTATGATTGGGATATAACTAACTAATTCACTGGCACTATCTAACCCGTAGGTTCATGGCCGCGCGAACATAAGCTCTCCATACATTCCTGTCCTGAGCTGATGTTTTCCAATCATTCCCTGTATAATCTACTTCCCTCCAATCATAATACATTAAACCGTGTGGCACCATAAGAAGAACCCTCCGAAAGACTCGAAGAGAAACTCGCTTCAGGTGTTATAAGATTATGGCTGTTCCTGTTCTCTTATATGGATCTGAATCTTGGGTACTTACAAAAAAAAAAGATATCTCACACATTTAAGCCACTGAAATTAAATTTTTAAGATCCGTAAAAGGATGTACACGCATGGATAGATTACATAATCAGTCAATAATAAATGAACTGGAGATATTTTCAATCCTTGATAAACTAGAAGAGCATAAAAACCGAAGGAAAGAAGAACATTTAGACAGAATGGACAATACAAGATTACCCAAAAACGATAAACACCTACAAACCGCATGGAAAAAGATATTTGGGACGGCCAAGGAAACGATGGACTTGAGACCGAAACAGGTCGCATTGACCTAATCCTGGAAAGGAAGAAGAAGAAGAAGATACATAAATTAAATTAAATTAATGTAGTCAAACAGTTAGATTTGAAAATTTCTTCCCAAAAAACAAAATATATGGGTACGTGTGAAAAACATTTAAGAAAAGTTAAAATGCAAACGGATAGAAAAATCATAGAACAAGTTTGTGAATTTAATTACCTCGTTTACCTAATATCAGATGCAACAAAACAGACAGAGATAAAGTTACATAAATAAAATGCAATAAATTGAGAAAGAAATGTTGGTAAACAAATGTAAACCGCAACCAATTGGGATTACACAAAGTAACTGCAGTGAAAAATTGGGTACTAAATTCTAAAATCAAATCAAAATTACAAGCGGCGCAGATGAGATTTTTACCTCCACTCCTGGGTTTGACAAAAACGAAGAAACGCAGATATACGTGATAAATTAAAAGTTCAAAATACAGTTAAAGAAATTCAGAATTATCAAAGCAATTGGTTACAACATGTCCAAAGAATGGACCCATCTCGCTTTCCTAAAGTAGCGTTGCAGAATCAACCTAAAGGACTTGAAGATAGAGGAAGACAAAAATTAAGATGGACCAACCACATCCTGAGGAACAAATGACCTAAACATAAATAAGTTCATCGTGATGATGCAATGTTGTATTGAAAATTAATCAGAGGTGAATGTAGGAAACTACATACTGTGAGCTACGTGATATTTTTGGGTAATTTATTCATGTTGCTACATGCCTAGAAGGACCTTGCCAACAAACTGGCTGCTGATTTCACATCCAAATGTGTTACTCACAGAGATGGATGATCATCTAGCCAGTTTAGGGGCAAAATGTGGTCAGTATGTCGGGTCCCAGCCATCATAGCTTTTTTCTTTCAACCTGGAGGTGCTACTAATATTGTATATATATATATATATATATATAATGACATAGCCCATTGTTAAACCATAGCCTCTCCTTTGTAAGGAGTTACTAGACCAAGTTAATTTTAGTTACCTTATTTGCTCATAGATGTCATGGATGGCTTATGGTCAACAATAAGACATCTAACAGACAACTAAGGTATTTCTGGGGCGTTGAAGTGGGAACATTTTGTTTAGAGGCCTCTTTATTCAGGCTTAATGATCTTTTACGAGCCTGAAAATCTTCAGACTCGGGACCCACGGCTTAAAGTCCCTCCCGGAGGACTTGCTCCTTGGATTTTTTCGTCTTAAAAAATCCATCAACCCCGGCCGGGTCGTACTCTATTACCATTATTATTATTATTATTATTATTATTATTATTATTATTATTATTATTATTATTATTATTATTTTATTATTATTATTATTATTATTATTATTATTATTATTATTATTATTATTATTATTATTATTATTATTATTATTATTATTATTATTATTATTATTATTATTATTATTATTATTTAGCTAGCCAAATTCGTCACTGTGCTCCCACACTGGCCGAAATTCCATGAGAAAATATATTTCCCATGAACACTGGAACCAGCGCATGTCTCGTAACTCTGCAACAACGCATGATGCTTCAAACCGCTCGGAACTTCATTTAACAGGATCGTGCTTCTCTGAGAAGTAGCGGTTTTAGAATCGTAACTTATATTACGATGCGAGGTTGGGAAGTGGTTTTTACAGGAGCGAGGAAATGTTTAAAAACCTATTGATAGCGAGGTTTTTAATTTCCGAGATTCTGTAAAACACTTCACATACGTGCGTTGTTCATTATTTTTTGCGCGATGGTGTTTTCAAAATAATAAATAATATTAAAAATAATAACATCTTTGTTGGAAATATTTGCATTCATTATAAACAATTGACTAACGTTAACAGTGTGGGCAATGTTTATTAGTTGAGACTACAGCAGGCTGTGACACCAATCAGTCATAAAATGGCGGCAACTATGTATTTATTGGTGTATGTTCTTTCAAATAAAGTTCAGTTCATTTAAAATGCATTGATTTGTTTCGTATAATGTATATTAACACTACCTTTTGGATATATTTTTGTATATACATTGTATGTAGTATACATAGAGGGCAATGGTTTTACTTCCCGTACGTGGGTGTAAATGTAATATTACAGTATAGTTATTTAGGTTGGCAACCCCGAAATGTAGGAAGTTGAACTTTCAATCATGGTCGTCATTGCTGTAAGTACGATAAAACGCACTATCGCGCGAAAAAAAAAAGTATTTCAGTTTTCCGAAGAAGGCCACGTCTTTTGTTGGATGTTTGTATAACGTCATAAAGACAACTGGTTGGTGGCGCTCATAATTACCAAAACCAACTGAGAGCTGTAATTAACCTCGCGAGGCGTGAATTTGAACACACACTTCTTCATGATGACATCACCTTCTGCTCTAAGATGTCATCAACTTAACAAACAAACGAAATACTTTTTTTTTCGTATATTTTCATTTTGTATCAAGTTCAACTTTGTACAACCTTTTGCCCTTCGAAGATATCTCATTTCAGATGGCTCAATCGCACTACTCTCTCTTTCATGCAGTTTCCATGATTCACTTCCGAATAATAATAATAATAATAATAATAATAATAATAATAATAATAATAATAATAATAATAATAATAATAATAATAATAATAATAATTCGTGAGTCCCGAAATTAAAAATTTTCGGGTTCGTTTAAGAATCTCAGGCCTAAATTAGGCCTAGAACATCTGTATTTAATCCACGAGTGACCTTGTTGGTGATAAAATAGTAAAATATACAGTCAATATGCCCAATTCACCAATTAATTATTAAAATGGGCAACATGTTTCTACCGCTAAGCTGTCATCCTCAGGAGCAGATATCGACAGTCAGTATCTGGTCTTGAGGATGGCAGCTTAGCTGTAGAAACATGTTGACCATTTTAATCATTAATTGGTGAATTGGGCACATTGACTGTATATTTTACAAGAACATCTGCGTAATCGGTCTTTCCCATCTAAGTAAGAAGGTGCTCACTTTGGTGCAAGAAGATGTTCTGAATCATCGTGAAACATGCTAAATAAATAATGAATTTATTTAGTACATTTCGCAACATCTTCCTGCGCTAAATTAATCTATTGTCATTTTTCTCCACATCTCTCTCTGTCATTCCAATCTCCGTAGACCAATTCTTTTTTCCTTCCCGCTGCTCAAAACTCCGCCAATCCACGTCATTTTTTCGCCGTCTTCTTCTACGAGCAAGTGGTAATATTCTTCTTGTGAATCTGTCTTCTGTCATTCTTTTTACACGACCACACCATTGTTTTTAATTAAATGCACAATTGAAGTTTGAACGTTCGTCTTTTGTTTAATTACACTGTTTGTTGTTTTATCTGTTGTAGAAATTCCAGCTGAACGTCTACAAAAATACATTTCTACAGAATTTAATTTACTTATTGTTGTAGATTTTAATTGTCAAGTTTCTGTCATTGTGTTCATTGTTATTGTATTAAAAATGTTTGTTTTTGTTTTACAACTTATATTCTGATCACATAAAACAACATTAATTTTGATGTTGCAGATTTATCTTTATTTATCCTCTCATTAATTTCAACATCATCACTTTCATCTGCATTAATTTTTGTTCCCAAACATACATATTCGTCACATAATTTTTATTTTTACGCGTCCGTCTTCTAAAATTATACATTTTGATTTAGTATTTCCTACTTCGTTCTTTAATCCCAATTGTTTGTATTCCCCCTTCAGTTTTCTTGTTCTTTTCATGTACTCTAAATGTTCGTAATCTTTTGCCATCAGTAGCTGATCATCTGGAAATAACAACAAAGAAACTCTATCTTCTACCTTTATTCTCATATTGTTATTATTATTATTATTATTATTATTATTATTGTTATTGTTATTGTTAGTATTAAAACTATAGGCACAAAAAAAAGTGTAAACATTGAAAATCTGTATAGGCTATATATAAAAATAAAAATTATTATTATTAGCATTATCATCATTATCATCATTGTTATTATCTTTATTATTATTATCATCATCATTATCATAATAAGTATTATTATTATTATTATCATCATTGTTATTATCTTTATTATTATTATCATCATTAATAATAATAATATTATTATTCTATTATTATTATTATTTTCATTATCATAAATAACGCCACGAGTGATTTCCAAATTATCGATAAATTCACGACTCACGAAGTGAAGAGTGAATTTATGTAGAGAATTTGGAAATCAAGAGTGGCATTTGTTAGGACTATTTAACGAATAAAATTAAGCTGTTTACTCACAAATCATTATTTAAATGTAGTTATTTTAAAATATTTATATATTTAATGTAAACGGCGATGTTTGAAAACAAATGAGAAACGATAGGTACGCTTCTAGTGCTTCTTTTGTTTCACTGCAACCAGATCATACTATTTATTGCCAAAGGAACGCAAATTGTAAGAATGCTCTCTAGTGGAGAAAAAAATGAAACACATCAAACTGTATATTAATTCATTTCTGATGTCGTATGATGTAAATATGACAATTATATTTTTCTTGATTGTTACCTGGGAAAAAATACATTTAAGAAAGTGCAAACAGTGGTTTCTTTTTTTGGTGGTATAATCAATTGCTACAAATGTTTTTATATTAACTCCCGCATGCGGCATGTGTTGACATTCATGCACTATATATACAATCTGGTAGCCGTATTTCTCGCGGGCTCAGTCACTGCAAAATAATGGCCAGACCTGTTCAGAATATTAAAAAGGAGGAGCTTTCTTTAATATGGTAAATATAACACTGATAAATATTTCGTGAAACACGACTCTGATTGGTTGTAAAACAGAAATCATTGAAACGTGATTGGTCATTGACTCCCATTTGGGGCATGAGTTAAATAGTTATAATAATTATTTTATATATTATTATTATTATTATTATTATTATTATTATTATTATTATTATTATTATTATTATTATTATTATTGTTATCATTATTATCATTGTTGTTATTATTATCGTGATGACGTGGGTTTATTAAAGTGAAGATAATTATCGGAGAGAGTTAAAAATTCTCATTTCCTTTAGAAATGTTGTCTGAATGAATTAGTGGCTTTGTGACGACAATATTGCTGCTGTAGATGTAAGGTGCAGATAGGCCACCAGCATGACACCTGACAAATTCCTATTCTTGTAATAATGAACCTTCCTGTTTGCCTAACCTTCGTCTAAATTCTCTGTTGTCGACTGTCTGCTGTTTCCTTTATTTAACAACCTGCGTCCATTTGTCACGTTCCTTATCGTCATTTGTTAGCCTCGCCTCTATACGCTAAGCACTCGCGCAAGTTGGGTTGCCTGCCATCAAGGCGATACTTGAATTGTTTCACTTGTAAAGAAAATACATTTTTCACCGGCTGATGTATGTCCTCGTGCAAATACAGTAACGATGTGAGGGCAGTTTTCAAATTGTTTGTTGTTTGTCTTCAGAAACTGGGTTAATGTCGGAAAATAAAACATTTGACAATTGAATTGTCATTTCCTGACGAAACAATAATTCAATTTTCTCAATAATCCAATACATTTCCAGGGAAAAAATGACGAAAAATGTTTCTACGATAGAAACATAATTCACTTTCTTGTGGCAGAAACGTATTGCTTAAAATGTAATCAGAACTGAAAAATGTGCTGTAAATGAATGCTATCTCATGTGTTCTTTCCAGTTTGTTCTGTATTTCTCTATTGTTGTGTTCAATTCCTCTACTTTTAGTTGCTGTCTTATTTCTGTGTTGTGTTTTTTGTCTGTTCTTTGATATCCTGCTATTGGTCTGAGGAATCTCATTTCAGCAGCTTGTATTCCGGCAGATTGTTGTGTTGTCACTGTCCATGTTTCGGATCCATAAGTAATAATAGGCACTGTCATTGTCTTGTATAATTTCATTATAGAGTCTTTCCTGGCTTTATTGTTCAAAGTTCTTTTTAGTGTTCCTGTTATATAATTAAACTTATTTAGTTTGTTATGTATATCTGTTTCTGCTGTGTGTGATATTTCGCAACCTAGGAAGTTATATCTTACCACTTGTTCTATTGGTTTATTTTCTAGTATTATCTTTGTCCGAACTGGATGAGCGCCCTTCAAGGCCATTGTTTTATTTTTTATTGTTCTGATGATATTTCCATGTTGTATTTTTTTTAATATTTCATTTAGTTTATATAGCATTCTTTGTAGTTCGTCCTCTGTTTTTGCTATTAAAACCTGGTCACTTGCAAAGGCTACTGTTTTTATTACTATATTTCCTAAGTTAATTCCCCCAGTCGTCATTTGCTTCCATGATCTTATCATGTCGTCGAAATAAATGTTAAAAAGAGTGGTTGATAGTGGACAGCCTTGTCTAACTCCTCCTGTTATATGTATTGGTTCCCTTTGATTTATTTTTATTTTTTGTTTTCTCATACATTTTCTTAATTGCTGCTATCAAGTGTAGTGGAATTCCTTTTTCACTTAATATGTTCCATAATTTTGGTCTAGACACTTTATCAAAGGCCTTCTTATAATCTATAAAGAGGATGTGCGTCTCTAAGTTGAATTCTCTTATTACTTGAGTTATTCATGCACTTCCAGGAGCAGACACAAATTGCTCTCTCTTTAAATCTGTCGTCAGTAAGAACAGTTGAATGTGAACTAACTTGTATCAAATTGGAATAGCTACATGTTTTTAGGGCTCGTTGAGATGATAAATACTCGTGCAACGGCGGGTACTGAGCTAGTAGTGAGTTGCAGTAAATTAGTTGAGGATCCATTTTGCGCGTGTGAACATGTGTAAGCAAGTGCGTGGGCGTGGCCGGCGTATTGATCTCATGCCGCTACCCGACACTCTTTTGTTTTAATTCAATTACATCACAACTTTTTACAGTTCACTTTCCACTCACCTCCATTTTTATGTAATTCCATACTGAGGTTGTTCTCGAGAAAATATGTTTTACAATCTTCACCCAGCCTACTTAGCAGACCATGACCAATATACGGGGTGAAACATAAATATGGCTATACGTTTGATCGCGTTGTGTTACCATTACAGGAAATATGAAATTACCGTTGGAAAGGCAATTATTCAAATTACAACAATGGAATAAAACAAAACAGTGTAGAACTTACGGAGTTTCGCCATGAATGTTGTTAATGTTAACCTTCCAAAATTTCAGTGACCGGCACTAATGAGGGTTTTGCCGGCATATCGCCTTTGTTCAATGATCTCTCCATTAGGAACGGCTTGAGCAGATAGATTTATGACAGCTTGCAAGAAAATATGTTAATACTTACCCCAATGTGTACCTTTGTCATCTCCAGGGCTACAACCCTCCGGGGGTTTTCACTAATTTGTTTTATCTTTGCCTGCTCTTGCCTTCTCTCCCATTATTTCAAGTTCCCGTCTCCTTTTGTTATAAATCCTTCCTTTTAACATTATTAATGGCGTGCGTGCCCCAACCACCTTGTACACTGGACTTTCAGTGCGTCCATTTTATCAACTAAATTATATAACTCATATTTAGTACCTCTACGTGTTTTCCATCCATGATGACCGTTACGGGGGCTTTTAAGTCCAAATTGTCTCATAATAGTCTCCGCTTCTTTAGAAAGTTGGTAGACCTGTTTAATTTCCATTGTTGTGAAAGTGTGAATTGAATGTAAGCATAGATTTTAATTTGAAATAACAGCAGACAGACGCTGCCCGTCAATTTGAAATTAAATATGGAGTCAATTAGTTCTGGTTAAACCGATACATTTTCCAGAACTTTCTCAGCCAGTGATTACGGTACGCAGAGGTGTTAGAGGGACGGACCTTCAGCTTTACGACCGAGTAATGACCGGTCTTACGTAACAAGGTGCGCCGATTGAATTTCAATTTTTCACCACACGTTCCGCACCTCTCTGTGTCCGTCTGCTGTCACGTGACACACAAAGACTTTTTTTTTTTTTTTTTTGACTGTGAATGAGCCATTGTAGGACTTCGCGAAGTACTTAGAGGCCTCTCATTTTACTCAATATGCCCTTCATTTCTTTTTTTACTATGGGCTTTCTTTACAAATGAGAGAAATTTTTAGTAGGTGGTAGAATTCAAATACCCAGGAACAATAATCACAAATAGGAATGAGATGCACAAAGAAATTAAACATAGGCTCAATTCTGGAAATGTACACAGAATTGAATATCTCAAAAAACTCTACAAAAAAGTCCGCGACAGCATATGTTTATCTTTCACAGATAACTCACAATAACCATTTTTGTCTTTCATTGATGCCAAGATGACCGAGACAAGTAGATTCCCGGGCAAGCATAACAGCGCACGGCGGAATTCTTTTACAGATAATACACAATAACGAATTTTGTCTTTAAGCACATTTATGCCAAGAAGATCGGGATAAGTAGATTCCTGGGCAACGCCGGATAATCAGCACGGGGTATCTAAAAATAATTACGATATATATTTATAGTCTAATTATTTTACCTTTTCAACTGAACATAAAAACATTAATTTTCATTTATTTAGGCGTATCAGCGCACACCGGGTGTTAGATAGTTGTACGTCCATGCATAGTAATTCTGCCCGAGGGCAGGTCCTTCACTGCAATCATAGCATTTCCAAGGGAATTGTAGGTGTGGTGGCTTCCCGTTGCTTTCCACACCGGTGAAGGATGATGATGATGATGATAATGATGGTGATGACCATATGATTTCGGGGACCGTTTGGGCCTTAAAGTTTACCTGACATTTGTCTTACAGGTGAGGAAAAACCCCGATAAAAACCTCACCCAGAAAAACTGACCCGACCGGGGATCGAATCCGGGCCCGCTGCGTGACAAGGCAGCACACTATCTCGAGACCACAGCGGTGGGCACTGTAGTTGTATATACAGATCATGCGATATGAATTACACATTTTTGAAGCGCTAAATATTTATTTTTGTAGTGAAAAGTGTGGCACAGCAGTAGTAACATGAAATAATAGTAGTTAAGGCGATACCTGTAGCGAGATGTTGAGTCGGTCGCCCGCAGCGCGGCGCCCAAGCATGTTATTAACCATTCAATTAGCTCTCTACAAGGCGATCGGTAAATTAGAGACCTGCGTGACCGGCAGTTTGACATGATGGTTTGAGAACGTCCATTATCTGTATATTAGAGTTGGTCTTAACTCCGCCTCTCCGATCCAGTGATACATTCGTTGCCTCGGACCCAGACGGCCCGAGTTCGAAGCTCGGTCGCACAAGTTTCATGGCTGAGGGTTGTTTTCCTCAACTGTAAGATAAATGTCGGGACACTTTAAGGGCCTGAAGAGTCCCTGAACATCATCTGTCGATAACAAGAATACATTATCTTAAATGTTATAGTTGACCCTTGCATTGTGCTGATCACTTATCCAGCGAGACCCTCCATGCCCTAGAGGTTCATGATCGCGTAGATATAAGCTCTCCATACATCCCTATCCTGAGCTAATGCTTTCCAATCATCCCTTGTATAATCTACATCTCTCAAATCATAGTTAATGTTATTCTCCCACCTCATTCTTGGTATACCAACTGGGCTTTTCCCTCTGATTTTCCTACAAGAAGCTTCCATGCACGTCTTTCATTCCCTATACGTGCCACATGTCCTATCCATCGCAGTCTACGTTACTCAACTGTTTTTATTATATCTGGCTTCCTGTAAAGAGTATGTAATTCATTGTTATGCAGTGTTCTCCATTCGCCTGTCTGTTCATTTCTCTTTGGTCCAAAAATCTTCCTAAGAACTTTATTCTCAAATACTTGTACTCTCCTTTCCTCCCTTAAAGTAAGAGTCCATGTTTCACATCCATATAATGTAACTGGTAGAATAATAGTTTTATATATTTTCAGTTTAATGTTTTTTTGAGAGAACTTGGGACATCAAGAGTGTCTGCAATACATAATAGCACGCATTTCCAGAATTGAGCCTATGTTTAATTTCTTTGTGCATCTCATTCCTATTTGTGATTATTTCAAATCATAGTTAGTTATTGTCCCACCTCATATTTGACATACCTACTGGATGCTTTCCATCTGTTTTGCTATAAGAAGTTTAAATGCCTCTCTTCCATTCCGCACTTCCCTCAAATAATGGTTAGTAATATTCTAACATCTCATACTTTGTGTAACTAGGTGGTGTTTTCCCTCTGGCTTTCCTACAAGAAGCTTCCATGCTAGTCTTTCATTCCCCATACATGCAACATGTCCTGCCCATCGCAGTCTACGAGACTTAACTGTTCTTATTATATCTGGCTTCCTATAAAGACCATGTAGTTCATTGTTATGCAGTCTTCTCTGTTTCTCTCTCGTTGCTATAAAAATGTTTGTAAAAACTTTGCTCTCAAATAACTCATAACAATTTCTGCTCCCTAGAAGTAAGACGAACCCGCACTTGCTGCAGTTGGTATTACGTCACAAATGACGTGTTGATGTAATTTGTAGCGCCGTTAAAAAAGATGATTGAGAAACAATTTATGTTGGTAAGATGTGCGGTTCAACAGAAGGTAGAATTAAGCCTCATCAATTCAACGAGCTGAACTATGCATTAGACCACACATTAACGCGATCGGTTTTAAACGCTTCCAACATTCCGAGAAGAATTCCATCGCCCGGAGCCTCTGATCACAACTTGGCTCTCAAATTTGAATACTTAATGTTATTCATTTCCTGGCGAAACGCAGTACCTCGTTACCTCGTTACAGTTAACAGAACCTCTTATGGAACCCGTACACTGGTCCCTATCCTCAGATCGTATCGCCTCCTTAATACAGGGTGCGGCATAGACGATTCCATAATCAGGAGAAATATATGCGCTACTAACTGTTGTTGTTTTGCGACGATTTTTTCATCAGCGGCTTTCAGCGTCGTCGGAAGTTAAAGTTGCCCCCTTTTTTAGATAATGGATTTTTTTTGGAACCAAACTTGGCGTATATAGGAATCAGATATAAAAAAATGAGTTTGTTAACCAGCAAAATCGGAACAAAGGGAACTTGAAATTAAAATTTAAATATCGATCTAGCGGTCGTGAAATGTTGCATCTGTACAACGAAACTCGATATATGCTATTGAAATGAAACTAAAAACTTATTTTCAAAAATTTGGCCAAATTTGACCTTCAACCCTTAAATTGGCAAAACACAAATTTCTTCTGTTAGTTATTTGAATGTGGCGGACCGCAGTGAAAACGGAATATTGTGTAACTGTTATTATTAGATATATTGTATAATTAGACACACATTTAAATGATATATTTTTGTTCGATTTCTTCTGATTTATTTAAAATATTAAATTAATTAAACCAACTGATGTGTCCAAAAGGATACATGACGAATTTAAGGGTTAAGTAGCTAAGGGTTTATCTGATATCGAAAATTTGAAGATGTCTGGAGCATGAGTCATGTCCTAACACTTAGGCCTATCTTCCGTAAACCAGCAAAATGAGACCATAAATTCGAATTCCTGAGGAATTGGCTTAGTTGTCCAAGATCCTGTGTGACGGACTGTCTCTAATAATATTATAGCCTAATGATATTGCGAAAAGAATAATACAATCCATTATTGGAACTGTGTTACAATAACAGTATTGGAAAACGTTAAAAATCTCTCTAATAAAACGATAAACGTCAAGAAAATAGTCAAGTTTTTTTTTAAATTAGTAACATTAAAATAAATATGTTCTGTGCGGATGTAAAAAGGACGGCCGAGTGGAGAATGCTGAATTTGTAGTGAAAGACCTGCTCTTGCGCAGAACAATGTGTACGCCCTATGTATTTAATTTAAAACCTCCATATTTTGAAAGTTTATAGGGTCTACCTCTTTATCGTTAAACTGAAAATACATCTTTTTTCTTCTTCTTCTTCCTTTCTTCTGATAGACCTAGTGGTCTGTTACGGTCTCAATCCAACGTTTGAAGGGTCTGCCCAAAGGTCTCTTGCCTGGTGGCTGGTAATTTAAGATCTGACGTGGTATTCTTGTTCTGCTCATTCTTCGTACGTGACATTTCCAGTTGTTTCTGTATTTTTGTACATATTCCATGACTGATTCTGTTTGTAATTCTTTGAGAATGTCAGAATTGCTTTTATGGTCTGTTCTTGAGTAACCTGCAGTACGTCTCATAAATTTCATTTCTGCCGCAGTTAGTCTTTGTTCATCTACACTGCTGAAAATATATAAAACTATTATTCTACCAGTTATATTATATGGATGTGAAACATGGACTCTTACTTTAAGGGAGGAAAGGAGATTACGAATATTTGAGAATAAAGTTATTGGGAACATTTTTGCGCCAAAGAGAGATGAACAGACAGGTGAATGGAGAAGACTTCATAACAATGAACTACATGGTCTTTATAGGAAGCCAGATATAATCCGTGTGACCTTGAACCTACGGGTTCATAGTGCAGTGAGTTAGTTATATCCCTTTATACTCGATGGCGATAGGCGTTACTGCTGGCCTCACATTCACATCAGTATATTATTAACTGTATTGACAAGTGGATGACAGGCGCGTCAGAGAGTTAAGTAGGTGCTGATAACCTGTCTTAATTAAACACAAGGCATTTCGCTCCTCAAGGTTGATGGCAAGATAACACACCCTGTATTTAACACACCTAACTTTCTAATCACAACTAATTCCCCTTCCTTCTCTCCTTCAGCTGTAGCTGTCTCCCTCAACCTCCTCCCCATTCTGCCGTCTCTCTACCGCCTTCATTAAAATTTGAAAAAAGGAATTACTTCTATACAGTATATAGCGGTGCTACGCCTAAATAAATTATATATATATATATATATATATATATATGAATATGAAAGTTTTCTTGGATTTTCCGCGTCTTGGATTCAAGTTCGGCCTCTGGCCACTGATTTCGACGTTTCGGCATGATCCCACATGTCATTATCAAGGAATGATAAGTTCGAGTCACAGGTTTAGGTCTTATATAATTAAACAAATAGAGTTTTCGCTGTGGTCCGTTTCCGAAGACGTACACCCATCCAAGGTTTAGTTCTTATGTAGTTAAACACCTTCAGTTTTCAGTGAGGTCCGTTTCCGAAGCCGTACACTCATCCAAGCTGCAATATAACATTATATAGGCATATATATATATATATATATATATATATATATATATATATATATATATATTGTTTTAATGCCCCTAGTTTTTACCATTTTAGATATTTCTGGTTTCTCTCCTGACAATAGCGTAATTGTAACACACTTCTGAGGTTGGGGAACCTGGAAGGCGAGGTTACGTTGCCCCTATGATATGATGGGTGATGATGATGATGATAGTGGTGCGCCAGGAGAGTCCTTATTCCTAAACTTAATCAAGGATGAATATGAATGATGATGATTGCGATGACCATATGAATTCGGGGACCGTTTGGGCCTTAAGGTTTTCCTGACATTTGTCTTACAGGTGAGGAAAAACCCCGATAAAAACCTCACCCAGGAAAACTGTCCCGACCGGAGATCGAACCCGGGCCCGCTGCGTGACAAGGCAACACGCTACCTCGAGATCGCAGCGGATTTATTAAATGTTAATTAAATTGTATGGTATGTGCTGAGACGAACCAAACATGGCGGTTGCTAGGCAGTTTTTAATTTCGCATTTCAGGTAAACCTCCACTTGTAATTGTCGGATTTCGCATGTTTCTTAATAATACCTACCTCAGTTTTTTTAATAACATATACTTAAAATTAAAATATAAAATTATGGAATATTCACCTGAAAGGTCCGTCTCCTCAACTTAATTAATTATTTAACTGTAGCGCTTTCGGGACTTGTCCCATCATCGGCAGGATTCAAAACTGGTGTTTCACTGAAGATCTGGTAGAGGGGGTTACATGTATTGGGTTCGTTTTCGTTTATCAGATTGTCGTCGTTGTGAGCTGCTTTCATGATTTCCATCTCTTCGAGTACGTTTATCTTCGCTGGATTATTTTCTCTGTGCATTACTGTTAGGGTGTTTTCAATATTTAACATGCGATGTCCTTCATGGATAACGTGTTTTGCATAGCTTGATTTTCCTTCTGCGTGAATGAAGTCTCGAAAATGTTCTTTAAATCTGATGTTAAAACTTCTGTTTGTTCTTCCTATATAAAATTTGTTGCAGTCCTTACATGTCAAGTAATAAACTCCTTTGCTATTGAAAATGTTATTTTCTTCAATGTTATTGTTTACTATGTTGTTTAATTTATTAGTTCTGTATGCTATTTTTACGTTTTTATCGGCTTTCTTTAGTGTGGTTGATAGGATATACTGAGTTTCGTTCTGAAACATCGAAAATTGTGACCGTTAGAGCGATTTTAAAGTTTCACTTCATTGAACTCCTACACCTAATGGTTTTAGAGGGTCCAATAATGAATCTAAACCATCGAGGGACCCACTCAAACACCACAAAACATTTCTTCAAAATCGGTCCAGTCGTTTAGGAGGAGTTTAGTGACAAACACACGTACAGAAGAAAGGGACATGTGGCAGGTGACTAGAGCAGAGAGGACAAGAACAAGACAAATTGTGAGAAGGACGGAGAATTTTCTTGGCGACAGAAGAAAGCTACGAAAACAAATACAGTGATGTTGATCGACACCGGGATTTGAAGTGGAGACGCCTGAAGCTGAGTCGCGTGAACCTGTTATTACTGATTGATGAACGCACAGTGCTGAGTGCACCTGCACTTGTAAAGATATCATCTGTTCCCATTGACAGCGGCAACCCGCCCTGCACCACTCGAGCAATTAAAACCTAATTACATATCACAGTGAAATACCGACTGACAGCTACTAGACCGACCTCAACACATTCTTCTCGGTATTTTAGCGAATTCCGTAGAAATGAAACTATTGAGGTAGTTCTCTTCAAATTATCAGGACCAATATTTATGCATATTATAGCTACCTAGTCCACCGCTGTGGTCTCGAGGTAGCGTGCTGCCTTGTCACGCAGCGGGCCCGGGTTCGATCCCCGGTCGGGGCAGTTTTTGTGGGTGAGGTTTTTATCGGGGTTTTTCCTCACCTGTAAGACAAATGTCAGGAAAACTTTAAGGCCCAAACGGTCCCCGAAATCATATGACCATCATCATCATCACCATCATCCTTCACCGGTGTGGAAAGCAACGGGAAGCTACCACACCTACACAATTCCCTAGTAAAGCTGCAAGCATAGCATGAAAATGCTGGGATTGCAGTGAAGGACCTGCCTTCGGGCAGAATTACTATGGATGGGTAGCTACCTATCTATACAGGGTGATTCACAATAAGTATTTCATACTTCTATGGTTGTAGAGGGGACTTAGTAGATAAAGTTTTGATATGGAACCCCTGTCCGGAAACGTATCATTTTTAAGTGAAATAAGTTTGAAGATCGGAACACAATGGGGTGATATCGTGTGTTACAGAATAAGTATTACACACTTCTAGGGGTTGTACTACAAGTGTGGTTCCACGTGTTGTTCGTTGCACAAAGTGTACCTGCGACGCATGTTTTCATACACACGTCCCACAAGACCTGGTGTGTGCTCAATAATTTCTGCTGCCACCAGAATTCATGCAAGAATATCTTCCTCCGACTCCACAGGTGTAGTACAACCCCTAGAAGTGTGTAATACTTATTCTGTAACACAAGACACACGATATCAGCCCATTGTGTTTCCATCTTCAAACTTATTTTACATGAAAATGGTACGTTTCCGGACATGGGTTCCTTATCAAAACTTTATGTACTAAGTCCCTGCTACAACCCACAGAAGTCTGTAATACTTATTCTGAAACACAAGACACACGATATAAGCCCATTGTGTTTCCATCTTCAAACATATTTACATGAAAATGGTACGTTTCCGGACATGGGTTCCTTATCAAAACTTTATGTACTAAGTCCCTGCTACAACCCACAGAAGTCTGTAATACTTATTCTGAAACACAAGACACACGATATAAGCCCATTGTGTTTCCATCTTCAAACATATTTTACATGAAAATGGTACTTTCTGGACATGGGTTCCTTATCAAAACTTTATGTACTAAGTCCCTGCTACAACCCACAGAAGTCTGTAATACTTATTCTGAAACACACAAGACACACGATATAAGCCCATTGTGTTTCCATCTTAAACATATTTTACATGAAAATGGTACGTTTCCGGGCATGGGTTCCTTATCAAAACTTTATGTACTAAGTCCCTGCTACAACCCCTAGAAGTCTGTAATACTTATTGTGAACCACCCTGTATGTTTTGTACTTTCGCCTGCCGTAATTGAATAATAATGAAAGGTTGTACTCTTGCAGCAGGTGGCGACGCCGACGGTGGTGAAGAAGATCCTCAGGTTCAAGCAGGAGAACCCTGGTATGTTCGCCTGGGAGATACGTGACCAGCTGCTATCACAGAGGATATGTGACCCGCATTCCATACCCAGCGTCAGTTCTGTCAACAGGATCCTGAGGAACAGCGGCGCGTGGACAGAGGCCGACTTGGTGTCTGCCTGCCCGGCGGGACCCAGTTCTGCACAACATTCTCCAGGTATTAAAAGCTATAGCTCTTCCCGGCTAAGTTCCAGTTGTGATGTGAACAAAGCAGATGTATGACTGCATTTTCATTGGTCAAATAACGATGTTACCTTTAAGCGTGTAAGAAAATATAGTTCAGTCTCTAACATTCGAAATTAAGGGAATAAAATATGTAGGGCCTATTACTTAGCACATGTTTCTATGTAAGTTATATGGGAGAATCTTAAAATATATAATTACAATTTTCATCATCAACAATCACGGATTAAGCCCATGTGACTTGTTCCGGTATCATAGATTCTCATTGAAAAAGTTGAATCCATTTCTTTTTGGTCTACCAACATTCCTGTCTCCTCTTGGTTTGTAATTAAGTATAATTTTTGGAATCAGATCATCTTTCATTGCTTGAACATGTTCTTTACATTTTTTTTTCTAGATTCTTTTATTTTATCTAAAAGTTTCATTACAATTTTAATACATTAAATAAGCATTGTTTTATTCTTACGCATGCGTAATGTATTATACGCTGGAATTTCAGTTATTTAAAATGGCCGCTTCTGTATTATAAGACAATGCAAAGGAAGGCATTTGAGGAGCGAAACTAAACAAATGTTTTGAATATTATCAAACAGTTTAGTGAATAAATAGTACATAAACAATTGACGGTGTGGTAGAAATATCAGCACAATTTACAAGTGAGTCAGTATAGAGCATAAATTTTGCTCGTAATGAAATTGTGTCTATCGACATCATACAGGGTGAAAATTATTTAAACCGACAAACTCTGGGAGGTTGTAGGGGACACCAAAACAAATGTTCTTCCCTAATGGCATTTTTTCCCATGAGGATTATTTAAACCGGTAGAGGGTGTATTACGCTCTTCAGTTGTCATGACTGCAACTGCTGTTGATGGTAGGAATTGTTTTGTCCACCAGTGTAGTAGTGAATTGTATCTGTTTACTAATGCAGCGATACACCTGGAGTGAGTACACTGATATGTGCGGGCCGGTGTTGTTGGGGACTGTTTAATTGGGACATATATCCTACCTAGGCCATTAAATGGCAGACACTATTACAATTTTCTCGCCAGAGCATTGCCAGGATTGCTGGAAGACGTCCCGCTCCCTACAAGACAACGCATGTGGTTCCAACATGACGGGGCCCCGGCACATTTCAGTCGTCGTGTGCGTCGATTCTTGAACCAACGATTTTCAGAAAAGTTGATTGGCAGAGATGGTCCTGTACCATGGCCTGCTCGATCCCCATATATGACCCCTTTGGATTTTTTTGTGTGGGGAGAGATGCGCAACCTTGTTTACGCAAGTCCTGTTGCATCAGAAAAGGATCTGGTTGCCCGGATAGTAGCAGCAGCAGTAGCAATTAACGATACTCCTGGAGTTTTTGCCCGTGTTAGACAGAACATGATCCGCCGGTGTAACCTTTGTTTACATGTCAATGGAGGCATTTTTGAACCTCTACTGTAATTTAAGTAATTGCGTTGTGTTAATGTGTTGTCTCTTGGTAATAAAAAATACAGAAGTGTTTGTTGGTTTCATTAATTTGCCGCTAGAGAAATCTCCCTCTATCGGTTTAAATAATCCTCATAGGAAAAAATGGCATTAGGGGAAAATATTTGTTTTGGTGTCCCCTACAACCTCCCAGAGTTTGTAGGTTTCAATAATTTTCACCCTGTATAATTAGCGCAATCGTCTGATTAGGTAGACCCATTTTTTTTAGGGTACGCTAAAATGTTCCTATAGATTAGATGATAAAATTATAAAAAATTGTTGTAGTTGCAGATATTTTCATTATCCTTGTAAACTTTTATTTTAAGGGGGGTAGAATAAGTTGGAATATATCTAGTTTACAATTATCAATAATTGTGGCGTCATAAATAAACAAGAAATGGGGCAAGTTCTTAATTAGTCTATTGTCTTGTATTCAGCTGTGAAGTACGATGTTGAAACAATAAGCCTAGGCTATAATCTACACAGGATCTCTTTCTTTTCTAAAACCATGTTGGACCTCAGATAATAAATAATATTATATTCCAAGCTTAAATTTTATAACAATTGTTTAATAAACTAATTCCACATAATTATCAAATTGTTTTCTATTTACGAGTTATTTTATTACTAAATTTAATAGTTTTTACTCCCATTAAATTCCACTCATCATAAAATGTAACAAGCCCTCTAATACATGGATTTTGATAGAATAAGTGGTTCTTGAACGGATATTTGTGGCTGTGTAATTTTTGAAAAAGTAAAATAGACGCTGACATCTGCTCTACCCCAAGGCCAACAGACCGCTGCCTGGTTTCTGCAACATGTTATAACTGCTTGATAAACATCTCTGTGTCTTCCCCAGGGCTTACACTCACACCCTTCATTACAATTCAATTTATATTAATTAAAACACTGTATTTATGATATCATACATTCTTAGCAAAGCGTTTGTACCAAAGAGAGATGAACAGGCTGATAAAACAGAGAGCTACATTCTTAGCAAAGTGTTTGTACCAAAGAGAGATGAACAGGCAGATAAAACAGAGAGCTACATGGTCTTTATAGCAAGCCATGCACACGTTCAAGCCACTCAAATGAAATGTTTAAGATCCGTAAAAGGATGTACACGCGTGGATAGATTACACAAGGAATCAATAAGAAATGAACTGGAGATATTTTCAATAGTTGATAAACTAGAAGAGCACAAATACCAATGGAAAGAACATTTACACAGAATGGACAATATAAGATTACCCAAAAAGATCAACACCTACAAACCGCAAGGAAAAAGATCTTTGGGACGACCAAGGAGACGATGGACTTGAGACCGGAACAGGTCGGATTGACCTAATCTTGGAAAGGAAAAAGAAGAAGATACATAAAGATAGGCTAATACTGAAGTCCCGTAGACTGGGATGGGCAGGACATGTGGCACGAATGGGGAATGAAAGACCTGCATGGAAGCTTCTTGTAGCAAAATCAGAGGGAAACGCCCAGTTGATAGACCAAGAATGAGGTGGAAGAAAAACATTACAATGATTTGAGAAAAGTAGATTATACAGGGGATGATTGTAAAACATTAGCTTAGGATAGGGATGTATGGAGAGCTTAGTCCGCGCGGCCATGAACCTACGGGTTCGATAAAGCCAGTGAGTTAGTTAGTTTTATTTATTATACTTGTCGGCCGCGGTGGTATAGAGGTTACGCTCCTTGCCTCTAGTCCCGAAGGTTGCGGGTTCAAACCCGACCTAGGCCGATGGATTTTTAGGTTGGAGAATCCAAGGGACGAGTCTTCTGGGAGGGACTTCAAAGCCGTGCGTCCCGAGTCTCACGATTTTCTTCTTCTTCTTCTTCTTCTTCTTCGGCTTTCCCCCACTTATAGGTTTGCCGTCTTCAGTTTCCATTTATCTCTATCATTCCAATCTCCCTCTTCCAAATTCCTATCATCCATTATAGCATCTTGGTCTGCCACGTTTAATTCTTCCAGGGGGTGACCATTGGTATATATTTTTTTTGCCATCTTTCATTTTCCATTCTTTGTACATGGCCGTACCATTTAAGCGTTTGATTTTCAATCCTCTTAACAACAGATGTGGTGACATTCATTTCTCTCCAAAGGAATTCATTTCTTATTTTATCCTGTCTTGTTTTTTTGGAGGCTTCTTCTAAAATAATCAAATTCAACTGTTCTAATTTTATTCTTTTGTAATTCCGTCAAAGACCAAGTTTTACTTCCATATGACAAAATATTTTGTATTATGCTCTTATCAATTTTCATCTTACTTTCCTTTGTAATATTTTTATTCCAAATTATTCCATTCACGATTTTCAGGACCTTAAAAGAACCTTAACACTAAATTAGCTCATCCGAGAAAAAATTAATTTTTGTTTCTCTTCTATTTATACCTAAGTTGACTATAGGTATATATTTAAGGCGATGAGCTAACCACTTGTCACTCGCTGACATTTGTAAGGCAGTAAGCGTAAGTAGGCCTAAATATTTCGATTAAGTAATACAGCTGAGATGTCCTCTCTGTGGATGGAAGTGTGTACACTGACGTAACTAACTCACTTGCACTATCGAACCCGTAGGTTCATGGCCGCGCGGACATAAGCTCTCCATATATCCCTATCCTGAGTTAATGTTTTTCATTCATCTCTGTATAATCTACTTCCCTCAAATCATAGTTAATGTTATTCCCCCACCTCATCCTTGGCCTACCAACTGGGTGTTTTCCCTCTGGTTTATCTACAAGGAACTTCAAAATTAAATAGTAGAGGAGGTAGTGCATCTCCTTGCTTCAACTTATTGTGGGTTTTAAAAGAATCCGAAAACTGTTTGCCTACACGCACCCTACTCTTTGTGCCATTTTAGACACATTCGTATAAGTCTAACTAACTTTTTAGGAATTCGAACTCCAGCAGGATACTATATAACTTCTCCCTCTTAATTGAATCATATGCTTTTTTTGAAGTCTACATATAGTTGATGTACAGTACCATTATATTCCCATTTATTTCTAAAATCTGTCTTATACTAAAAATCTGATCCATTGTAGACCTGTTTCTTCTAAATCCACATTGATGATCTCCTAGAATATCACACTTCTATGTGTGAACATATATTTAGTTTTATTGTTGTTTACTTCCAGTCCCAATTTCTTAATGTTACTCAATAGTGTGTGCGTGTGTTGGCCTTTATTATCGCCTAATAATACTACATCAATAGCATAAACTAACAGCTTATTAATACCATTGAGTTGTGCACCTTCTGCATCCTGTACACAACCCGCTATGAAGTAAAAAGCTGTTCAGAATGCAAAGCTCAGTGGAATGTCGGGAGATAAAAATATGATTGACAAAATATTAGTAGTTAAAATGTTTTAAAGCGTTGTGTCGCGTGAACACAATCTGTGTTCGTGTTTGGACGCAGCAGGTGTGTCAATTGTCAACCTCATTATCATACTGCTATTGGTTAATTAACCGCGCTAAGCGGATTCCTGTTAAATTATCAATTTAAAAAACTTTGGTTAAATTTCGCATCACTACTCTAGTCACGTGATCATCAGCTGTCTTCATTTAAATACCAACCTCGTCTTGTCACGTGTCGTAAGGCAACACTGCTTTGTAGAGATCTGTGCACTGGTTCTAGTCCCCACGGGACTCTTGTAGAACTTGAGTTAACAAGACTAAAAGTGTATAAAACACTGGCTCTTCCAACTCTTTTGTATGGTAGCGAAGTATGGATGTTGAAACAGAAGGATATACAGAGACTTAGGGTCGAATCTTTGAACGCATTAGACCGTAAAAGGCGTTCTCTGCTGAGAAAGTTTTATCCTAATACGATTTTGCTTACTCAGAAATCTATTCATGCGATAATAATTGTTGAAATTCATAAGCTACCTGACGAGGTAACCTAAGATCATAGCTTAAGATAGAAACTTATCGTGAGAATCCCGAAGGGAACCGATGGTAACCAATGTAGTTTGAAACCTTGCCGCTTTATCCAAGATGTCGGACCTTGAAGACTTCGATCATGTTTCGGTATACGCGGAGAGGAGGAATTTGATAGAGTCTATCAAAGAATTCAACTGGAAGAACAGGAGAATCGGCGTAATATTGCGCGATACAGACATCGTTGTATACGGTATTATTTGCGGGACGCAAGTGTAAATGCGTTCCTCTATAGCAGACGAAAATAACGGAAGTGGTTTTATCGCTGAGAATTCTGGGTAATTTCTTGCCAATATTACGAAAACGACGACTTTCATGCATGACCAGTTAGTGGGTCGCTGCACTTGCTCACGGTGAGTCAGCTCACCGGTGATTGGAAGTAATTTGAGTAGAGACTAATGTATTTGCATGCGACCCTTAGATCTGCTGAAATGAGATACCTTCGGAGGACTGCAGGATACACACTACTAGATCACAAAAAAATGAAGTCATCTTAGAAGAATTACACATGGAACCTTTAGAAAACAAAATTTCTGATTATAAGTCAAGATGGATGCAACATGTTCATCGAATGGAAAATCACAGGATACGCAAACAAATGTTAAGATATCAACCTGCAGGAAGAAGAAGACCAGGACGTCCACTCAAAAGACTTCTGGATGGCGTTTCTCTTGAGGCCGAAACAGGTCAACAAATTACCTAAATTCGTGAATGTCCTATGATGATGAACAACTTGAGTTAGTACTGGGATGCATATTATATACATGTGACAATGAAAAAGTCAGACATCTTAGCCAAAAAAAAAAAAAGTATAGTGAACTCAGTATTTTAGTTTCCAGGCGGCAACAAAGACAACTGTTTTCCTCTGGTTTAAAAAAATACATTGTTACTGTCAGTAGAGCCGGGGAGTGTGTTGTTAGAGCTTCTAAGACGCCGCTCCAATCACCAAAAACTGAAAACAGTTCTCTGCCAATAACGTCTTCACATTTTTAAATGACTTTTCATGTCAACTCCACGTGGATATAATTATCTCAACAGCGCTGCAACTCTTGGCTCTTGAAGTTTTATTAGAATATATTATGTTAGTGCCAGTGAATAAAACGTGACAACGCCGCTTGATATTCTAAATACCTATCCGTGCAAAATAGACCTACCTAACCACAAAGCAAAGCGTCTGTAAACTAAAATACTGCGTCCACTCTACAACAATCTTACAGATTAACAATAACAAATTATAATTCCATTCTCCAAAACTGATCTTAGAATAATCATACAAAACTCACTGTGAAAGAACAACTAAACACTGGAACTGTATCCTGGAAAATAAATGTCTCATTCCTGATGCCCCACGAATAAAAGCTGTTGACCTCTTCAGACTGTGATAGAATGATTGGATGAAACTTTTTTCTTATAATAATATTGTTTAATCTTTCTTGTTTCTTCAAATTCTGGATTAGGAGCATTTATGGGGTTGGATATTAATTTACTTTGATTTATTCCCCTCACGACAAATGACCTAAATAACATCTGGCATTCGTCATGTTATTGTGAATGTGTGTGTGAATAGTGTGTTTCGTTTTAATGTTGTGTTGTCTCGGAAGTGGTCCTGACATTGAGCTGATCACTCATTCAGGGAGGTGATGTCACTGTAAGGCCCGGACGACGTGAGACATGTAAATGTTAGTTGGTAGGTGTCCTATGTGCTGCACGTAACACTGAAGTCATCAGCAACCTCGCTCTCCAGTAGTTTTGAAGTTTTGGAAGTTTCTTTTTACGGCCTGCAACAGTTATTGAGGTGTTCGTCATCATTTGAATGGTTGCATCTTGGTGTAGACAATATGTTGATCTTGTGCAAGTGTTTACCTGTAGTTAATATGAAATGCACATCTGCTGTCTTCCGTGGAAGTTTTGTTTTGGAGTTGGTGTTGTGAAGGAGGCATTCACATTTCTTGTTATTTGTGGATGATTGAAACCTGTTGTTGTCAATGTTCTTGGTCTTTTTATTCTATGTGTCTTTGGCAGAAATATAAGATCCATCCATAGTAATACTGCCCGAGGCAATCATAGCACTTTAATGCTACGGTTGCAGCTTTACTAGGGAATTGTAGGTGTGGTAGCTTCCCGTTGCTTTCCACACCGCTGAAGGAAGATGATGATGATGATGATGATGATAAGGATGATGGTGATGGCCATATGATTTCGGGTACCGTTTGGGCCTTGAAGTTTTCCTGACATTTGTCTTACAGGTGAGGAAAAAACCCGATAAAAACCTCACCCTGAAAAATTACCCCCACCGTGGATCGAACCCGGGCCCGCTGCTTGACAAGGCAGCACGCTACCTCGAGACCACAGCGGTGGACAAAAATAAGATATAGATGTAAATATACCTAACAGGTGAGAGGTTAAAGTAAGGTGGGGAAGAAGAAGAAGAAATTTTACTTCGGAATTTTTAAACACTGATAAAACATGAATTTGTGTAACAGGTGAAGAAAATTAACAAATGAATGCACCATGATGATCTTGAAGAAGATTTGCGGACTCTTGGCCGTGGTCTTGAGGCTCAAGACAACCCTTGAGGATGCCGGACGCAGTCTCTGGCGAAACGTCGGGGAATTTCAAGCCTCAAGACCACGGCCAACAGCCCGGAAATCTTCTTCAAAATCATCATACGAATTCCGGGCGTGAAAGCCTAAAGTCAATACAAATGAATGCATTGTTTGAGTGTGAAATTGTTTGCTTGCAGATTCCGTGATGCGGTCAGCTACCACCGTCTCGACGTACCAACACAAAACGGCGTCTCTGGTTGCCAACAGGATGGGGTTCTTTCCCCCTCACCGCAGTTACCTCAGGGCTACCAAACAGCAACACCAAGGCTACAGTTCTACCACCAGCGCATCGTCAGGAAGACTCGTGGCTTTCCAACAACTGCACGCAGTGGCCACCACTTCGACTCCCGCGAGCGTCATCTCCAGCAAGACCGGGATGAACCACCCGCAGTCCCCGTGGTCTGGCTTCATGGTGTCCTGCCGGCCCCACAACCCGTACCATCCGCGCTACGTGACGTCAGAAACCGCCTTCAGCAACGGGCACTTGTCAGCCGACGCTTACCTTCACAGCAACAGCAGCAGCATAGCAGGCAGCGAGGAGGACTCCATGGACAAGAGCGAGGAAGGAGAAGAGGAGGAAGACGACGAAGTGAAGGTTAACTCTGAGAAGACCAAGGAGCCCCAGCAACAGGAGAAGAAGCGCAACCCGTACTCGATAGAAGAGCTGTTGAAGAAACCAGACAACACCAGGAAGTCTCCAGGGAGTGTGTCTCTGCAGACGATGCTCCTGCAGCCGCCATGCGGGCTTCTAGTGGACAAGCCATGTACCTGCAGCCTGGTGTCGACAGCACAGCCCCCTGCAGACAAACCCACCGCTGAATGCAACACGTAGTACACAGGAGTGACGTCACGGGTCGCCATAACTAACTCTGCAGCTTCTTTTTCAAAACTGAAAAATGTCCAAAACATCACTTACTGATTGATTGTGGTCATATTTCTTTCCTTCAGTCCCAATGGTCGCGGGATCAAACCCGGCCGGGGTCGATGCATTTTTAGGATGAAAAAATCCGAAGAACAAGACTTCCGGGAGGGACTTTATACCGTGCGTTCCGAGTCTCAAGATTCTCAGGCTGGTAAAGGAACCTTACTTTAGTTGCCTCATCGAGGCGATATGCTAACCACATGTCACAGGTAAATAAGCGTAATTAAATTAGCTTGGTTAAGGAACTTCAGCTAGGGAGCACCTGTTTTCCCACGAGGGACGTATGGGGTATATACAAAAAAGAACCTTAAGCCTGAAAATGCCTCTAAGCATAAGTTTATCGACTATGTGCCATTCAAGAAATATGTTACTTCACTACTGAACGTCACTTGAGGCGCCATACTAACTCAGGGCATCTGTAGGGAAATAAGCGTAAACAATGAGACTGGTTAACCCTTAAATTCGTAATGATTCCTTTTGGATACATCAGTTGGTTTAATTAATTTAATATTTTCAATAAATCAGAAGAAAACGAACAAAAAGGAAGCACTTAAACGTGTGTCTAATTATACGATATTGCTATTAATAACAGTTACACGCGATTCCGTTTTCACTGCGGTCCGCCACATTCAAATATCTAACACAAGAAATTGGTGTTTTGCCAATTTAAGGGTTAAGAATCCCCAAAGGGGAGGGAGTCATGGGATGGATGGGTTGATGCTACAGCAGATCTTTGAGTGAATTCTTAAACAACGTATCTTTTGAGTTTATTGTAAATAATGATTGTTTTACATGTATTCATGGACCTTAGCTAGTGGACACCGAACATGAACCTGACAAAAATTACTGTTAAAGCTCCAGGGACGCTGTAATTTTTTTCTTCTTTCCGAACCAAACTCGACATATAATATTGAATTCAAATAATTAAGTTCGGGTTCGTTAACCACCAAAATAGGAACATTGGGAGTGGTGGTTAATCTGAGGTGAAAATGTAAAAACCGTTCTAGCGGCCAAACTGTTGCATTTTCGCAACGAACCTCAGTATATACCGTTAAAATAAAACGAGAAACGAATTCTCCACAAATCAGCGAAACACGACCGTTAAAATAGGGATTTACCTCAAATCTAAAATTGAACAATTGCTCTAAAAGCCGCCATCTTTGTTTTCGCACAATGTAACTGTATACATACCATTTAAATTATAAATTAAAGCTATATTCCATAAATCTGCAAAATCGGACGATAAATTCGACTTGGTGAGAAATTCGCTTAGTTTACGCAATTCCACTGCGACGGATTTTTTCAACATATTCCGTTGAAATTGGTGAATAGACCTAACCTATAGATGTTTACAGTAAATGAATTAAAATAGAAGTTTTGGAGATGTGAGTTTTTGCCATCTGAAGAAAATTGTAATGAAGTGGACATGTTCAGTTTTGAAAGAGAAGCTGCCCCTCGCTGTACAGTAGAACCCCCCCCCCACTTAACTTGTTGTTGCCCGTAGTCAGACATTTTAAATCAAAAATAGACATTACATTATGATACAATTGTGAAAAGTGGAGTTTTATTTAATAATTAACTCACTAGCATTGTAGAACCCGGAGGTTCGTGGCCGCGGTAACATAACATTTTCTGCATATTTAACAAGGGAACTGTTAGCCATTACACACCGAAACGAACCTTGAAATTTTTCTCACAGAAGAGTTGTGATGTACCAAGGCCGTGTTCAAAAAAAAAATATCTGCCATTTTTAACTGCAAGGTACAGAAATCGAAGCCAGAATCCAGCAAAGTCAACCCACTGTACGGAGCAGATGGTCTTCCTGCATGAGTAAGAGTGGAGTAGAGTGAGACGGGACAGCAGGTAGCGAGTGTTATCCAATCTACCAATTCAGGAGTTGTATTACTTCCCTGTAGTTTAAATGAGAGATTTGGCACTGGAGTTTAGTGCCTTGCAGTAAAAAAAACTCAAAGCGCGACAGGCCTAGAAGGCCCTTGACCTACCAGCCGGCTACTGGCCTCACATCCACATGTGTTAATCACAGTGGTACGCGATCATCGGACCAGCGTACTGGTGACATGTGTTCAGCATGTCTAGTCCCCCAGCCGTTATAACTGGTCTTCTCAACCTGGAGCCGCTACTTATTGTAGCTACACAAATGCCTCACGATGCTGGGTGGGCACCGGTCCCATACTGGCCGAAATACCATGAGAAAATGTCTTCCCCCGATGGGGACTCAACCAGCGCAAGTCCCATAGCTCTGCGCTAAGGCTTCTTGACTTAACCACTCCGCTACTGCGCGGGACCTTGCACTTAAAATAGCAGATTTTTTTTTTTGGACAAGGTACATCACAATGTTTCCCTGGAAGAATTTCTAGTTATGCAATGGTTGAGAGTTCCCTTGTTAAAAGTCAACTCGATGGTTTGACATGTCTAGAAGCTACTATACGGCTGCTGGTCTCACATCCACATGTGCTAATCACAGGATAGAGGGTCATACAGTCAGTATATGTCGAGTACATTAGTTGTTACAGTTGGTTTTCTCATCCTGGAGCCACTGCTTATTGTAGCTACCTTGTAAGTCCGATACTGACCGATGTTCTATAGAAGATTTTATTGCCCTTGGGGACTCGAACCAGCGCAAGTCCTGTTGCCTCAAACCTCTCGGCTGTCCTGAGCTAATATTTTCCAATTATAATCCATCTCTTTAAATTGATAATAAAATTACTGTTATTCTCCCACTTCATCCTGGGTCTGCCTACTGGCCGCTTGCGATCTGATCTCCCTTATAGTAGTTTCCTTGCTCCTTTTCCAATACCCATTTGTGCCACATGCCCTGGCTATCGCACTCTATGAGACTCCGCTGTTCTTATTAAATCCCTGTTTGGCGAAATGGCTGTGGTCCTGTTTTCTTGAAACTCAATGTCTCGTCTGCTACTGCGATAGACATCTTCAGGAGATTTTGCGTGCTCTCTTAGTCTGCAGCCGATAGTTGAGTTAACAGAGAGCACGCATTATCATCTGAAGATGTTTACCGCAGCAGTATACGAAACATCGAGTGACAATAAAATCGAACCACGGCCATTTAGCCCGGAAGACAAGCTAACAGCAATCAAGACACCGGCTGTGAAAGCATACAATTTTACATGTTCTTATTGTATCTGGTTTCGCATGAAGATCCTGCAGCCCACTGTTATAGCATTTGTTTTTAATCAAGTTGTATATTTAAATACAAAACGTAAAGTGTACACCCCTCACTCGCATAAGCTATTCCGAGGTAGGTTTTTTTAGCCCACGTATTTAAGTGTGACGTCATGTTGAAATCGTAAAACGCTTCATAAAGGAGAGCAGAAAGAGAAAAATGACGTAATATTACGATGCGAGATTGGGAAATAGTTTTTATAGAATCGAGGAAAATGTTTAAAAACCGAGCGATACCGAGGTTTTTATTTACCGAGATTCTGTACGTTGTACATTATTTTTTTGTGCGATCCATCCGTAGTAATTCTGCCCGAAGGCAGGTCCTTCGCTGCAATCATAGCATTTCTATGCTATGCTTGCAGCTTTACTAGGGAATTGTAGGTGTGGTAGCTTCCCGTTGCTTTCCACACCGGTCAAGGGTGATGATGATGATGATAAGGCTGATGATGATGGTGGCCATATGATTTCGGGGACCGTTTGGGCCTTAAAGTTTTCCTGACATTTGTCTTACAGGTGAGGCAAAACCCCGATAAAAACCTCACCCAGAAAGACTGTGCCGACCGGGAATCAAACCCGGGCCCGCTGCTTGACAAGGCAGCACGCTACCTCGAGACCACAGTGGTGGACTTTTGCGCGATGGTGTTTTCAAAACAATATATATATATATATATAATAGTAAAATGATATCTTTATTGGAAATATTTACGTTCATTATAAACAACTGACTAACGTTAACAGTCTGACCAATGTTTATTAGTTGAAACAACAGAAGGCCGTGAGACCAATTTAGTGATAAAATGGGGACATGTACGTATTTATTGTTTTATATTGTTTCAATTAAAGTTCAGTTAATTTAAAATGCAGTGATTTGTTTCGTATAATGTATATTAACACTACCTTTTGGATATATCTTGTATATACATTGTATGTAGTATACATAGAGGGCAGTGGTTTTACTTCCCACACGCGTGTTTGTAATATATAATATTACAGTATAGTTATTTAGGTTGGCAACCCCGAAATGTAGGAAGTTAAACTTTCAATCGTGGTCGCCATTGCTGTAAGTACGACAAAACGCACGTCGCGCAAAAACGAGTGTAACAATCGTCATCGCCTTCTTAATTGAGTTAGATAAGCGAGGTGTTAAAAATAATGTGATTGCAATTTTCTAAAGAAGGCAATGGTGTTTTGAGCCGGAAGTATTAAGCATTTATTAGATTTGTGATGGATTCTGGGAAAATGAAGATGGTTACAACCGTATTTCACATAAAATATAATTTACGTCAGTCATCGTAAAGATTCATAACGTAAATTAAATTTATTTAATAACCAGCGAGTGTCTTTTTACAGGATCTATGAGAAATTCAATTATACAGCTCTCAGTTCACTGCGGTCACGTGACTCTAAGAATATCCATTACCTACCAGTCATGCTGTTTGTAATAAAACTTTAACAGCTTCTTTTTATCAGTAAAAAAACCTCGTCATTTCATAGAAATACTATCACGTCATCACTCAAACAGCTTTACTCAAGTTACGGGTTCGAAAATCTGTACAGGGTAATCTGAATAATGTATCTCCAGTTGTTATTTGTTCAATCTGATTCGTTCAAATGTATGAACGATTCAGAATGACGAAACTTAGGTTATGCTATGCTCCGTGAGGTATTCTGAATCTCTACCATCGCCCCTATAGGCAGATTCCTTAAATACGTGAAAGTCAAAGCCTCCTGAACTGAAAATGCATCATCTTGATATCAGTGGTAATTACAGTGACCTAAACACATATTGCTTTTGGGAGCGTCATTTTGTAAACATTCGCGAAATTGTTTGCATTATTCCAGTAACGTTTGCCCATTGTTAAGATAATATAAATAATTTAATAAATATTTTTAGTGTCATTTCTTTTTTTCAATTCAGTTGTCCCAACTTCTCTAAAAAAACGGTAAACTGATATTTTTTTAATGCCCCAGGTTGTCGTTTCGACATTCCTGGTGTTCCATCCTAGCATGGCGTACTTGTAACCCACTTCTGAGGTTGGGGTGCCTGGAAGGTGGCGTTACGCTGCTCCGATGATATGACAGTTGATGATGATGACAATGATGCGCCGGGAGAGGCCTTCAACTAAACTTATGATAATTAGGCAAATATGATATTAATGGTCAGATGGTATTGGGGGACCGTTAGGGCCTTAAAATTTCCTGATATTTATCTTACAGGTGACGATAACCCCGAAAAAACTTGCACCCAGGAAACTTGTCCCGACCGGGATCGAACCCGGGCCCGCTGCGTGACAAGGCAGCACGCTACCTCGAGACCGCAGCAGTGGACCAAATATAAAACTGTTATTCTGCCAGTTATATTATATGGAAGTGAAACATGGACTCTTACTTTAAGGGAGGAGAAAAGATTACGAGTTTTTGAGAATAAAGTTCTTAGGAAAATGTTTGTACCAAAGAGAGATGAACAGACAGGTGAATGGAGAAGATGACATAACAGTGAACTACATGATCTTTATAGGAAGCCAGATATAATAAGAACAGTTAAGTCTCGTAGAGTGCAATTAGCAGGACATGTTGCACGATTGGGGAATGAAAGAGGGGCACGGAAATTCCTTGTATGAAAACCAGAGGGAAATTTCCAGTTGATACTCCAAGAACGAGGTGGTAGAATAATAAAACTATGATTTGAGGGAAGTAGATTATACAGGAATGATTGGAAAACATTAGCTCGGGATAGTGATGTATGGAGAGCTTATGTCCGTGTGCCATGAAACTCCAGGTTCGATACTACCAGTGAATTAGTTAGTTAGTTAGCTAGATAGTAGGAGATCATACACATTGTATCATTAAAAAAAAGTAAGTACATGAAGGTAATCTCGGGTAGTAGAGTTGTGGTAGACCCAGAACATGAGAGTGTAGCCAGAGAAGAGTCTCCTAGTCAGAATGTGACTTATTTATTCACTCAAGAAGTGTTCTTACAGTTTGTTCTCGATTCAATAAATGTGATAGTTGTAATTTACCTGCTGTCTGTACACTTTTCCTTCCATCACATGTTTCCTTCACCCGTATGTATAAGTCTGCAAAGGAAGGAATAGAATAGAAGGTGTCGCTATACTAAGTTCCAGTTGTAATGTAATAGTACATTACAGTTCGAGGTTGGGAAGTGGTTTTTACAGAAGCGAGGAAATTATTAAAAATCTCGGTATCGCTCGGTTTTTAATCATTTCCTCGCTTCTGTGAGACACTTCACAAAGTGCGTTGTACATTATTTTTTGCACAATGGTGATTTCAAAATAATAAATAATAGTAAAATAATAACATCTTTGTTGGAAATATTTGCGTTCATTATAAACAACTGACTAACGTTAACTGTCTGGCCAATGTTTATACGACAAATGCCATAAATAATTTAGTTGAAACTACAGCTGGCTGTGACACCAATCAGGTATAAAATGGCGGCAATGTCGAATTTATTAATTTATATTGTTTCAAATAAAGTTCAGTTCATTTAAAATGCAGTGATTTGTTTCGTATAATGTATATTAACACTACCTTTTGGATATAATTTTGTATATATATTGTACGTAGTATACATAAAGGGCAGTGGTTTTACTTCCCGCACTAGATAGGTAATTTGTCATATTACAGTATAGTTATTTAATTATTTATAGGGTGGCAACACCGAAAATTAGGAAATTGAATTTTTAGTCGTGGTCGCCATTGCTGTAAGTACGACAGGACGCACTACCGTTATGACTCTGTCTGTTGGGGGAGCCGTGGTGCTACTTTTACCCGCCATATGACTGAATTGTGTGCGATAGAAACATTGTTCTTAGACAACGTAGTACAGAGTGCGGCGTTAGTCAGTTAACCCCTGCTCATGGTTGCGAGGAGAAAAAATCGGATTAGTTGAAACTGGGTTTGAATTCGGGACCTTCAACACGCAGGTTAATCGTAGTAGTGTTTGAGATTATATTCTGAAGGTCCCGTATTCAAACCCCAGTTTCAACCAATCTGATTTTTTTCCCCTTGCAACCATGTGCAGTGGTTAACTGACTTATGCCACACGCTGTATTTTACAGGAAATAAGACTGAATACAAGGTAAGGTGGTAGCAATAATTAGGAACTTCCTACATTTCTTATTTATTTATGACAAAGAAAATATATATTGGTCTACCTAATCAGAAGTTTACGCTTTTCCCATGATATCGATACGTATACTTTATTTACGATTTCATTACGAACAGAATTTGTGCTCAATGCTGACTCACCTGTAAATTTTACTGTTATTTTCACCACATCTTCAATGGCTAATGTGGGATATTTTTCATTAAACTGTTTGAAAACGTTGAAAATGATTTGTTTCAAATGCTTTGCATTCCAGTGTTTAAGACATTCTACAGACTATTGCCATTTTATGACAATGGAAATTCCTACGTACTCTGCATTGCGTATGCGTAACAATAAAACAGTACTTATTTAATGCATTAACATGTAAATTAAATATTTTAATATTCTCCCATATAACATATATAGACATGTGCTATATAAAGATATTATTATTAAATTCTTCTTCTTCCTTCCAAGTATTATGCCAAGGCCTGTTACGATCCTATAGAAAATTTTCCCTCCAGCGTTTCATAGGACGGCCCAGTGATCTTCGTCCTCTCTGTATATAATTATAAACAGCTTTGGGGATCCGATTTGAACTCATTCTTTCAAGATGGTGTTTCCAATTTAGTTGGTACTGTTTAATATATTCCAAAATTGGCGTAGCCTTCAATTCTTTTAAGATATCGTGTTCCTTTTCCGATCCCATCTGGTGTAACCCGCTGTTCTGCGCATGAATCTCATTTCACAAGCCGTTATTCTGCTTTCATGTTGTCTTTTTAGTGTCCATGCTTCACTACCATAGGTCAACACTGGTCTAGCCAAAGTGTTATTTAAACGTAATCTGGTGTTTTTTTTTTGTACAAGGGATGGTAAGATGTCCAGACTAAAAATAATACAATATTATTATTTACTTTATTTCGAGTGTTAGAGAGCGAATTAAATTTTCTTATCCATTAAAGGTAAAACCGTTATTCGACCACCGAAAATGCAGTCATACATCTGCTTTATTTACATTACAACTGGAACATAGCTTGGAAGAGGGAGGTGCAGTATAGCGAGAGGGAAAACTTAAGATCAAACTTAGAGCGTGTACATGAAAACTGTAACATGAATTGAACTTAACAGTTTTACTTGATGTGTATAAACAAGCCAAACTATCAGTTAACTTGTCAGTCGGTAGAGTCCCTACCTTCCACTCCGGCGACCCGGGTTCGATTCCTGGCGTGGTAGGAGATTTTAAATCTCCACCTTGGGTCTGGGTGTGTGTGTCCTGTCCTTGTGTCTATGTGAGAATTAAAGAAAGTTAACAAACAGGTAAAACAAACAAAAAAAAGAAAGAAAACTAGTATAAACAAAAAAAAACTTTACATAAAGAAATTTAAGACTTGTGACGTAGATTTGACGTCACAGGGCGTCGTTCCGAAACACGCTGATCTTATTCCGATCTTTGCAGACTAATATAGGCCTATAAGTAGGCCTGGCATCACTTTTGTTCAATTTTATTTATTTTTTTGATAATGTTATGCTTATGTCTTTATTTAAAGACGATTTTAACATCTTAGCTCATTTAACGTCTTTATTTTATTTATTTATTTTGTACTTTCTGACGCTACAGGTCGATGTGGCCTTCTCGAAATAGCCACCAAATTCCATTAATGATCAAAGCTTGATGTAAGTTTCCCATTGCTCTAATATCCTTCTCTATTTCGCCAGTCCGCCTACTTCATGGACGTCCTCTTTTTATCATTGTATATTTATGTTTTATTTATATTTAAACTGCATTGTTTGTCTTCTTTTGTGCACATCTGATTATGCTGACACACAGGAACCGCCACTGGTGAATGCATAACAGCTAATCATGAAGGACCGACATCAGTGTCGAAACTATAGTCTTCGGGATGAATAGTGACATTCCCGGTGGTGTTTAAATCGAAGTTCAGCCGTCATCTGCATGGGAGTGAGCGGATGTGAAAAATAAAATGTAAAAATTTACAAAAAAATTGTGTCGAATACATAGCTTTCAGGGTCACTAATCTTATTTGGTGCCACGAAGTTTGTCCGAACAACAACGGGCAATCAGCTAGTGTGATACAAAATTGCCAGATTGAAAATCCAATTTGTCAATTTTCTGGCTAAAAATCCAATTCTACAAACTACATAAATATTAGATTATTAAATATCATTTTCATAGCATATCTATTAGATATAAAATTTATTTGGCAAATGACAAGGGATATTATTTTGTTGGATTTCATGTTGGTAGTATTGTTACTTAATTCGCCGCCCTCTTGATACCATTATAAATGATTAAGTAGGCCATGATTCGCAACGCCATCTTGTAGATATGTTTTAGTAAGTATTTAGCGGACATCAGTACATCGGATCGTGTCGTGCCGGCAACGAATTGTATTAATGTGGAATTATTCTGCAAATAATCTTGAAATGTTAATCTAAATCATGTACAGCAAAGAAGAAAAGAAAATCGTAAGTATAGAATACTTTCATGCTATAGTTTATAAATAATAATAACACAAATGAACCATTGGTTTGTTTCACATTTCATTTTTGTAAGCAATTGATAAAGCTTTGATTTCGAAGTAAATTATATGTGTGTATTAGTTTTCTGTGCCCAATAATAAATTAGACTCTTTCTTTCTTAAAACCAAACCCAGATCTGATCTAAAACAATCGTGGATATGAATCATTCATTAACACAAGTGAATAGAAGTAGCCTCAATAAAAAAAATCATTAGTAATTGTGTGTATTGCATTGCTATACAACCTTATTGCAAGTGTGTACTTTAATTAGTTTAGATGATAGGGTAAAACATACACGTAAGAAAAAAGAAGCCCGTTTATATGAAGGGGCATAAGTATGTTTTTTTACAGAAATGAGTAAAATACGCGGTTGTAAACAAGAAACTACACACTGTATTTTAAGAACATCAACAATTAATACCACCACTTAGGACAAAAAATATATAATTTATTATCGATATTAAGATTGTCCACCGCTGTGGTCTTGAGGTAGCGTGCTGCCTTGTCACGCAGCGGGCCCGGGTTCAATCCCTGGTCGGGGCAGTTTTTGTGGGTGAGGTTTTCATCGGCGTTTTTCCTCACCTGTAAGACAAATGTCAAGAAAACTTTAAGGCTCAAACGGTTCCCGAAATCATATGGCCATCATCATCATTCATCGGTGTGGAAAGCAACGGGAAGCTACCCTAACACCTACAATTCCCTAGTAAAGCTACAAGCATAGCATGAAAATGCTGTGATTGCAGTGAAGGACCTGCCTACGGGCAGAATTACTATGGATGGATGGATATTAAGATTCTTTGTACACTGACTAATAAAACACTGTTTTTCTCAAAATTAAGAAAAATGACTTAAACCACTTTGCCATATACACCTTCATATACACAGTGTTCTGCCCAATAGCAGGTCTTTTACTGCAAACTCAGCATTCTCCATTCTTTCCTTAACTCAGGCTACATTTTTGTATCCGCATACAAACCATTTATTTTATTATTGTCTGTCATCTGATGCATTTTTCTGCCCCTAACTTTCTTTCCGTTGACCATTCCTTCTAGAGCATCCTTCAGCAGGCAGTTTCTTCTTAGCCAGTGGCCAATCCAATTTATTTTCCTCTTCTTTATGAGTTCCAGCATTGTTCTTCCTCCACCCACTCTGTCTAGCACATCTTTATTTTTTATTTTGTCTGTCCGTTTTATACTTTCCATCCTTCTCCATATCCACATCTCAAAAGCTTCCAGGCGATTTTCTTATTCCGTCGTAATGCACCATACAATGCTACACTCCACACAAAACAGTTCACTAGCCTCTTCCGTAATTATTTTGCTAAGTGTCCACAGAAAATGCTTCTTCTTGTTAAAAGCTTCTTTTGCTATTTGCTATCCTTTGATTTACTTCTTGATTGTAATTTCCTGATATTATTGATGATTAACATTTCATTTCACTTTAGAAATGTACAGTCATAACACTCTTGTTTGTACACATAGATTTTATAGGAAAATTATTAGAAATGTATTAGATATTTTACAATTTCTAGTGTGTATTCTTACAAAACTACAGTGAGTTTCACTGGACTTGTGGCCACTAGCGTGGGCAGCGCAAGTTGGTGACTCACTGTCCGCAGTCACTTTTCCCGCTAGCGACCACAACTCGAGTGAAACTCACTGCATTAAACATAGACAAGAGAAATTAAATATATATATATATATATATATATATATCCATCCATAGTAATTCTGCCCGAGGGCAGGTCTTTCGCTACAATCATAGCATTTTCATGCTATGCTTTGCAGCTTTACTAGGGAATTGCAGATGTGGTAACTTCCCGTTGCTTTCCACACCGGTGAAGGATGATGATGATAATGATAAGGATGATGATGGCCATGTGATTTCGGGGACCTTTTGGGCCTTAAAGTTTTCCTGACATTTGTCTTACAGGTGAGGAAAAGCCCGATAAAAACCTCACCCAGAAAAAATGTCCTGACCGGGGATCGAACTCGGACCCGCTGCGTGACAAAGCAGCACGCTAACTCGAAACCACAGCGGTGGACTACAATTAATTAGCAAATTAATTTATGACTATTAACTACTGCATTTATTTAAGAATAAAATACAGGTGAGAAACAAACCAAAGTATGGCATTTGATATTGTAGCTTGTTTCTTTATTTTATTAAAATTATCAGTAGCTACCTGATTGTCGCGAGACAATCCATACTTATTTTATTATATACAACTTTCCTCATTAGAGGATTGCTTCAAGGACAAAGTGATACAGACAATTAATTTTTGGGATTTATGAAATACATTTTGTAAATACATTGAAAAATTAAAATTGTAGGCCTAAATGAAATATACATACTATAAGGTAGAAATTTTGTAAATATAGTTTCTTAAAATTGATCCTCTAATGGCAGCGATGGCAATTTGAGAAAGATGTACCCTGTACAAATCTAAGGAATTCCAAAATTTGGCTAAGAATCTTGGTATAGTACCTCTTACCCCGTTCAGGTGTATACGTAAGGGAAACGTCTATACAGTCAATTGAAACGAAATAGCAGAGGAAGACAGATTTTACAAGAAACAAAATTCTGAGATATTTAACAACTCAAATAAACACGGAAGAAAGAAATTATACGATAAATGTTCTTTACTTTCTAAAAGAGTGGAAACATGACAAATATGACCAATCAATTGCTATAATATGCTCTGTCACATATAAATGGCCAAATATGCATAAATATGACTTAACAAATTACTTTAATTCAATTAGTTTTTGTATAAAAACATTTATATATATTTAAAAAACATAGGCCTATCACTCTTAAAAATATATATGCTTTATCATAAAAATTGTAACAGCAATGATGAATGGAGTCTTATGGAACAGACATATAACCAGGAAAAATAAGTTACAAATATATAATTCAATAGTGAGAAGTACTGTCACATATGGAGCTGAAGTTTGGAAATTCAACAAAAGCTTATGTCGATGGAAATGCATTTCTTGAGGAGAGCTGCAAGATGTTCAAAATTAGACAAAGTAAGAAATACTGTCATAAGAGAAAAAATGAATATTGGTTATTCAATAGTAGATTATATACGGTATAAGCAATTAAATTGGTATGGGCACGTACAACGAATGCAAGAAGAAAGATTACCCAGGAAAACCATTGGAATGTTGTCCACCTGGAAGAAGGAGGAGAGGAAGACCTCGAAACTCGTGGATGCAGGAAATAAGAACTGGAATGAGAGCAAGAGGACTGGAGGACATGGAGTGGATGGATGGAGACGAGTGGAGGCGAAAAATAAAACTTTAGGCACAGAAAGATGTGTAAACATTAAAATTCTGTATATAAATAAATTAAAATAGTAGCCCTAATAAATACATTCTTCAAATCATCACTAAGTTGTTTCCTCTGCTCCATTTTGGACTCCCCTGAATGAAACAGTAAACAATACAAGCAGTAGGTACCGAGACAAGCGTACAACAGCATCGCGTAGTACTAGAAATGCACAAACAACTCTATCTGCACCATTTTCCAATACAATACACTTAAAACCAAAATGTTATTATCTATTTGTTTACTATCTAGATGTTTCTACTTCTCTCTCCACCTGCACACATTTAAAATGGATAATGGAAGTTATTTGTCATTTGGAATTAGCGAGTACAAACAAGATTATTAATGTCTATGAATTTTATTTTTATCCCACAATATAATAATAATAATCCATCCATAGTAATTCTGACCGAATGCAGGTCCTTCACTGCAATCGTAGCATTTTCATGCTATGCTTGCAGCTTTACTAGGGAATTGTAGGTGTGGTAGCTTCCCGTTGCTTTCCACACCGGTGAAGGATGATGATGATAAGGATGGCGATATGATTTCGGGGACCGTTTGGGCCTTACAGTTTTCCTGACATTTGTCTTACAGGTGAGGAAGTACCCCGATAAAAACCTCACCCAGAAAAACTGCCCCGACCGGGGATCGAAACTGGGCCCGCTGCGTGACAAGGCAGCACGGTACCCCGAGACCACAGCGCTGGATTATAATAATAATAATAATAATAATAATAATAATAATAATAATAATAATAATAATAAAGCGTTGAAATTAATTAAATTATTAGCTTGATAACGAAAGTGCAAAATATAAATAATAATAATTAATTATTATTATTAATATTATTATATTATTTTATTATTATATTATATTAATTTTATTAATATTATTATTAATTATTATTATTATTATTCTTTATTAATTATTATTATTAATTATTTTAATTTATTATTATTATTATTATTAATAATTATTAAATTTTATTATTATTATATTATATTATATTATTATTAGATTATTATTATTATTATTATTATATATTATTATTATTATGATTATTATTATTATTATTATTATTATTTATTATTATTATTATATTATTATTATAAAAATATGGCCTACCTAGAACTTGGTTATATATTAAACTAGCTGATACCCGGCGTCTGCTGCTACGCGTATATAAATGAAATGTGTTTCTATGTTTAGTCGAATAAGTAAAAAAATAATAGATTTATATCGTAATAATTGTTAGATACTCCGTGCTGATTACCCGGTGTTGCCAGGGAATCTACTTATCACAATGGATAGATCATCGGTTGATTAATGTCTTTGACATCGTCCGATTCCCAATAGCCAATTTTGTCGGTCCATCCAATCTCCTGGTTGTAGATGTTTCTCCTTCATGTATAAACATATTCCCTGACTCCAGGAGGTTTTAGGTCTTCCTCTGCCTCGTCTTCCCTCAGGTTTCCATTCCAAAACACATGTTTGTAGCCGATCCTCTTTCATGCAGTTACATCTTAATTGCTGAGTTTTAATATAATCTAAAATAGTGTCTTCAATCTTCATTTTCTCCCTTATAACTGAGTTCCTAATTTTTTCTTATCCCGATCATTTTGGCACAAATGAGCTGAAAGATAAAAATGGTTATTGTGAGTTAGTATCCGTAAAAGAATACCTGCCGTGCGCTGCTACGCTTGCCCGGGAATCTAGTTATTCCGACTCTTTCTCCAGTGAGCTGAAATTAAAATATAAAATTATGAAATATGTGTCCTCAACTTAAAGGTTATTTATCTGTAGCGCTTTCGGGACTAGTTCCATCATCAGCAGGATTCAACACAGTTCTTGCACTGAAGATCTGGTAGAGGGGGTTACACGTACTGGGGTGCGTTTTCATTTATGAAATGGTCGTTGTTATTAATTGCCTTCTAACCCCCTCTACCAGATCTTCAGTGGAACAATAGTATTGAATCCTGCTGATGATGGGAGTAGTCCCGAAAGCGCCACAGTTAAATAACTAATAAAGTTGAGGAGACGGACCTCTTAGGTAAATGTTTCATAATTTTATATTTTAATTTGAATAATACATCAACGGAACTCAATCATGAATTTTATTAATGTTGAATGAGATGAAAGACAGAAATGGTTGTCATTTATCCGTAAAAGGTAAACATATGCAGTAGCGGACTTTTTTGTACAGTTTTTTTAGCTTGTCTCTGGTCCCGAGGGTCGCGGGTCATACTCGGCCGGGGTCGATGGTTTTTTTTAGGATGGAAAAATCCAAGGAGCAAGTCATCCGGGAGGGACTTTAAGCCGTGGGTCCCGAGTCTGAAGATTTTCAGGCTCGTAAAGATCCTTAAGCCTGAATGAAAAGGCCTCTAAGCAAAATTTAACGAATTTTCCCGTCCTAGTACTACCTTGGTTTCCTAGATGTCAGTATGAGGCGGAACGCTGACTACGGACCACTCAAATGACATCTATATGAAAACAAGTGTTACTAAATTAGTATGGTTCAAATTCTTGCCTGTAGAGGGAGAGCGCCTAAATCTCTGTTAAGGGAAAACATGGGCTTGCAATATATTTCTTACAGTTTAGGCAGCTTAAGCCATTTAAATGTCCAAAAAGCGACTTTTTCACATTTGTCATTAAAGCGTGATTTTATTCTAATGCCCGGCGTGCGCGGCTTCTCCTAAATAATGTTCATGTGTTTTTATCACCAGCCGTGCGTGTCATGCTTGCCCGGGAATCTTCTTATCGCGATATTCTTTAAAGACAAAAATGCTTATTGTGAGTTACCCGTAGAAGATAAACATAGCCTATGCTGTTGCGGACTTTTTTGTAGAGTTTTTTGAGATATTCAATTCTATGTACATTAATTGGTGTATTTGTTATGGTTTAGGCAGCGTAAGCCATTTAAGCGTCAAAATAGAACTTTTTTTCACGTTTTTCACTACAAAGGGTGATTTTTAGGGGTGAAGGGGTTGAGTATTACTAGGAACTTTTTTTCACGTTTTTCACTACAAAGGGTGATTTTTAGGGGTGAAGGGGTTGAGTATTACAACTCTCTTATAGCCTATGTTCACCCGGGAATCTCCTGATCATTTTTCAAAAAGCCCCATCTCAATCGGATGAACGGTATGGCAGAGCATGCTTGCCCGGGAATTGACATCCCGATCTTCTTGGAATCAATGAAAAACAAAAATGCTTATTGTGAGTTATTCGTAAAAGATAAACATATGCTGTCCCGGACTTTTTTGTAGAGTTTTTTGAGATATTCAATTCTGTGTACATTAATTTGTTATGGTTTAGGCAGCGTAAGCCATTTAAGCGTCAAAATAGGGACTTTTTTTTCTCGTATTCACTACAAGAGGGTGATTTTAGGGGTGAAGGGTTGAATATCACAACTCTCTTATAGCCTATGTTCATCCCGCGAATCTCCTGCACATTTTGCAAGAAGCCCCATCAAAATAGGACGAACGGTGTGGCCGAGCATAAAATACGAACAAACAAACAAACATACAAACAAACAAACATTATTTTTTATAAATTAGAAGATTACAACTGTCTTATAGCCTAAAACCTTCCGGCAAACTCCTGAACATGTTGCAGAAAGACCCATCACAATCGGATGAAACGTATGGCAGCGCAAATAAATACAAGAAACAAACATTCATGTATATATATTAGATTGTGACAGCATAATCCAGTCAGTTTTACTGTGTGTTTGAACTGTGCAGAGAGGTGGCTAGCACCAAAATCTCTTGTTGAATAGAGTGGAGTGGAGATATGACAAGTTGTGTGGCCATTAGCGGACAGCTGTTCGCGTGATGCGGACCTGCTCTTTCCTTAAAAAGTATGACAGGCTTATAATCTGACCAGCGAATAATTAGGACCCCCCTGCATAATGAGTGTTATTAATTCTAGTTAGAATAATCTTAAACAGGTTTCCACGGCTAATCGCAGTCTGTCTTGAAACTGGACTCTGCTACTAGATTATCAAATATCATTGTCAAGGAATCTGATAAAATCGCAACACAATTTAAAAACTCTACTTTTTTAGAAGCGCATTAAACCTGCCATGTAAACTATAACTTTTGTTGTTTAAAATAGTTTAACCCCTCACCTTATATGTACTTTTGCATGCACCACGTCGCCCGGGGTTTATAGCGGCACAATCTGTCGAGAGAGGGATTTTAAAGGCACACAATGGTAAGAAATTAGGACTGGAAGTAAATATCAATAAAACTAAATATATGGTCACACATAGAAATACATTATATAATGGAAATGGACAGCTAATGACAAATGAGTGAAATTTTGAGGAAGTGGCTGAATTCAAATACCTAGGAACAATAATCACAAATAGGAATGAGATGTACAAAGAAATTAAACATAGGCTCAATTCTGGAAATGCGTGCTATTATGCATTGCAGAGACTCTTGGCGTCCCAACTCCTTTCAAAAAACGTTAAACTGAAATATATAAAACTATTATTCTAGTTACATTATATGGATGCGAAACATGGACTCTTACTTTAAGGGAGGAAAGGAGATTACGAGTTTTTGAGAATAAAGTACTTAGGGACATTTTTGGACCAAAGAGAGATGAATAGACAGGTGAATGGAGAAGATAATAATATAATAATAATAATAATAATAATAATAATAATAATAATACTTTATTTATTCTGGCGGAGTTAAGGCCATAAGGCCCTCTCTTCCACTCAACCAGACAAATACAAATAAATATTCGACAAATATAGAATGTCCTAATCAACATAACAATGAACTACATTGTCTTTATAGGAAGCCAGATATAATAAGAACAGTTAAGTCTCGTAGACTGTGATGGGCAGGACATGTGGCACGAATGGGGAATGAAAGACGTGCATGGAAGCTTATTGTAGGAAAACCAGAGGGAAAACGCCCAGTTGGTAAACCAAGAATGAGGTGGGAGAATAACATTAACTATGATTTGAGGGAAGTAGATTATACAGGGAATGATTGGAAAGCATTAGCTTAGGATAGGGATGTATGGAGAGCTTATGTTCGCGCTTACGGGTTCGATAGTGCCAGTGAGACCTGCGAGCCTCGGGACCAGAGTGACGGAACAAACACTGAGTTGTAATGGTGTAGATAACAATAATAAATGAAGTTGGTTGTCCGTAGGTCAGTAGCCTGTGCAGGTGAACAAGTGTTTCTATTGTCACACCTTGCGGCCCTTCATACATTAGAATCAATTATGTTCTACAAGACACTTGATAAATTATTCAAATGTTACTCCATGTTTTCCTAATTATTTCATTTTTAATTTAAGCCGCGCTATCTACACGCGTTTAAATGATTTGTGCGCCACGTCACTCTCTTTCTGTCACCGAGCGCTCTAACATATCCTCCCTTGGGGCACAACTATGTTTTTCCTGGTCCCCGTCAGCAACAATTCTATCATCAAAACCAAGTACGGGTTACAGAAATAAAGCACATCTAATATGTAGTTCTGTCCTTTTTCCCGCAGTTTTCACGTTTTCCATTGACAAAGAAATGTATGGTATCACTGTATTTTTTTTTACTATTTAACTCATGCCCCAAATGGGAGTCAATGACCAATCACGTTTCAATGATTTCTGTTTTACAACCAATCAGAGTCGTGTTTCACCAAATATTTATCAGTGTTATAATTACCATATTAAAGAAAGCTCCTCCTTACAATATTGCGTTCCTTTGGCAATAAATAGTATGATCTGGTTGCAGTGATAAACAAATGAAGCAGTAGAAGCGTACCTATCGTTTCTCATTTGTTTTCAAACATCGCCGTTTACATTAAATGTATAAATATTTTAAAATAACTATAGTTAAATAATGATTTGTGAGTAAACAGCTTAATTTTATTCGTTAAATAGTCCTAACAAATGCCACTCTTGATTTCCAAATTCTCTAGATAAATTCACTCCTCACTTCGTGAGTCGTGAATTTATCGATAATTTGGAAATCACTCGTGGCATTACTTATGATAAACATGAAAAAAACTTAAAACAAACTAACTCACTATCGAACCCATGGTCCATGGCGTCGCGGACATACGTTCTCCATACATCCCGATCCTGAACCAATCATCCCATATATAATCTACTTCCCTCATATCATGGTCAATGTTATTCTCCCGCCTCATTCTTGGTCTACTAACTGGGCGTTTTCCTTCTGGTTTTCCTATACAAGAAGCTTCCATACGTATACATGTCCTGCTCATCGCACTCTACAATACTTAACTGTTCTTATTATATCTGGCTTCCTATAAAGATTATGTAATTCGCTGTTAAGTAGTCTTCTCCATTCTCCTGATTGTTCATCTCTCTTTGGTCCAAAAATGTTCCTAAAAATTTTATTTTGAAATAAAATTGTTACAATTACTTCTTAAAATTATTTCATATGATCAGATTCTTGTCTTGTCGCCAAAGTTTCTGACTATAGTTCATGAGGTCCCAGGTTCGATTCCCGTTTTGACCACCGGTCACCCATGGTCTAAACTTTAGATTAAGTTTATGGACTCATATATATTATATATATATATATATATATATATATATATATCAAAAGAAAAAAGAATGCTTGAGTCGGGATTTGAACTCGATATATATATGCCTATCGTGCTGAGTTTTGTTGTCTACTACGCGTAAATGTGATGTTGGCCGCGGTGGTCTAGTGGTTAAGTTATGTTCCTTGCGTCTGGTCCCGAGAGCAACGGGTTCAAACCCGGCCGGAATCGATGGACTTTGAGGATGGAAAAATCCAGCGGACCGGTCTCCGGAAGGTATTTTAAGCCGTGGGCCCCGAGTATGAAGATTTTCACTCTGGTAAAAGAACCACATGCCTGAATAAAACGGTCTCTGTACAAAATTTACCCGACCTTCATCCATTCAACTGATATCTTAGTTGACTAGTTGATGTCTCATTAGGACGATGTGCTAACCACATGTCACTTGTTGATATATGTAGGTAGGTAACGGTAACTAAATTAGCTTGATTACGGAACTCCTGCTAGGGAGCACCCTTGTCCTCGCGCGGGACGTTTGAGGTATAGGCCTATACATTATATGCGTACTGATAGAGGGAGATATGTAAACATATTTTCATGAAAACAACCTCCAGCTGTGGTCTCGAGGTAGCGTGCTGCCTTGTCACGCAGCGGGCCCGGTCGGCACAACCTTCCTGGGTTTTCCTCATCTGTGAGGTAAATGTCAGAAAGCTTTAAGGTTCAAACAGTCGCAGAAAATCATATGTGGTTATAATTATCATCATCATTTCATATTCGCCTGAGATCAAAGACTCTCCTGGCGCATCATCATCACCCAACATACCATTTTACAAGCACATTCTTTACTCCTAAAGACAAAACACATACAATAAGTGAACTACTATTGACAAATCCACCAGACAGAGAACATTTCGGGTTTCATATCTTACGAAAAAAGACATAAAGAAAAGCTCTCAAACGAATAAAAACAAAAGCAGAAGGTACTGACCGTATAAATATCACTCTACGTTATACTACCTACCATAACTCATGTTTTCAACTCCTCACTACAAACCTCTATATATCCCACATTATGGAAGCAAGCAATTGTACGCCCACTCCCAAAAGTAAAAACTCCCTTAACTCCTAACGATTTTCGACCCTTAGTATTTTACCTACCCTTTCAAAAGCTTTGGAACGATTAGTCCACAAACAACTGACTGACTACCTAACTGAACACGACCTTTTAGATCAATACCAATCAGGCTTCAGGACAGGACACAATACAAATACTGCTCTACTAAATATATGTGAAGACATACGCGAAGCATCTGATAATCGAAAACTTACTATTCTTACACTACTTGACTTTAGTAAAGCATTTGACACGGTAGACTTGGACTTATTGTTGCTTAAACTAAAAAACCTCTCACTTTCTGACAGTGTCACGCAATGGTTCAACTCCTACCTTCGTGAGCGCCAGCAATATGTTGTAGGAAATTCTACATTACGCTCTTCTTGGACCTACCGTAAAGCTGGAGTTCCACAGGGCTCGGTGCTCGGCCCATTGCTTTTTACAATCTATATAAACGACATATCTGACTCCCTAAAACATTGCAAACATCATTTATTTGCGGACGACATGCAGATCTACCTTCACTCAGACAAATATTCTTTAAATGATGCGGTAACCAAAATTAATGAGGACCTTGACTCGCTAACGGCGTGGACAGAGAAATATGGACTTGAATTAAATCCTAGAAAGACACAAGCAATCATTATGGGCCATCAGAGACTATTATCCCCAATTAACACAAATGCAGTATTACATGTGTCACTTAATGGGGTTCAGATCCCTTATAGTGAGACAGTAAAAAATCTAGGAGTGTTTATGGATAAACATTTAATTTGGAATAAACAAATAAATAACATTTGCAAAACTATCTTCTCAATAATACACTCATTAAATCGTATAAGAAATTGTTTACCGTTTTCTCTAAGAAAAATGCTAGTAGAAACACTCGCAATGCCCCATTTTGATTATTGTGATACTCTTTTTACTGACCTAAATACTGTTCTTACCCAAAGACTTCAACGTGTTCACAATTCTTGCATACGTTTTATTTGTGGTATACGTAGATTTGATCACGTTACACCATCTCTAGAACAATTGTCATGGCTTCGTCTTCAAGATCGTAGAACCATCCATTCCCTATGCCTACTCTATAACATATTACACACATCTTTACCTTATTATTTATCACACCGCTTCACTAAACTCTCTGATACACATAACTTAGATACCCGATCCCTTGAGCACAGTGTCCTCTATATCCCTCCTCATCATACTACCTATTATTCGAAATCTTTTACAGTTTCTCTTGCTAGAACATGGAATTCACTTCCACCCTATGTCAGAGACTGCCAAACTTTACCATCTTTCAGAAATAAATTGAAAATAAAATCACTAACAGAAACAACTCACTAATACTACTTTTTAAGAATTAATAATGCGTTTTTTGCATTATTTAATAAAAATAGACTTAGGATTTGTTAATATATTTACCTAATGCCTTGTATAAAAAGCGTAGATTAATTCATTGTAGTGTATTTTTTTTTCTCTTCTTTTTATGCATAGTAGATTCGAGCTATTATTCCTTTTTTTATTCATTGTATCATTAATTTAATTTTAATTGTATTTAGTTTCATTCTATTATTAGACATTAATTTCATTATTATTCAATATGACAGATAATTAATTGTTCAATGACTATTATTGTAACTATTTTTTGTATTCATATGTAACATGTTTGTCCTGTCTAATATGACTACTATTGTAATTTTTTTTTGTATTCATGTGTAACATATGTTTGTCCTGTTTTATATGACTATTATTGTATTTTTTTTTTGTATTCATATGTAACATATGCTTGTTCTGGTGAGTGGAAGAGAAGGCCACATGGCCTTAACTCCACCAGGCTAAATAAATCTATTCTATTCTATTCTATTCATCGGGGCAACGTAACTCCGTCTTTCAGACCCCCCCCCCAAGTTCAGAAGTGGATTACAATTAATAATACTTACTTACTCACTGGCACTAACGAACCCGTAGGTTCATGGCCGCGCGGACATAAGCTCTCCATGCA
>JASPKZ010004573.1:375000-386748 GCA_030220185.1 Diploptera punctata
GCTTCATTAATTCCCTGAATCCACGTAATAGTTGGTCTACCCTTCTTTTTCCTTCCCTGTGGTTCCCAATCCATGATTATCTTAGGTAGTCTTCCTTCTTCCATCCTTCTAATGTGTCCGTACCAATTTAATTGTTTCTTCTTTATAAAATCTAATATTGTACCTGCATTTTTTCTTTTGTATATGAATTTCTGATTTATATAATAATAATAATAATAATAATAATAATAATAATAATAATAATAATAATAATAATTAATGTGTTGTCACTGGAGGTTTTTGAACCCGGTGGCAGATGTTTTCACTGCAAATAACAATTAATTTAAAATCCAATAAAAAGCGCTCAAAGATTTGCTGGTCGATAAAGTGTTGCTGAATATATTGGGCAATAACTTTACCCAGCCTTGCGTGACGCCATGTATTACACCTTACATTCAAAAGACAGTTACATTTATTAACCAATTCTGAAGACGTTAATATCATTGTTACATTTTCACATGCGCTATCTTCATCTAAATACCATAACAAAAATGTAATATCATAAGTAACGCCACGAGTGATTTCCAAATTATCGATAAATTCACGACTCGTAAAGTGAGGAGTGAATTTATCTAGAGAATTTGGAAATCAAGAGTGGCATTTGTTAGGACTATTTAACGAATAAAATTAAGCTGTTTACTCACAAATCATTATTTAAATATAGTTATTTTAAAATATTTATATATTTAATGTAAACGGCGATGTTTGAAAACAAATGAGAAACGATTGGTACGCTTCAATTGCTTCTTTACTTCATCACTGCAACCAGATCATAATTATTTATTGCCAAATAGGATCGCAATGTTGTAAGAATGCACCCTAGTGGAGAAATAATTGAACATATGAAATTGTGTCTTATAATCAACATTATAAGGTTTAAGTTAGTTTTTAGTAAACAACTCAAGAATCTGTTCATTATTTTTTATTTTCTGTATTCGATGTATTTGTTAGAGAAAAATAATGCTCTGAGCTGTTCAGAATATTAAAAAGGAGGAGCTTTCTTTATCACAAAAGCAGGAGCTGGTAAATATAAATCGATAAAGAGGGAGGTGACACACGACTTTCATTGGTTTTAAAACAAAATTCATTAAAACGTGATTGGTGAATGACTACCATTTGGGCAATGAGTTATATAGGCTAGTCATCATTACCACAGCCCATTTTGAGCCCTAGCCGCTGGCATTCATTCTATTCCATCTAACCATCTCAACTTCGGTCTCCCTGCTCTACTACTTCCTTCAAGTTTCACTTGTGTGAGTTTTTTTAATAGGATTGCCCTTTGCCATCCTGATATTAAGACCAACACAACGTAATGTACGGTAGCTATCTTTATAAACTTAACGATTTCAGGGTCTGAGAATAAGGATTCTATCTTATTCATCACATTCAAATATCCTCCTGACGACTTTACTCTCAAAAACCTGACTTTTTCTCCAATATATTTCGAGAGTGTTCGTGTATAAATAAATACGTACAAGTGAAACAAACTAAATATTTGGGAATAAATATTTGGAAATAATATACATTGAAGGTATAGGCAAAGAGAATATAAAACATAGAATTGAATTGAGTAGCAAAATAATATCATTAAATTCCACATCGTGGGATGAGCATATTTGGAAAGACAAAAAAAAAATATTGGTAAAACATTGGTGGAATCTGTTGCAATGTATGGAAGTTTTGAATCCTGCCGATGATGGGACAAGTCCCGAAAGCGCTACAGTTAAATGATTAATTAAGTTGAGGAGACGGACCTTTCAGGTCAATATTCTATAATTTTATATTAATGGAAGTGAGGTATGGACAATCAATAAGTACTACAAGAATAGACTAATAGCTCTAGAAATGGATTATTTACGCAGAACTGCCAGAGAGTCTAAATTAGAACATGTCACAAATAAGAAAATTAGAAATATAATGGAAGCAGAAGAAAGCATAATTGAAAGAATTGAGGAGAAGGAATTAAAGTGGTTAGGACATGTTTTAAGAATGGAAGATGAGCGATGGCCAAAGCAACTATATCAATGTCATCCGACCAGAAGGAGGAAGAGAGGGAAACATAAAGACAGTAATGCAAGCTAGAGAGCTAAGCATTGAAGATGCCCAAGATCGTAGGCTTTGGAGGTTTGGCACGGGAAGACGGCAGCAGCTGTAAAAACCCGAAGATAGATAAATAGACATATATATATATATATATGTTAGCCGCGGTGGATTAGTGGTTCTGTTCCTTGCCTCTGGTTCCGAAGGTAAGCTAACTAACTATCAAACCCGTAGGTTCATGGCCGCGCGGACATAAGCTCTCCATACATCCCTATCCTGAGCTAATGTTTTCCAACCATTCCCTGTATAATCTACTTCTCTCAAATCATAGTTATTGTTATTCTCACACCTCATTCTTGGTCTACCAACTGGGCGTTTTCCCTCTGGTTTTCCTACAAGAAGCTTCCATACACGTCTTTCATTCCTCATTTGTACCACATATCCTGCCCATCGCAGTCTACGAGACTTAACTGTTCTCATTATCTATATTTCTTATTATTTTGCCCCCTATATTTAGTTTATTTTTATCTTTATTATTATGAATATTTTTTCCTTATTTAAGAGGTAAAGACCATGTAGTTCACTGTTATGAAACCGTCTCCATTCACCTGTCTGTTCATTTCCATTGGTCCAAAATGTTTCGTAAGTACTTTATTCTCAAATACTCGTAATCTCCTTTCCTCCCTTAAAGTAAGAGTCCATGTTTCGCACCCATATAATATAACTGGTAGAATAATACTTTTATATATTTTCAGTTTAACGTTTTTTTTAAAGGAGTTGGGACGTCAAGAGTCCCTGTAATACATAATAGCACGCATTTCCAGAATTCAGCCTATGTTTAATTTTTTTGTGCATCTCATTCCTGTTTGTGATTATTGTTCCTGGGTATTTGAATTCAGCCACTTCCTCAAAATTTCACTCATTTGTCCATTTGCATTATATAATGTATTATATGTGTGACGATATATTTAGTTTTATTGATTTTTACTAAATTCAGACATTATTTTTGTTCCTTGAAAGTTGTGCGTGATTGACGTGTTAGGCCCGTCTCAATGCAGGTGATCCGGTGACGTCATTAATCAGCTGCTGGTCGTGTGTGCGCATTTTTGTTACTGACAAGATAATCATATCTAATGTAGATTAAAGTTGATCGGAATTATGCAAATCCGCTGGTTTAACACGTCAAAGGCCCGATTCGACATCACGGGCTAATCCCGGGCCTCCCTTATCGCTGTCTTCATACTTCATCTGTCACATGTAAATATTTGCCGATCTTCACTTATTAACACCGGGGCTGCAAGTCAATATCACTAAAAATGTATTTATTTGTTTACAGATTTTCAATGTTTACAGACATTTTTGTGCCTAATTGTATTTTCCTTCTCCGCTTGTCCCTGTCCATCTACTCCATGTCCTGCAGTCCTCGTGTTCTCATTCCAGTTCTTATTTCTTGTATCCACGAGTTTCGAGGTCTTCCTTTCTTTCTTCTTCCAGGTGGACACCATTCCAATGTTAATCTAGGTAATCTTTCTTATTTCATTCGTCCAATATGCCCTTACCAATTTAGTTTCTTATATAATTTTCATCCACAGCTGTGGTCTCGAGGTAGCGTGCTGCCTTGTCACGCAGCGGGCCCGGGTTCGATCCCCGATAGGGGCAGTTTTTCTGGGTGAGGTTTTTATCGGGGTTTTTCCTCACCTGTAAGACAAATGTCAGGAAAACTTTAAGGTCCAAACGGTCCCCGAAATCATATGGCCATCATCATCACCCTTATCATTATCGTCATCCTTCACCGGTGTGGAAAGCAACGGGAAGCTACCACACCTACGATTCCCTAGTAAAGCCTCAAGCAAAACATGAAAATGCCATGATTGCAATGAAGGACCTGCCTTTGGGTAGAATTACTATGGATGGTTATAATCTACGGGACTTACGCTGGTTCGAGTTCCCATTGGGAGAAGACATTTTCTCATGGAATTTCGGTCAGTATGAGACCGGTGCCCTCCCAGCATCGTGATGCATTTGTGTAGCTACAATAAGTAGCGGCTCCAGGTTGAGAAAACCAGCTGTAACGGCTGGGGGACCCGACATTTTGAACACATGTCACTCCTACACTGGTTAGATGATCGTCTCTACTTGTGTGATTAACACATGTCGATGTGAGACCAGCAGCCGGGTGTTAGCCAAGGGCCTTCTAGGCCTGTCGCGGTTGGAGCTTTTTTATGTTATATAATCTACTATTGAATATTAATAAGTAAAGTAAAGTAAAGTGATCCACAACAGGCCCGGAGACCCTTGGGGTAGTAGGAGGTTAAGGCTCCCACTTTTTCTAGACAATCGGCACTTTATGTCAGCCGGGTTGTCAGCCCTGCGTGACGGCCACCTTTACCCCCAGAACAAGCGTCTGGTACTCATTTCCGTTAGAGGCTGAGTCGACCCCAGGGCCATGGTACCGCCAGAGGGTTTGGGTCAGTTTAAAAATCCTGACCCCAATGGGACTTGAACCCTCGACCCTCCGGCTTGTAGCTCAGTGCCTTAACCACTACGCTACGGCGTGCATCATATTTTTTATTTTATTTATTTCCTTTTTTTTATTTTGAATATCTTGCTGCTCTCCTCAAGAAATGCATTTCCATCGACATAAGTTTTTGTTGAATTTCCAAACTTCAGCTCCACGTGTGACAGTACTTCTCACTATTGAATTATATATTTGTAACTTATTTTTCCTGGTTATATGTCTGTTCCATAAGACTCCATTCATCATTGCTGTTACTGCTCTACCTTTATTGTTCTACTTCGTCATGCAGGGATTAAGTCTGTTGGCTCGTTCCGGTTTCATGAAAGCTACAATTGTTCAGACCATCTTCTATGTGGGGCGTCCAACATTTCTCCTTCCGTGCGGTTTATAATTTAGCAATAATTTTGGAAATCTTCCTTCTGGCATTCTATCAACATGTTCTTTCCAGTCGTTCCTATATTTAATTATTTCTTAAAAATCATCATCATAGTACATTCACGAATTTAGGCCATTTGTTGACCTGTTTCGGCCTCAAGAGAAACACCATCCAGAAGTGTTTTGAATGAACGACCTGGCGTTCTTCTTCCTGCAGGTTGATATCTTAACATTTGTTTGGGTATCCTGTGATCTTCCATTCGATGAACATATTTCTTAAAAATCTCAATTGTAATTTTATAAAGTAACGGTTATTCCTGTATTGATGTACAGATCAGAAAGTTGGACTTTATTATTATTATTATTATTATTATTATTATTATTATTATTATTATTATTATTATTATTATTATTATTATTATTATTATCATTATTATGATAGTTATGACGGTGTGTGGTCCGCGCCACGGGGTTATAATACCGGACAAGCACGTGGACAGTAATTACAACCTTAATGCGCGCTCCCAAGTGCTTCCATAAAACTAAATACAGATCCACATAACGTCATTGTAATGGCCACAGCCCGTTCTCCATCTAGGATGTGGGCACCAAAAAGGAAGAAAAAAGGGGAAAGAAGTGCAATGAAAGGAGAGAGAAGCGAGAGCGCGCGTAGAGAGAGCGAGACTCGAGAGGAGAGAGAGAGTTAGAGGGGAGGGAGGGAGGGAGGGGAGGGAGGGAGGGAGGGAGGGAGAGGGAGAGAGAAAGAGATAGGCGGAGAGGGAGCAGAAAGGCGAGAGGGCGGGCGGGAGGGGCGAGAGTGGAGAGCGGGAGGGAGAGCGAGAGGGGAGAGAGGAGGGAGAGAGAGAGGGGAGAGAAGAGGGAGGGAGCGCGGGAGAGAGGGAGGGAGAGAGAGAGAGGGGGAGAGAGAGAGGGAGAGAGAGAGAGGGAGAGAGAGAGGGAGAGAGAGAGGGAGAGGAGAGAGGAGAGAGGACAAGGGAGAGAGAAAGGGAGAGAGAGGGGAGAGAGATGAGGGAGCGGGCAAAGAGAGGAAGAGAGGGAGGGAGAGAGGGAGGAAGAGAGGGAGGGAGACAGAGAGGGAGAGGGAGAGAGCGAGGGAGAGAGAGAGGGGAGTTCTTTCTTTCTCTCTTTCTTCCTCTCTGTTCTTTCTCTCTTCTCTTCTCCCTTTCTTTCTCTCTCTCTTTCTCTCTCTCTTTCTCTTTCACCTTCTAAATTCTGCTACAAATGTTTTTATAATATTTCCCGCAACCACGATAAGGTTACACTCGAGCACTATATACACAATCTGTTAGCCACATGCAGTCAGTGCAAAATAATGCTATGACCTATTCCTAATGTTAAAAAGGAGCAGCTTGATTTTACAGTGATAAAATTAAACTGATAAAATCGAGGTGAAAAACGACTGTGATTGGTTGTAAATCAAAATTCGTTCAAATATGATTGGTCATTGACTCTCATTTAGGGCGTGAGTTAAATAGTATTTAATACCTCCAATTTTAATATTTGATCAATTGAATCCTAGATATTTGAACTATTCACTTGCTCTAAAATTGTATCATCAATTACTATTTTTGCTTTTAAGGTGTTATTCTTGCTATGTGTTTGAATTGAGCCACTTGTTCAAACTCCACAATGTGTACGGGTACAGGTGAACTTGGCATAAAGAAGCTTCTACAGTAGATAATGTAGAATGATGGCTACAAGACAACTGACTGACAATCTCATTATTGTGAAGGCCAATTGTACAAATATTAGGCATCGCCCATTTCTTAATTAATAACTCGTTTGTCTGTAGATATATCAATTATACCTGATACTCTTCTTTTTGTAGGACGCGCGGTCAAACTCTTTGTTTCATAATAAATTATTACAGAACCCATGTCCATCATTCACTTTGCCAACGTTAATAAAAAAACACTTGTTAATGTTTTTCTGTCCGTGTAAAAGTGTAATTTTATTTTAATGCAAGTGCTTTGTAATGTTGTAAAACAACTACATTAGTTTCTGTTGTAAAACGTTGTCACACTCTGAAAATGTAGGCCTTTCAAAGAGCATGTTTCATCTTCAGGATTTCTCATGATGCTCGATTTTAATACAAGTGTGATGACGTTTTAGAACACAAGTTAATAAAGTTGAGGACGACTGTACGAATTTTGGGTTAGGTTAGGTCCTTATAGGCCATTTTGGGTCAGGTTAGCCCTCGGAGGCCACATTGGGCCAGGTTAGGACCGCGGAGGCCACTTTGGATCAGGTTAGCCCTGGGAGGCCACATTGGTTCAGGTTAGGCCTCGGAGGCCACATTGGGCCAGAATAGGACCGCGGACGCCACTTTGGGTCAGGTTAGGCCCTCGGGGCGACTTTGGTTTAGGTTCGGCCTTCGCAACCACTTTGGGTTATGATAGGCCTTCGGGAGCCAATTGGGATTTGATTAGGTCCTCGGGGCGACTTTGAGTGGGTTAGGCCCTCGGAGGAACTTCGGGTACAATATAGGACCTCGGAGGCACTTCGGGTACAATATAGGACCTCGGGGACCACTTGGTGGTTGGGTTAGGCTCTCGGGATCACTTTGGGTTGGATTAGGTCGTCGGCTGCCACTTAGGGTAGGTTAGGCACTCGGGGAACGTTTGGTCTTATGTTAGGCAATCGGGAACCGATTAGTTTATGTTAGTTCCTCGGGGGCACTGGGAGTAATGTTAGGCCCTCGCGGATCGACTGGTGTATGTTAGGCCCTCGGGGGCCACTTGGTGAAATGTTAGGCCCTCGGGGGCCACTTGGTGTAATGTTAGGCCCTCGGGGACCACTTGGTGGTTGGGTTAGGCTCTCAGGATCACTTTGGGTTGGATTGGGTCGTCGGCTGCCACTTAGGGTAGGTTAGGCACTCGAGGAACGTTTGGTCTTATGTTAGGCAATCGGGAACCGATTAGTTTATGTTAGGTCCTCGGGGGCACTGGGAGTAATGTTAGGCCCTCGCGGATCGACTGGTGTATGTTACGTCCTCGGGGGCCACTTGGTGTATGTTAGACCCTCGGGGGCCACTTGGTGAAATGTTAGGCGCTCGGGGGTCACTTAGTGTAATGTTAGGCCCTCGGGGCCACTTGGTGTAATGTTAGGCCCTCTGGGGCCACTTGGTGAAATGTTAGGCCCTCGGGGGCCACTTGGTGTATGTTAGGCCCTCGGGGCCACTTGGTGTTTGATAGGCCCTCGGGGGCCACTTGGTGTATGTTAGGCCTACGGGGGCCACTTGGTGTATGATAGGCCCTCGGAGGCCACTTGGTGTATGTTAGGCCCTCGGGGGCCACTTGGTGTATGTTAGGCCCTCGGGGGCCACTTGGTGTATGTCAGGCCCTCTGGGGCCACTTGGTGAAATGTTAGGCCCACGGGGCCACTTGGTGTATGTTAGGCCCTCCGGGGCCACTTGGTGTATGTTAGGCCCTCGGGGGCCACTTGGTGTAATGTTAGGCCCTCGGGGGCCACTTGGTGTAATGTTAGGCCCTCTGGGGCCACTTGGTGAAATGTTAGGCCCTCTGGGGCCACTTGGTGAAATGTTAGGCCCTCGAGGGCCACTTGGTGTTTGATAGGCCCTCGTGGGCCACTTGGTGTTTGATAGGCCCTCGGGGGCCACTTGGTGTATGTTAGGCCTTTGGGGGCCACTTGGTGTATGATAGGCCCTCGGGGACACTTAGTGTATGTTAGGCCCTCGGGGGCCACTTGGTGTATGTTAGGCCCTCGGGGGCCACTTGGTGTATGTTAGGCCCTCGGGGGCCACTTGGTGTATGTTAGGCCCTCTGGGGCCACTTGGTGAAATGTTAGGCCCTCGGGGGCCACTTGGTGTATGTTAGGCCCTCCGGGGGCCACTTGGTGTATGTTAGGCCCTCGGGGGCCACTTGGTGTATGTTAGGCCCTCGGGGGCCACTTGGTGTATGTTAGGCCCTCGGGGGCCACTTGGTGTATGTTAGGCCCTCGGGGGCCACTTGGTGTATGTTAGGCCCTCGGGGGCGCGCTTGGTGTATGTTAGGCCTCCGGGGGCCACTTGGTGTATGTTAGGCCCTCGGGGGTCACTTGGTGTATGTTAGGCCCTCGGGGGCCACTTGGGGTAAGGTTAGGCTTTCGGAGGCCAATTTGGGTGGAGTTAGGATGGGTTGGGGTGGGGTTAGATTGGTTAGATTGGGTTAGATTAGGTTGGGTTAGGTAGGTTAGGTTAGATTAGGTTGGGTTATGTTAGGTTAGATTAGGTTGGGTTAGGTTAGGTTAGGTTGGGTTAGGTTAGGTTAGGTTAGGTTGGGTTATGTTAGGTTGGGGTGGATTGGGGTTAGGTTAGGTTAGGTTAGGTTAGTTAGGTTAGGTTGGGTTGGGTTGGGTTGGGTTGGGTTGGGTTGGGTTGGGTTGGGTTGGGTTGGGTTGGGTTGGGTTGGGTTGGGTTGGGTTGGGTTGGGTTGGGTTGGGTTGGGTTGGGTTGGGTTGGGTTAGGTTGGGTAAGGTTGGGTAAGGTTAGGTTAGATTAGGATGGGTTAGGTTTGGTTGGGTTGGGTTAGGTTAGGTAAAGTAAGGTAAGGTTAGGTTAAATTAGGTTGGGTTAGGTTAGGCTTTCGGAGGCAACTTGGTGTTGGGTTAGGTTAGGTTAGGTTAGGTTATATTAGGTTAGGTTCCGTTTGGTATGTTTAGGTTTGATTCGGTTTGGTTTGGTTTGTTTAGTTTAGGTTTGGTTAGATTAGGTTTTTAATAAGTTATATAGGTTAGGTTTGGTTCGGTTTGGTTAGGTTAGCTATGCCGGACAGTTCGTTGGCAATAATTCAGACGTAAAAAATGTCTTCATATAGGCGTAAAAAATGGCGATCTTTGACCGTAAAAATACAACCTTCAACAAACCCAAACATGGGTTTCACTGGGGTAAAATTTTTCGCAGATGAAACAACAATAACAACAACATTGATGATGATGATGATAATAATAATAATAATAATAATAATAATAATAATAATAATAATAATAATAATAATAATAATAATAATAATAATAATAATAATAATAATAATAATAATAATAATAATAATTTATCGAAACTGGCAGAGCTAAGGATATAAAACTTTCTCTTTCACTCAACCATAAATAATTTTCACAAAATCATAACGTACACAATTATAAGTAAATATTTATACAAATTACTAAATTTATGATGAATATAGTCAATATTATTAAAGAAGCAAAAAAAAAATCACAAACCATTAATCTACTGAAAGACCAAGTTATAGGATGAATGGAAAAAAATGTGTTTGAAAACAAAATGTGTAGCTAACTGTGAACATGGGTGCCCAAGCTGAGCAAAACATTTTCTTCCAACTACTTGTGTTTTGCCACTTCTTTTAACTTTACTATCTAACCTCTCTTGGTTAACTCTTGTTATTTTTTTTTTTCGAGCCCGACGCTATTAGGGCATCCGAGGTCTAGGGAGTCTTTCCATTTTTCCATTTCTTCTTTCCTTTATTTTATTTTCTTGTCCAGAAAAGCCTGACCAGAGGCTATAAGATGGCAGCCCCATCACTGGTTTGCCTTCCTTATTCTGTCAAGTCTTATACGAGAATTTCCCGGAAGGTGTTCAGCTATGTGTCAAATAATCACCAAGGCTTAGGCCATCTGGTTGTTCCGACTTCAACATATGTGGTCTCTCCATCAAGCAAATGGTCTTCCTTGACTTCTGTATCCTGTGGGTCTGTAGTTTAAAATCGTTTTAGAAGGTCTATCATCTGGCATTCTAAGTAGATGTTCGCATCAATTGTCAATTTTATCCGTCAATTTAAACATATTTAATTGATCTCTTATTTCTGTACTTCTATTCTGCTCCATAAGAGTGTAGCCCGCCGTTGGCCTTAAAAATATCATCTCCGCTGTCTCTATGTTTCTCCTGTCTGTACGAGTTGAAGTCCAATTTACACTGCCATACATAACAGTAGGAACAGCCATAACTTTATAAAATTTCAGTTGAGTATCTTAAGCTGTTTTATTCTTCTTATTGTTCCACACATTCTTTGAAATATCTGTATTTATTATATTTATATATTTTTTGACAGTGTGGTATATTAAAACCGAGATAATTACACTTTTGGGTGATATTATTTATGACAATTTTACATCTTTTTTATAAAAGTAATAATAATAAAGTAATAAATATTTTGAAAATTAATAAAAAGGTTACTTTCCTGTATTTGCCAACTAGATATCTCATTGGATCCGTATGTTGACACATTCCACTCATGACATCTGTAGGGAGATAAGCGTAACTAAATTAGCTTCGTGCAGACACTCCTAACAAAGGAGAGGCTGTGTGTGAAGCCAGTAAACAAGTAAGTATTGAGTCTGTAAGAATGAGAGGCTTTCAGTATTGTAATTTAAAAAGTCTTGGATAAAAGACCATTAAAAATATCTAGGCATAGACTGGGGAGGATAATATTAGAATGCATGTTAAAAACTGGTTTTCGGAGATGAACTACTCAGTTGGTTGAAGAGAGGAACTTGAATGCTGCGTTGAAACTATCGAATCTACAAATCGCAGTTATTATTATTATCATCATCATCGTCGTCGTCGTCGTTGTTGTTGTTTCACCTGCGGAAAATTTTACCCCAGTGAAACCCATCTTTGGGTTTGTTGACAGTTGTATTTTTACGGTCGAAGATCGCCATTTTACGCCTACCTTGCCCCAAGACATATTTACGCTGAATTAATCGCCAACGAACCTGTCCGGCGGAATAGCTAACATTACCTA